>OY293312.1:6923266-7296586 GCA_958502075.1 Orchestes rusci
AATTGAGCAGTATCTGGATGTCCCATGTAAAATTTAAAGTTGGATGCTGTGGTCAGCTTTTGGTACACCAAATAAACGGTAATAAATGATATTGCCTATAATTAAAAATATTTAGTATAAACCAAATAGCTTTTGCGTCAAACTTTTTTTTGTACACTTTGTATTAAATGTGTTAGAGGGGAGTCAAAATATAGTGAATGTTGTATTTTTTACAAAATTTAACAGCCTTTATCTCGAAAACGGCAAAAGATAATATAAATCCACCGTCCACAGATTTGACTTAGAATTCAAAGTAGAATCCCATTTAAAATTTCAAAGTTGGGTGCTGCGTGGACAGCCTCTGGGACACCCTGTATGAATGATAGTGCTCAATTTAAAAAAAAATTAGTATAAACTAAACAAATTGTGTATAAAACTTTTTTTTGTACTCCTTGTTAAAAATGAGTTAGAGGGGGGGTAAATTATAGAGAATCACCCTGTACATACATAGTTTGTTGATAATTTATAGAAAAATTCAACACAGTTGGGGTTTTTTTTTTGGTAAATTCAATATTTTGCCAAATGAAACTTTATTTATGCGATTTATCACAAAAGAACAGTATTTTGCTAATAATATAATCTAATAATAAATATAATAATAATATATTTATAATCATTATTTCAGAGAAGAGGTTGCAATTTTTACGGCAGAAAGAAAATAGTTTGTTGAAGATTAACGAAAAAGTTCAATCTCCTAACTCCATTAATTTGAGAGTTCTCTACTTTGTTGTAAATTAGTATATCCCTTCGCCAAATTCTAAAAAAAAAAATATTTTGAAAATTATTTCAGTTATAGGAGGTTGCTGCAATGTTGAAAAAAAAAGAGTAGTTTGCCAAAGATTAACAAAAAAGTTCAACCCCTTAACTCAATTAATTTGAGAGTTATAATTGTTGTTGGAATTCACCACATCCCTCCGCCAAATAAAAAAAATATGCTTTGACAATAATTATTATTTCAGTGAGGAAGTTTCAATTTTTACAGAAGAAAATTGGTACAATTTGCTGAAAATTCACAAAACCTCCCAACTCAATTAATTAAGGAGTTATTGCCTTTGTTGTTAATTACTATGAAATTAGTCCACCAAATATTATAATTTTTGTCAATCTTCTCAAAGAGGAGGATACAAACTTTCACAGAAGAAGACGAATAGTTGGTTGAAGATTTACACAAAAGTGCAACCTCTCGACTCAAAATTCGGGAGTCATCAACTTTGTTGTAAATTACCACAGTCATTCTTCCAATAGAAAAAAATATATTCAAGTTATTATTATTGATTTAGTAGGAACGTTGCAGTGTTTACAGAAAAATATTTACGGAAAAATTCAACCTTCTAACTCAATTAACTTGAGAGTTATTAATTCTTTTTAGTTAATTAATGCATTAATTCACTAAATAAAGTTTTATTCACTCGCCTTATAAAAAGCTGCAATTTCACAGAAATTAACATCCATGAAACAATATTCAACCCAATTAATTATTCCCCAATTAAAATCTTCAATTTAAACTACATAATAATAATAAAAATTAACCTCCACCATAAAATCAACAACACGGCATCCACTCCCAAAATAGGGCAACTCACTTTTAGTATGTAGGACGCTTTACAGCGACGCTTGAAGTAACTACACGCAGATGGCCACACCTGCACAGATATAGAGTTCCGTACCTCTGTAGCGCCCTTTATCGTCACAATGTTGAAACTACGTAGATGACTCAGCAAAAAGGCAGCTTGTGGTAGTTAAAGAAACGTGGTATAGGTGGGCCACTAGTAGAAATGGAGATAGTGTAGGCGATCATGTGTAGGGGGCAGTAGTCTTCACAATTCATTTTATTTTGGGGTTTAAGTGGAGTGTTTCTTTTCTTTTATCTATGAGTGATGTGATCTTTACATTAAGCGTAAGAGAAGTTTTCACGTGATGTGATCACTTTGTGATTCGTAATACTGATGATAGAGATGCCTATGATGAGTATGATGGAAGAAGATTCTATTGTAGCTTGTCCCTTCCATCGGCCAATTAATACGGCATTCTGCTGCCATCAGACAGTCAAGTCAAGCCAAAAGGGGTACGTTTCTTCTGATTAAGAAAACAGTCGCGGAAACTTGAACCGATCGCAATTAAGATGTTATCGTGACCAGCCACGATGCGGCGAGCTGTCAACAATTAACGTAATTTATTATGAGGTAACAATGGTAATGTTGTGATATGGTGATTGGGTGGTCCAACCAAGCCGCTCTGCTAGTCATCGTCATTAGTTACTCATTGAAAAGTGTAGACGAGTCACTCCGATTGGAATGTCTTGCTTGTCAAATTATGGCTTGAGTGGGTATTTTAAGGTTCAAGCAATACCATTGTGAGTGGTACCAAATGTGATCCTTTTGCATCAACTTCTTCAGAACCTGTTTCTGCCAGAGAGATAAATTCCAGAATCTTCATTTAAGAATTTCTGCTTTGTTTTCTGTGATTGGTTGTATTGAAAGAGAATATGGGCTGCTTTGAATTTGAGGATTTGAATAGAACCAAAATAAAGGGTTCTCAATTTGGGAGATACGTTTGATATTTACTTAAATTTAATATCATACAAATCTCCAAGAAGTCACTGATAAAAATATGCGGAGGTGATGATTTTTTCTCATAGGCGAGCTAGGAATTCAATGAAAAGTTTCAAAAATTCACAAAACTAAAATGGGTTGCGATAACGGATTCAAATTTTGATTCAGAATATATATTTTTTTATGTAATCTTCTCCAAATCTCCAAGAACTTACTGATAAAAGTATGGGGAAGTTCCATTTTTTTTTCTCATGATGAGTGAGCAAGAAATTGGATGAAAAATTTTGAAATTCACAAAATTACAACAGCTTGCGATAACAAATTGAAATTTTGATCCATGCAGAACAGTTTAATGCATATACTTCCATGTAATACTATCCAAATCTCCAAGAACTTACTGATAGAAGTATGCGGAGATTCCAGTTTTTTTCTCAATGAGCTCCGAATTCAATAAAAAAATTCCAAACATTCAAAAAACTCAAACGGTTCGAGTATCACGGATTAACATCTTGATCCAGGATAGTTTGATGTAAATACAGTCTCTTTCAAAAGTCCCGGAACGGTCTTAAAAAATGTAAACGTGGCAACATTGCCGATATTACCATCGGATCAGGTAATTTTTACTTTTTTTTTCGAACCGGACTTCTTAAAGACATTGTATATATGTATGTAATATTGATCCAAATCTCCAAGAACTTATCAATGAAAGTATCAGGAAATTACGGTTTTTTTTCCATAAACGAGCTAGGAATTCGATGAAAAATTTCAAGAATTCAATGGCTTGAGATAACGGATTGAAATTTTGATAGAAAATAGTTTGATGTATATAGTAATAATATCAAAATCTTCAAGAACTTACTGATATAAGCATACGGAAGCAGATTTTGTTTTTCATAGGTAAGCTCCGAATTGAAGAAAAATTTCGAAAATTCTCAAAAGTCAGACGGCTTGAGGTAACGGATCAACATTCCGATCCAGAATAGTTTGATGTATATATTTTTATCTAATCTTATTCAAATCTCCAAGAACTTACTGATAAAAGTATGCGGAAGTTACAATTTTTTTTTTCATAAGCAAGCTGGGAATTCGATGAAAAATTTCAAAAATTCACAAAACGGATGGAAATTCTTTATCCTGAATAGTTTGATGTTTATTTTTTTATGAAATATTATCCAAATATCCCAAAACGTATTGATAAAAGTATGCGGAAGTTCCATTTTTTTTTTCATTCCGATTAACATTTTTTGAAATTCACAAAACTTAAACCACTTAGGATGATGGATTGAAATGTGAATCCATAGTAGACCAATTTTGAAAAAAAAAATCATATCTTTGAGAACTTATCAATAGAAGTATGCGGAAGTTCCGAAGATTTTTACTGATGATAAAGCTTAAAAAAAAAAAATGAAGTTAATCAAACTCAAATCGCTCAAGATAATGGATTGAAATTTGTATAAAAAATTAAAATACAGTCCTTATGTTTTTATACAGAATTATATAAACCTTTGAGAACTCACTGATAAAAGTTTGCAGAAGCTCTGAATATTCTTATCCATGATCAAGCTAAAAAAAATGAAAAATTCACCAAACTCAAACCGTTTGAGATAATGGATTGAAATTTGGATCAACAATTACTCAAACCATATTTTTTCATGTGAAACTATTCAAACCTCTGAGAACAAGTCATGACTAAAAAAAATCAAGCACTCACCAAACTTAAACGGATTGAGATGATGGACTGAAATTTGTAACAGAATTATTGAGTCAATATATTTTGGTACAAAATTATTCAAACCTCTAATTAGACTATAGAACCGCTTGAGATAATGGATTGAAAATTTAGCCGAGAGGCTTTCTCCAGTGCAGCTACCTGTGCAGAATTCGTGCCTCCGATCTTCTTTTTATGTTGATTTGACCAATCGTAGTCGACGATTTCTGAATTAATTTGTCTTCTCTGTTTTAAGATTATTGAAAATTTTCCAGAATTTATATCCGTTTGATAATTCGTGTTCCATCCTGCAGCAACTTTTTTTAAATTTTTTCTTCCCTTTTTATTCTCTCTTCTTAACAATCCTGATCACAAATTTTCGCTTCATCACCAAAGTCATCAAAAATCCCTCAGATCTTATCAAAATTTAATGATATTTTCCAAGAGCGACACTTGTCTATGGGACCACTCTGTCTTTTCCATAACTCAAAAACCACAAAAAGTATCGAGATCAGCTTGAACTTGAAATCATTAAAAAGAGCAGGAAATTTCCTTTAATTGAGGTGGGTTGGCTTTATCACCAAAGTCATCAAAAATCCCTCAGATCTTATCAAAATTCAGTGATAACTTCAAAGAGCGAAAATTGTCTAAGGTGATCACTCTATCTTTTTTTCCATAACTCTAAAACCACAAAAGGTATCGAGATCAGCTTGAAATAATCAAATCCCATAACTGAGATTGTTTGACTTCATCACCAAAATCATCAAAAATCCCTCAGATCTTATCAAAATTTAGTGATAACTTCCAAGAGCGACACTTGTCTATGGGACCACTCTATGTCTTTTCCATAACTCAAAAACCACAAAAAGTATCGAGATCAGCTTGAACTTGAAATCATTAAAAAGAGCAGGAAATTTCCTTCAATTCATCAAAAATCCCTCAGATCTTATCAAAATTTAATGATAACTTCAAAGAGTGTAACTTGTCTAAGGTGATCACTCTATCTTTTTTTCCATAACTCTTAAACCACAAAAGGTATCGAGATCAGCTTAAAATCATTAAATCCTCTAGATTGAGGTGGGCTGACTTCATCACCAAAATCTTCAAAAATCCCTCAGATCTTATCAAAATTCAGTGATAACTTCAAAGAAAGAGAATTGTCTAAGGTGATCACTCTATCTTTTTTTCCATAACTCTAAAACCACAAAAGGTATCGAGATCAGCTTGAAATCATCAAATCCCATAATTGAGATGGGTTGACTTCATCACCAAAATCATCAAAAATCCCTCAGATCCTATCAAAATTTAGTGATAACTTCAAAGTGCGAAAATTGTCTAAGGTGATCACTCTATCCTTTTTCCATAACTCTAAAACCACAAAAGGTATCGAGATCAGCTTGAAATCATCAAATCCCATAATTGAGATGGGTTGACTTCATCACCAAAATCATCAAAAATCCCTCAGATCCTATCAAAATTTAGTGATAACTTCAAAGTGCGAAAATTGTCTAAGGTGATCACTCTATCCTTTTTCCATAACTCTAAAACCACAAAAGGTATCGAGATCAGCTTGAAATCATCAATTCTCATAATTGAGGTGGGTTGTCTTCATCACCAAAATCATCAAAAATCCCTCAGATCTTATCAAAATTTAGTGATAACTTCAAAGAGCGAAACTTGTCTAAGGTGATCACTTTATATTTTTTTTCATAACTCAAAAAACACAAATGGTATCGATATCAGCTGGAAATCATTAAAAAGAGCAGGAAATTTCTTTTAATTGAGGTGGGTTGGCTTCATCACCAAAGTCATCAAAAATTCCTCAGATCCCATCAAAATGTAATGATAACTTCATAGATCGAACCTGCCTAGGGTAACCACTTTATATTTGTCTCCATAACTCAGTAACCATACCAGCTATCAGGATGAGCTTAGTCTCATGTAAAAGAGGAGGAGATTTCTTTTATCGGGGTCGATTTGCTTCATCACTCAAGTCATCAAAAATTTGATGATGTCTTCAAAGAGCGAAACCTGTCTGCCTTGATTACTCAGAAACCACAAAAGAAATCGAGATGAGCTTAGTCTCATTGAAAAGAGGAGGATTTACTATAATTGGGGTGAGTTGACTTCATCACTAAAGTAACTGCAGAATTCATGCCTTTGACCACGATATTGATTTGTTGATCAATAAACCTAAAACTATTTTCTTTTTTGGTGAGCAGTACTACAGTACCACTATGAAGTTTGATGGTGCCGTTTTTTTGATGGAAATATAGTTGCCGCACAAGCTAAATCCCATAAATAAATGTAAATTTCCCAGATTATCACCATCAAATGCAGTACATAATCTACATAGCACCCATTGTTCTCCCTGAGCAAAATATGCCGAACATTGTACCACCGGAATATTTAACCAACAGCTTGATTTATTGATTGCTGTGTAATGTAACAGCTCAATTTGGCCAGCCATACAGGGTGGACCAGCAACTTTCTCCCTTAATTGACTTCGTGATTAAAATTTAGTCAAAGTAATTAAGTCTTTAATTGGCAATGGCGGTACGGTTGAAAGGAGCTAACTTAATTACGTCGGTTGGATTGTCGACAAATTTTGGATTTTTGAAAAGACCATTCAGTGATTTTAAAACAATCATTCCTTTGTTGTGCCGCCATTCATTAGGGCTGGCGCTTGCTGTCTGACCCATGATTGATGGGCTTTTGTTCTTGTTGGTAAATTACAAATTACACGGCGGTCCATGTGTACACGTGACAACACTGTCGTATCTTCTAAATAAACAGACATAGTACGTGCGTCAACAGCAAATATTGAAACACTTAACAACTGAACAGGAGTTTCGTAATTTCTGATGATTGTTTGATCGTCACTTATCGTCCAATCAAAACCTGCACCATCGAAAATTAGAGCGCTGACACAAAATTTAGCAGCTAGCTGATAAATACGATCTGTTATTGGTTTATTGTGATATCTGGTAAATTAGGAATATTTGGAGATTAGCAGGTTTTCCATAATGGCGATTTGGTGCTAAGTGGTGATGCGCAAGCAATGGTGTGCTAAGTGTGCTAATTTGGGATTTTATGCAACGCAATTGGAGTAGTTAAGTGGTTGATGATGTATTGTGAAGTATCCAAAATTGTATTACAGACGTTATTCTAGAACAGACAGCTCCAACCACGTGCTTTAATGAAGTCGCCAATATGCTCTTAAAGGAAATTGTACTCTGGGACTTTCAGCGACACCTAAATATTCTTCTAGGAGTGAAAATACTGGCTAAGTAGCGACTGCTGCAAGCTCCAATAAAGTTGCCACGATTCTTCATGAGTTATTCTAGAAGTCAGCCACACCTGAATGTTGATCTAGATTAGGAAATACTATACTACAATACCGCTCAAAAGAACAGGAAGCTACAACTACCTCCTAATTCCCATTAGAGATTTGCTACTCGAAGCTATCCATAAAAGTCAGCTTCATACATTTTTGGAACCGCAAATCTATTTGCAAATGATGAAAATTTATCAAGATACAGTTGTCTAGAACACCTGGTTATATCTTCAATAGACCTATCAGCTACACCTGGATGTTGGTTTAAAGTTGAAAATTATCTCCAGGTCATATTCGATTGTCCACGGTAGTCAGCTACAACCATATCCTAACTCTAGATGTCAATTTACCACGCGAAGCTGTACAAAACAATCAGCTACATGAGAAATCTTTATGCTTTGCAAATAATGACGAATTGGCAACAGATGGTTGTCTACAACATTCCGACAAGCTTCACAGTGGCTAATTATCCTGAAAAGGTATATTCTAGAACCTTCAGCTCTTGGTTAGTTGGTAATAGAGTTGAAAGTACTGACCAAGTGGTGATAACTGATTCTCTAGAACAATCAGCTACGACTACATCACAAATCTAGGTGAAATTGACCCTCTATGGTCATCTGGAACACTCAGCTATATCTGGATGGAAAATCAATATAGCCGTTGATCACTTGGAGTTTTGTCCATATTAGTCAGCTACATGTAGCTTCTTCTTAGCTGTTCCATACCATTCGCAAACGTTGACAAATTGGCAAAGACGTTGTCTAGAACACTCGGTTCTATCTGCAAGCTTGAATAAAAAAACTAATGGTATTAAAAACATATTCTGGAACCGTCAGCTACAGCTGAAGGTCTATCCACGTTGAGGTCCAGCTAGATATTGATGCTTCATTGTACTTGTAAATAGTGACAAACTGGCAATAGGCAATAATGGTCCTGAAAAGATATTGAAGAACAGTGAGCTACACCTAGAACTCTGATTATATTGATAGTCAGCTACATATAAACGCTTCATTTTCCTAGCAAATGGTGACAGATTCTCAACAGTCATCTACGCTGCATTTACAAGCTTATATGGTTCTGAAAAGGTGATGGAAAATAGTCAGCTACATCGGCAACTCTTTCCGCAGCAGTCAGCTACACGTATAAGCTTGATAACATTTACAAATGATGTCAAATCGGTAACACACGTAGCTACATCTACAAGTTTTAACAGAGTAGCTGATGGTCCTGACATGGTTTCCTAGAACAGCAATACCTGGAAGTCTGTCCAGAGTATAGTCATCCACATGTAGAAGCGGAATGATCATGAAAAAATATTCTAGAATACTCAGATACAAATGGAAGTCTGTCCTCTTTAGGCAGCTACATAGAAGCCTGTATAGGGAATAAGCCAATGATCAGCTTAATCCCTACAAGCTTGATGAGAGTAGCTAATTACTAAGAAGGGAATTCTAGTACAGTCAACTATACCTGAATGTCCAATGTACTCAGCTACATGTAG
Organism: Orchestes rusci; assembly: GCA_958502075.1. Taxonomy (NCBI): domain Eukaryota; kingdom Metazoa; phylum Arthropoda; class Insecta; order Coleoptera; family Curculionidae; genus Orchestes; species Orchestes rusci. The sequence continues at coordinate 6,932,404 of OY293312.1, forward strand.
AAGTTTAATTCCCCCTCTAAATGTTGAAAAAAAATTGTCAACAAACGTTGTTTAAAACACTCAGCTACACCTACAAGCTTCAATAGAGTGGGTAATGTTCATGAAAAAGTATTCTGGAATCGTCAGCTACAACTGGAAAAGTCAGCTAAATTGTACTTGTAATGGTGACAAATTGGTGATGAGTGTTGTTCAGAACACTCAGATTCATCAATAATAGTTAAAAGTCCTAAAATGTATTCGAGACCAGTTAGCTTCAACTGGAAAGATGTCCACATCATTCAGCTATCTGAAGAAGCTTTTCTTTCACTTCTAAATGGTGACGAATTGGCAACAGACGCTGTCTAGAACACTCAGCTTCATGGTCCTGAAAACTATTGAGAAGATATATACAGTAGTCATCCACATGTAGAAGCACCATTCCATGAGCAAATTCTGACAAATTGGCAACATACGTTATCCAGAACAGAACACTCAGCTTCATCGACAAGCTCCACTAAAATAGCTGTAAATTGTCCTGAAAAAGTATACTAAAACAGTCAGCTAGAAGAAAGAGCTTTATTTGATTTCCAAATGGTGGCAAATTGGTAACAGGCGCTGTCCAGAACACTCAGCTTCATTCACAAGCTTCAATTACGTGGCTATCGGTCCTGAAAAGATATTATTGATCAGTCAGCTCAACTTGGAAGTCAGCTATATATGAAGCTCCATTCCACGTACAAATTGGCAACATATGTTAACTAGAACAATCAGCTTCATCTACAAGCTTTAATAAGATAGTTTTTAGTACTGAAAAAGTCAGCTACAACTGGATAAATGTCCATTTTAGTCATCTAACAAATACTTCATTTTACTCCCAAATGGTAGTAAATTGGAAAGAAACTGTCTAGAATACTCAGCTATATCTGCAATCTTGAATAAAGTGGCTAATGCTCCTGAAAAAATATTCTGGAACAGTCAGCTACACCCGAAATTCTGCCCACAGGAGTCATCAACATACGTTATCTAGAATACTTGATTTCATCTACAAGCTTCAATAAATAGTCCTGGAAAGTTATTCTACATAGAACAGTCAGCAACAACTGTGAAAATGTCTATTTCAGAAAGCGAAATTATTTCACTTCCTGATGGATGATGGCAAATTGATAGATAACAGACATATATAATCTAGAACTCTCACATCTACAAGCTTCAATGAAATTGTCCTGACAAGGTATTCTAGAACAGTCAGCTACATTTGAAGTTTGTCGACTTTAGTCAGCTACATCTGGAAGCTCTATCATTCCACTTGCAAATGGTGACTTATTGGCAAGAAACGTTGACCTAAACACCCATCTACATCTACATTCTTCAATGAAGTAGCTGATGGTCCTGAAAATATATTCCAGAACTTTCAGTTAAACCTGGAAGCCTGCCCACAATGGTCGACTACATGTAAAAACTTTATTCCATTTGCAAATAATGGTCACAAATTGGCAATTAACGTTTTGTAGTAATTTCAGCTACAGCTACAAGCTTCAATAGATAAGCTGATGATTCTGAAAATGTATTCTAGAACAGTCAGCTACACTTGGAATCCTAGTCATCCAAATGTAGAAGCTTCATTACACGAGTAAATAATGACAAATTGGCAACATACATTTTCTAGAGCACTCAGCTTCATCTACAAACTTCAATTGAATAGTGAATGATCCTGAAAAGATATACTAGATCTGTCAGCTACAACTGAAAAATTTCCATTCCAGTCAGCAACCTAAAGAAGCTTGATTTTGCTTCCAAATGATGGTGAATTAGTAACAGACGTTGTGAAGAACACTCACATCTACAAGCTTCAATGAAATTGTCTTGAAAAGGTACTCCAGAATAGTCAGTTACTCCTGAAACCCAGCTACATGTAAAAACTTGAAATGGTCACAAATTACGTTGTGTAAAAATTTCAGCTACATCTACAAGCTCTAACCGAGAATCTCATGGTTTTAAGAAGATATTCCAGAATAGTCAGCTACACCGGCCCATAGAAATCATCCACATGCAGAAGCTTCGTTCAATTAGGTAGAAAACTCAGCTTCATTTACAAGCTATAAAAAAATAGTTAAAAGTCCTGAAAATGTATTTTAGAACAGTCAGCTACGTCCACATAAACTTCTGGAAGTTTTGTTCCTCTTGCAAATGGTGAAAATTGGTAACAGACTTTGTTTAAAACACACCAGCTACATCTACAAACTTCAATGAAGTTGCCAATGTTCTGCCAAATGTTTACTATGACAACCCAAACTAACACAAAACTAATCCAAACCATCCCAAACTAACTCAATACACCTAGATTTTGATCTAGAGTTGAAAATACGGTTTTCTAGAATAGTCAGCTACAACTAGATTCTAATAATTCTTGATGCAAAGCTGTCCAAAACAATCAGTTTCATGTTGTATTTACTAGCTTCATCGAACTTGGTAGTGCTTTTCAAAAAATATTCTAGAACAGTCAGCTATACCTGGGTCTTTGATTCCAGCTACAAATAAGTACTGATCAAGTGAGTTCCACAACTTCAAGAATAATGAATCAAAGCAGCAACATTAAAAAGTTGCTACAGCTACAAGTTTCAATGTGACAAATCTGCTCACAAGTCAACACTAATTCATCTTCCATTTTTGTGTTATCTTCATTTACAGATCTTCAATACAAAAGTTGTCATAGCTTTGCAGTGAAATATGCCTGACAGAGGTTCAGATCGAGAGAAGAAATGAATCTGGAATCCCCAGAAAATCAGTCACAAGAGAGCTGGAAACGTGATGTTGAAGTCGAATAGAACAAAATACAGTCTAGCAAAGGTTTGGAACTTGCAGAAGAGGTCCTGGTCTTCTTCCATAAAGCTAGAGCAGATGATGAAGTGAAAGGAAACATTGGCTTTCACTCAACCAGGGGGTTCCACCAAGAAGTATGTTGATGTAGGGAGTGAACTCAACTAAATTGATGGTTGAAACAGATTTGGTTCTCTTATAGGTCAAAGACAACAAGCCAGACCCGACAACACTGCCCAAGTCCAAGAAACCATTTCAACAATCTTCAGTTAATTAGAAATAGAGTGTGTACAAACGCGTGGTATTATTTGCTCTTAGCACGAGAACATTATAGTACCTTATTTACATATTCCGTTCACCGTGCGTTGTTGGGATAAATTATAAAGATAATTAGACATACATAAGTAACTCGTTGGTGAACAAACAACGTATGTGGTCGGCCACATTCCTGGAACATTTTGGAAGAAAAACCTCATTAAAGCTCAAAGGAAAAATAATCAGCCATTATTGGCTTGACAAAAGAGGGATAATTCTTATCTGTGTGTCAGTCGAGAGCATAAAAGCGCGGATTATAATGCGTCAATTGTTAAGATACAACAAACACGAAATTGATCTAAATGTGCGATCTAAACATGATCCAAGGGTGAGGGAGAAACGTTCAATTTTATCGCCCCTTCATTTTTGACGCCCGTATCTACAGGACCGCCTTTTCATTTAGCATGGGATTATATTGGGGAGTTAATCGAGTGAAAATCAAATTTTAAGATTTCTTTTGTCTGGAGTTTTATTAGTTTAGTGAGCGGTAACTAGTTGATTGACAACATAGACCATTTTTGAAGCTAGAACGTTGATCAGACTAACCCACCAAATGGCATGGATTAGTACCAGAAGCTCCGCCAGTAGGGTTAGGCCCAATGAACATAGATTGGCTCAAGGCGGCGGCGCGGTGCAGGCATTTTTAGACATATAACGGTAGTGGTTTGCAAAATGCATCCAAAACTCTTCTCTCTAGAGTTTAGATGAAGAATTTCTAAGGCAAGAGGATGACTTTGCAGCTGATCCCTTTTTTCCTTATCATTCATCACGGGTGCCAACTTCAGTTACTTCCAGAAGTCTCCATTTTTTGAGTAACAACCACTCTGGGATCTCCAGCCGAGAGCAGTTCCAGACACAAAGATCAAGTCCCTGATGAACTGTGATATCTTCCTTATGTTGGGTTTTAAGGGTTTTTGTGGAACCATGTTAGATTTCCTGGTCAGGGTAGCCACAAATGAAATTTGGTAACAGTGGTTGGTTTCCGCATACGCAACCCTTCGTCAATTTATGACTGTAACATTATATTTGTCCACCCTGTATATCAGAATCGTCCTCCCGAGAATTTCAAGCTCGATTTGGTTATATTTATTGAGCGTCCAAACGGGCGCGCGCGATTTCGCCATATAAAACCATTTGTGGTTTTTACAACAATAGGACACTTTAAATGTTTCGAATTTTATTGTTTTGTGTGTTATTTTAATATCGACGACCATTCGGGCAAAATGAACAAAAACACTGCGCCGCTTGGATTTGAATGGAGCCATTTCAGTCGTATGTATAAATTTAAAATATATGAAATCAGATTGTGGTTTAGCAATTTAAATTGAGACGTTCGGATTTGGAGGATTGTTTTGTATGTGTATATATCTTGATTGGATTATCATAAATCACACTGGATTTTGTCTGGAATGGCTTGGAGAAGCTGGATACATGGAATCAAACCAAAACTGCTGTAGCTTCAGCTTGTAATGCTTACACAACCGCAACGAAATCCATATAATAGCTTTCACTTTCGAATCTTCTTTGGCCAGAACTGAATCTGCTGCAGCTTGAGGGGATCCATCCGCAAGAAAAAGCACTGCTAGCAAAATGAGTTTTCATCACGCCAGCCCGCGATTTTCCGCCAAGTGATTCCATCAAAACGTTTAGACATAAAAAGCTGAAAGACGCCAAATTCTGCACTAGTAGTTATCTTTTTGGAGATTCAATTCTTGCTCTTTTGTGAATGGATTCTAATCTGCTGAAGCTTCAAAATCTGAATCTCTGTTGGCCAAGACCAAACCTGCTGCAGTCGGAATTCGTGGCCTTTTTTGGACTAGAATCAAACCTGCTGCAGTTTCAATTTTAGGAGTCGAAATGGCAAAGACCAACTTGTTACTTAAATTCTTGGCCCTTTTTTGGGTAAGCTTCAAATTTGGTTTTCAACCTGCTGCAACTTCGATCCTTGTTTCTTTCTTGACTGAAACCAAACTGCTGCAGCTATGATTTTGTTCTCTTTTTACCAAGACCAGATTCATTGCACTGCTTGGCTCCTGATACCGGATCTGCTGTAATACATAAAATGCTTGCTCAACCGCAATCAAATTTAAAGCTTCAGCTTGCGAATCCTCTTTGGCTCAAGCTGAATCCGCTGCAGCTTCAATTTATGGATCTCTTTTGGCTTAAACCAAATCCAATATGACTTCAAATTTTGGACCCAAACCTGTCAAAGCTTAAAATTTTGGATCTCTTTCAAAAGCTACCGCAGCTTTAAACCTTGGCTTTTGTTTGACAGAAACTAAATCTTATCACCTTCAAATTTTTGCTCTCTTTTGACTAGGAGCATTCTTTTTGTAGATTCGATTAATTCATTGCTTTTTTTGACTCAATCCAAATCTGCTGTTGCTTCAGGATTTAAATCTTCTCTGGTCAAGCCCAGACTTGCTGCAGTTTGAATTCTTGACCTTTGACTGAGATCAGGTTCTGAGTCATAGCGGTTCTAGAACCCTCTTGCATGGACACTTCAATAGTGATGTTAGAAATATTGAAATGCTCATGAGCATGGCTATGAATTGGAACCAGAACTAAGCTCAAATCTGCTGCAGCTTCAACTATTGACTCTGTTTTGACAAGGACCAAACTTGCCCCTTGTTAAGATAAATTCCAATCTGCTGTTGCTTCGATTCTTGGTTCTTTTTGGACTGGAATCAAAACTGCTCCCGCTTCAATTTCTTGTTCTCTTTTGACCAAAATTTATTGCACTTGAAATCTTTGCTCGCATTCAACTGGATCGAAATCTGCTGCAGCCCCATTTTTTTGTAGCCTTGGCCATTTACCTTCTTTCAGATAACAACAAATCTGCTGTATCTTCAACACTTGACCTCACATGAGCCAAAACCAAGTCTACTCTAACTTCAAATTTTGGTCCCCTTTTGAAAGCTGCTGCAGCTCAAATTCTTGACTCTAGATTGGCGGATATCAAATCTGCTGCTGTTTCTCCTCTTGACCCTAGTTGATCTAAAACAAAACCTGATGTAGCATGGTGGAAATGCCAATTTCCACCGCAATCAACAACTGGTTCTTTGAGAACCCATCGAATCGTGTAGCCGAAGCGGAACCAAGCCAATAAATAAACAAGGTCCATTGTCAACCACGTTACGTTGTTGGTATATCGTTCGGATTACCATTTTCATAGTGGTGGTCACAGCCAGCACACGATTTCAATATTAAGATATCAGCCGCAGATCAAAACAGCAAGCATTCATTATGACAGCTCGAACACGACTTTCAAGAACATAAATATGGCCGCGAACGAGATATATCTGTAGCAACATTGTCTTGCTGGTTCGTTTCTCAGTGGTCGTGGTGGTTTTTTATCGATGGTTGAATCTGATGATTTTAACACCTGGTTTCTAATTTCAATCAAGTAGACTATTCAAAACATTTGTCCATTAACAGCCGTGGTGTTGTGGGTTTTATGTTTAATTAGCAATCTTTGGTGAATTGTGGATGTGTCGGGTGATTTCTGTTATCATATTAGTAATAAAAGTACAGGAACCACCCAAAATTTCCACAAGGTCGTGCAAAGTTACTAAGAGAGATATTCAATGAAATGTAGGACGTTGTCATTTTTCCCCAGGTTTTTTTTTGGTTGATACCAAATCTGCGACAGCTTCAATTCTTAGGGCTTCCGACTGATAACAGATCTGATCTACCTTCAAATTTCCTCCCTTCCGAAAGTTTCTGCAGCTTTAGTCCTAAGCTGAAACTAGTTCTGCTGCAGTCTCAATTCTTAGTTAGGTTTGACCAAAACCAGATCTGTTGTCGAATGTTGACTAGGAGAAAACTTTAAAGAGCTTCAATTTTTGGCTCTCTTTTGCCAAGACCAAACTTGTATCACCCTGGATAGGTCCAGCTTTCCTTATCGCTTCTCCATTTCTTTTTTTCTTCAAGAAAACCCATTTTGCATTGATGACTCCTGCATTATGTAGTCTGGACACTACTTCCCAAGTGATATTCTGTTTGAGGTCGTCCAATTTTTCATTCTTTATTGGGGGTTCCCTTTTTCAAAAGTTTCTGGAATATTCAGATTTCCTTCATGAGATGGTGCTGCCATAAGTTTATCTGCATTTTCATTACAACGCCTGGAGTTTCCGTCTTGTTCTTCTCGGTGTTTCTTCCTTTTCTCATTCTATGTGTTCCTGATCACTGCCTTGTCATCATTTGGATCGTCTGGTATAGTCAATTTATGGTGTTTTCCATCTTTCAAAACATGTTTCTCCTCCGATTGATAGCACATTTTGCTTCCTCCTTATCTCACTGAAGAGACAGAATGGCACTTTGATGAAAATGTTGTATAATTTTTGGGCAAGGTAGCTTGCCCAAAAATTATACAACATTTTCATCAAAGTGCCATTCTGTCTCTTCAGTGAGATGAGTTAGTTTTTCAACCTTGGGCAGTCCTCTTTCTTATGTCCCTTTTGTCCGTTATATGGAAAAGTACCTCCAAAACTTGGCCCTTATTGCTGTCTTCCACTGTTTCATGACTTCCTTCACTGTACCATGAACGCTTGTGATGATTCCAGCGGCGCTTGTTCCATATTCTTCAACTGTCTCCTTTCTTTCATCAAGAGTTTGCTTTTAACAAAGTCTTGGCTGCTTTTGTCACATCAATCCTGTCACAGTTGGTTCAAAATCGATCATGAAGTCATTCAAGGAGTTTGCAGCATCATACTTCATTGATCCTGACTTTCTCTGGAGTTGTATCTCGATTACCATAACTTATTTCTGGAACGTGCTTTCAAGTTCTTCAATAAGTTCCTATGCGGTTTCTCTTCTCACTTGTAGGGTTTCTCGTTTCTGTCTCAATATCTGAGATTATATCTTGGACGAGTGTGGTTAATTTGTTGGGTTTGAGGATCAGCGAAATTAAAGTCCAATCTGTTTTAAAATGGCCGACGTTTCGCAATATATAATTGCATCATCAGGGCGCCCTGATGATGATGAGTCTGGGAGTCCCCCTGATTCACCCACTGGGGCAGAATCATTTCTCCTTTTGTCATTTACTGACAGTTTTTGACAAAAGAGAACGATTGAGGAGTGGCGTCAATTTCCAAGCACCAGTTTTTGCTTGTGCACGTTCCTGAACTGCTGCAATAATCTTCCTTTCTTCATCTAATCGAGATCCTCTTTTATTCCTAGAAAAACTATCCTTCGATGAGATAATCTCTACATCCTTGCTATCGTTAGCTCCTCCAAGATCAAAACTTTCCAAAGAATGCGAGCCATGGTTTTCTTTGATGCCTCTAGAGCTCTCTTAGATCATCATAAAAGAAGACGAAGAAACATGGGACTTCAAAACCAAGTTATTGTCGAGAGGGCCAACACATTCTCAACGTTGAAACTGGATCGCAAACTAACTTGGAAAACACGTCTGACAAAGATCTCCATCAAGGCAAAACTGTGCCAAAAATGATACCATGATGGACAAAAACAGTAACGACGGTCAAGAGACTGAAAAGTCTTCAGAGATTTGTTTGTGCGACACTGGGTCGGTGCGGACCACGGCTGCGGAAATTGTTGCAGGGCTACCCCCTGGACATGCACATCAAAGGGCCATCGGAGGATGCTCCAGCATAGCACAAGCCTCAGTATCCCTCTAAAGGACACTAAAACTGTGTACCAAGCGGAAATTCACGAAACTCAAGAATGTGCACAAGGGATTGCTGGACTAGGCTACAATAACCAGAAAATCCACATTCTCTCGGATAGTCGGATAGATTGCCTTCACGACCTTGAAGAGTTGGCTCCAAGAAAAAACGTGACGTTAATTTGCCTGATCGGAAAGTGGATTGCCCAGCCCTGCTTTGAACAACAACAACATCTTTCTACAAGCTTCACAGTTCTACAGTCATCAAACCTGGTTTCTTGAACAATTCTGGTGCTGATGGTCATTATTGGTCATTGATCATTGGTGATCTTCTACAAGCAGATGAAGGCTGGTTTGATTTGTTGTCAACTGTTCTAAGGTTATCAGTGTCTTCTTCACCAGTAACCATTCAAATTTGCTTCATGGTCTCCGACCTCCATGCTATTTAATGAAAAAAAATCCTGCTTCACTCACTGTGGTAGAATGTTTCTTGAAGGAAATCTACGATTGTCGATGTATGCACTGAAGTGCCAAATTATACATAAACTGTCACCTTGGACCATTTCACCTGGAGAAATGATCTCCCACATCAAAGGTGCACTTATAGCAACCAAGCATAAAGCCACAGATCACAGAACAGGCAGCATTTCTCATAAAAGTCGCAAATAGTGCGTAAAATACAAAACTAATTTGCGACACAACATCAAAATGCACGTTCATTACTGCGCTCATTCAAAGCGGAGCAGGGGCGCAAAAAGCACTTGAAGCAAAGGTACGTTACATTAGCGAATAATATAAAATAAATGTAGCAAAACGCTCGTTATCTGCCAAAGCAATTTACCATTCCGGAGTATATTCAGATTGCGCCTCTATATAATGACTACATCACCCATTGTTAGAGGGGGCGGCCATTTTAATTTCGACTAAAAACAACATGGCGCCCCTACGAGCGAGCGAAGGCAATTAAAACAGATGATAGGCGATAATAGCGTTAATTAATTCTCCTTTCTCTGTCGGGAGCTAATGTGCAAATTAAATTGTTACACAGACCGGGATCGTTCACAATCACCATTCTGTGCGACACCCGCTCGCTCCGCTTCGTCTGCGTGGAGCGTTATTGCCCACGGGCAAATTGACTTCAATTTGCGACAGAGACGAATTTCGGCTTTGGCTTTGGCTTTGGAACCGATTCAATTGGGTTTGTAGATTTAATTAATGGGGATTGTGGTGGTAATGGATCAATGGAAATGGGGATCTGATGCTTGCTAATGTGTAATCCATTCCGGTGTTGCCCGTTACTAATAAGCACTACCACAGGTTAATAATTTCTCAAAGATGCTCTCCAATGAGTCAATGTAATCTTCTTCATCAATGGTGTTGAAGCTCTCATCTTCCGCCGATTTGAAAATAATGTTATCTACTTTCTTCATGATAAGGAGATTTAATAAGAGTAGCCTCCTCATCTGTGTTGGTCAACATTCCATAATGTTCCGGAATACTAGAAGCTATTTTGGTTCATAAAAGCTGGTTGCAATTTGAAGCTATTGTACATTGAACCAGTGCAACCACGACATCTCATTCTTTTATGGTCTTGTTCTATCTTCTACAATCCCCTGGAAGACTGAGTTTTCTTGGAAGGTCATCCTGAAAGTACTTTGGGGACTCCTGGCAGTCTTATTGGGGAGTGGTCTCTGCTTTTTGAGAGCTGTTGGAGGTCCAGACCAATTACCAACTATTTTCAAAAGTTTGTTTATCAAGGACATTCTAAAACTAATCATGATTGTGAAGACATTATTTGAATCAACGAAAATTTCTACTCTTTTTTATCTACTCTTTGTTTTTTTTTGTGATTTCTCAGCCTCTTTGATTTTAGGCTTTAGACCATCTTCCAATTTTTTTTAAATGCGTTTTTTTTTTTACTTTTTGGATGGTTTTGTTTGCTTTCCCTCATATGCGAGATCTTGAAATCTTTAAAGATTGATTTTAAACCACTTTTGTTTTTTAGGTTTTAGTTTTATTGAATTCATTAGGAGTTTTTTTTCTTTTTTGACACTTTTAAAAAAATTGTGATTTTGTGTTTTTGTTTCAACTCTTGTTTTATTCATTTCAGGATTTTTAGCAATGTTTTGTAGTTTTTCGTTTTCCTATTTTACGTTGATTTACAATTTTTAACGATGTTTTTCTGTACTTTTTGCATAGTTTTGTTTGTTTATCTTTTGATTTTTTTCTTAGATAGTTTGGTTTGTTTTTATCATATACCCAAGGAATTTTTCACTTAACTCCTCTATTTTGATATTTCCAAACACTTTTTGGATACTTTCTCTTTTTCTCCATTTAAAACACCTTTCAAATCTTTTATAAGTGAACTTAAGCCACTTTCCTGTTTCTCCCTCTTCCAGGACCCCATCTGCTTAAGCTAGTTTGGATTAGTTTTGGTTTGGTTTTTTGAACTTTTTAAATAGTTTTGTTTGTTTTTTTCCATTAAAGGACATTTAAACCTTTTGAGGTGACTTCTAGGACTCTCTCTGGTTTAGGTTAGTTTTAATTTAGTTCCAGTTTAGTTAGCTTGGGTTGGTTTTAGCTAGTTTGGGTCTGGTTTTTTGTACTTTTTGTATAGTCTTGTCAGTTTTTTCCTAAACCTTCCAAAAGTGATCAAGACCACTTTCATGCTTCTTTCTCTTTTCTGGGACTCTTTCTGGTCGGGTTAGTCTAGGTTAGTTCGGGTTTACACTCACTCTAGTCAATTTGGGTTAATATTAATTAAGTTAAATTGGTATTGAGTAAGTATAAGATTAGTTGAGTTTTAGTTAGCTTTTGTACATTTTGAATAGTTTTTTTTATTTTTTTTCGATTGAAGAGAGTTTTAACCTTTCTAAGCATGATCTTTCTCATTTTTACCGAGATTGGGTTAGTTTTAGTTTAGTTTAGTTTTATTAGTTTGAGTTTGATTTTTTTAACTTTTTGTATGGTTTTGTTTCAGTAAAGGAAATTTCAAACCTTCTTAGGGTGATTTCCACTTTCCTGATTCATTCTCTTTTACAGGACTCTTTCTTGTCGGTTTTAGCTAGTGTTAGTTAGTTTGGATTTGTCTTTTTGTACTTCTTGAATAGTTTTGTTTGTTTAGAGACTTTTGAACCTTCTAACAGTGATCTAGGCCTTTTTCCTCATTATTTATCTCTTCCAGGACACATTCTGGTCGGGTAAGTTTGCGTTAGTTTTAGCTTATCTTTAGTTAGTTTGAGTTTGATTTGGTTTAGTTCAATTTTAGTTGGTTTGTTTGTTTTTTTTTGTTGTTATTTTTAGATAGTTTTGATCGTTATTTTTTCAATTAAGAAAATTTCAAACCTTCTAAGATTTATTTTAAGCCACTTTCTAGATTCTTTCTCTTTCTTGAGAGTCTTTCTGGTGGGGTTAATTTGGGTAAGTTGAGTTCGACTTCACTTGATTTGGATTAGGATTAGATTAAATTAGGTTTGACTTTAAGTATGGGTAAGTTCTAGTTTAGTTGGGTGATGCCTTTTTGTTCTTTAATGAGAGTTTGATTGTTTTTTTTTTATCAAAGGGACTTTTATACCTTTTTAGAGTGATCTTGGTCACCTTGCTAAGTGTTTCTCTATTCTGGGACTTTTTGTGGCCGGATTAGTTTTAGTTTAATTTGACTTCGGTTTGTTTTTGTCAGTTTTAGATAAGTTTGGATTTTGTGGTTTTGGTGATTTTGGGCCATTTTTCTGATTCTTTCTCCCTTCTAGTATGTACTCTTTCTGGTCGGGTTAGTTTTAGTTTAGTTTCACTTTAGTTAGTGTGGATAAGATTCACTTTAGTTTGACTTCGATCAGTTTGGGTTAGTTGATTGTCAGTTAGTTTGGGTTTGGATTTTTGTACTTTTTTGATATTTTTGTATGTTTCTTTTCCATCAAAGGGACTTTCAAATTTAGTAAGAGTTATTTTAGGCCCACTTTTCTATTTTTTTTTTCTAGGTTTCTGGTCGGGTTAGTTATAGATAAGTTTCAGTTTGATTTCACTTTAGTTGGTTTTAGTTTGTTTGGCTTGGTTCTATTTACTTTTTGAAAAGTTCTATTTGTTTTTCTTTTCATCAAAGGGTTTTTCGAATTGCTTTAACCTAGTTAAGTTCTAGTTAGTTTGGGTTAGTTTTAGTTTTTTGTGCATTTCGGATAGTTTTATTTTTATCAGAGGGACGTTTAAACCCTCTATGAACGATTTTAGGCAATTTTCCTGATTCTTTCTCTTCTCGTTCTGGGTAGCTTCATTCCCTTTCATATACTATTTCAGTTTTAGCTAGTTTGAGTTAGGTTTATTGTAAATCTTTGAAAGTTGTCTCTTATTTTGTTTACTTGAGGAAGCTATTAGACCTTTCAAATGTAATTTTGGATTAGTTTGGGTTGGTTGAAGTTTTTTGATTTTTATTCAGATAACAAAAGAGCTGACACCATGGCAAAACTCAGTTCGATATTGATTGATAACACTGTATATATTCTTCTGATCAACTCCTTTGTTATCCTGCAAAAGAATGGCACACAACTAATGACTTTCCTTTGCCCATTCCAGCAGATAAGCCAAACAGTGATGAGCTGTTCAGTTCAGAGTGTAATTTCCGAACAGTGATCGCTTTCACTCCCACCGAGCTATTTTTGGACTTTTTGGTCGATATGACAGCCTTGTCATGTAAACACGTGTTGGGCGATCGTCTCTTTTTTGTCACATTTCGCAGACATTTCATTTCTATGCAAACTCGCGAATAATGTATCTCGCATTTTTCCAGCTTTTCAATCGGGGACATTTCCATTTAATTGAATTATGACTACGTATTTTCAGTTTATGCGGCTGTTTGCGATAACGCCCGCTATCTATATTGGGAAATGCTGGGCTTTTTTCACTGTTAATTGAAAAATTATTTGGACGCGGTGGAGCGGACGAAAAATTCGTTTACACATGTTTTTGGACAAAAAGTTTGGGATAATAGGTGTACGTGTAACAGCAGGGGTGTATGGGGCTGATAAATATTTGCTGCGAACAGTTTATGGATTTGTTTATGGAATTAAATTCAATGGTTTGTATGGAGTGGACATTTCAATAGATTAGGAGGATACACGAGCCGTTAAAAAGCTCCTACAAATTTCCCTTTATTGTCTGAAAAATTATCGTTTTGCATTTTGTGGAGTTTTGTAAACAGTTTTTTGCACCTTACTGTAGGTATATTTTGTACCTACTCTTGTAGAAAACTGTCTGGAAAATTCATTGGTAAGAATTTGAAAATTGTACTCTTTGCAGTTTTTGAGCTATGAATATTCTTAAACTCATTAATCATTATATTGAAAATTTCATGAAATTTTCTGAGGGGAGTTTTCTATGAAACCCTGTATATGTTTCAACTCATTCTTGTAGGAAAACTTATTGGTAACAAATTTCAAAATCGTAGGCATCTCAACCCAACCCCATTTACAATTCCCGCGTGGCGGTCATTTGTAGCTTTGATCCTGTGTGACGTCAGGATCGATGTGGGAGCGGTGTTGCCGCCTGGGGGATGAGATTTGTAACAAGGGGTTTTGGAAATGCAGGTTTTATGGTGAACTTTTGAAGTGACGTTGACGTTTGTGTTGTTTTAATGCGCCACCTATCAAGAATGTTTCAGGTGTCTCTGTGATATCTCCGATTCCGTATTCCGATTCTTTTTTTATTGTTGAGAGAGATAAAATTTTGTGCTTGTTATGAGTCCATTCAACATGAAATTTTCTATTAAAATCTCAAAAATATATACAGGGTATACCAAGAAAATGATGAGAAAAATCAGTAGAAAGTTGTGAAACAGAAAAATCCATATCTCGAATATCATGTCTCTTGTATTTTTTGAGTTATTAGTCTTTAGAAATCGTCTTTGTATTTCTGTGAAGATTTATTGAAATCTTTGTACTGGTACTGTGATTATTGTACGGCATTTTCCAAATTACTTCGTATCTTTTTCATGTCTTTTTGTAGAAAATTGTCTGGAAAATCAACTGTTGATCATAATATTAGCGTATCTTTTGTACTTTTTGAGTTTTGAATTTTTTCAAATCGTTTTGCGCTTTTGTTGAAATCTTATCCTACTTTTTGAAAGGAGTTTTCTATGACATATTCCTTGACACCCTGTATATTTTTTCATGTATTCTTGTGGAAAAATCAACTGTTGATCATCATATCATAGTGTATTTTGTACTTTTTGAGTTTTATTTTTTTTTTTAAATCGTTTTGCGCTTTTGTAGAGATTTAACACACGCATTTATAAAGAAGTTTTCCACGACATTTTCTGAATCACTCTGTATATTTCGGCATGTCTTTTTGTAGAAAATTGTCTGAAAAATCAACTGTTGATCATTATATCATCGTGTCTTTTGTACTTTTTGAGTTTTGATTTTTTTTTTCAAATCGTTTTGAGTTTTTGTAGAGATCTTACACAAATATTTGAAAGAAGTTTTCTACGACATTTTCTGAATCACCCTGTATATTCTGGTATGTCTTTTTGTAGAAAATTGTCTGAAAAATCGACCGTTCATCATCATATCATCGTGTCTAGCTTCGGTGGAAAGGATGATTTAAATGACATTTTCCGAATGACCCTGTATATTTTTTTATTTATTCCTGTGCAAAACTATCTGAATAATCAACTTATGATCATTACAACATCCTATCAATTTGAAATTTTTTAGTTTTGAGTTTTTTCAAATCGTTTTGTATTTTTGTGGAAATTTTACGCAAATTTTTGAAGGGAGTTTCCCATGACATTTCACGAGTCACCGTGTATATTTTCTCTTTCATTCATTCTTGTGGAAGAGTATCGGAGAAATTCAGTGCTGAAATATTGTTTGGGTTATGATTTTTTTTCAAATATTTTTAGCATCTCTGTGGAAGTTTATAGAGATTTGTGTGCGAAATTTTCCGTATCACCCTGTATTCATGTAGACAATTGTCCAGAAAAGAGGCATGTGAAAAAATTAAAAGCGTAACTTTTTGTTTTTTAGGGAAATTTTTAAAAACCAGAATTTTTGTGAATATTGAACACAGATTAATATTTGTGAAATTTTCCAAATAATGCTCTTTTTTTCCCTTTAAGATTTTTACTCTTTTCATTTTTCGTTTCCCAATATTTCAAAATAGTTTTGCTTCTATCTTTTTCATATAAAAGATCTTTCAAACCTTGTAGAAGTGATTTTAGGTCAATTTTCTTTTTCTTTTCAAGCTTTTTCTGACTCTTTCTTTACTTTATTCTTTTTAGTTTGGTTTCTTCTCCATCCTATACAGGAATTTGTTGAACCTTTTAGGAGGGATTTTAGACCAATTTTTAGTTTTTTTTTTGAGGATCTTTATTGGCTAATTGTCTGTACTTTGTGGATAGTTTGATCTGTTTTTCTCCAATTTGAACATTTTAAAAGTGATCTGAAGACTCTTTCCTGATTTTTTCCATCTTCTAGGGCTATAGGAGTCTGTGTGATTATCTGATTGGGTTAGTTTGGATTAGTTTTTCAGTTGGTTTTAGTTAAGTTTGGTTTCCCGAATGAACCTGTATATTTTTTCATGTGAAAGTTGTTTAGAAAATGAACTAGTGGAAATAGAAAAGAGTTTTAGTTTTTGAGTTGTGACCTTTCTAGCATTTGTGTGAATACAAATTTGTGAAATTCTCGAATAATCCTTTTTTTGCCATTCAATTTAAAGAATTCAACAGAGCAATCATAACACACAATTCACTCAAGTTCAACATCAAATCAATTATGCTTTATTGCCACAGAAAAATTTAAATACATTTTATGGACAAAGCAAATACAAATGCAAAATGCTAAAGTAAAAACAATACAAAACATGATAATACACATTACGTGAAACAATAGAACAATACTAGTACAAATATATTTTCCCAATATTTTGTCAAATTTATATTTAAATGGAAATTGCTCATGGACAACAATAAACATTGGTACACTTCCAGTTATGTTATGATGACAAGTCAGTAAAACAATAATATAGCAAAATCAACAATTATGAGTAGAACAATAATACTGCGGTGTTAAGAATCGAACAAGGAACCAACGATTGCTCACGTTTTTTCGCTTCCCATTCAAAAAATTAATCAGGTGTATGAGCGGAATCGGTGAACTCGAAATTTAATTTATAAATCTGTAGCCATCTTGTTTCCGCCCTGCCTGCGGCATGTGATTATTTTTGATTCAAATATCAAACAAGGAACTTGGGATTGTTAACATTATTGCAACAAAAACGTGTTGATATCCATTTTCTATTCAGGAAATAAACAACAGTCGAGGTGCACGACGTGGGTGCATTTTGAACTTGACACAAAATAATTTCCGCTTTGCTTCTGGGGTATGCTTACTCTAGTTAAAGATTTGGTGGCTCTCAATCAAAAAATAAAAACTTTCCATGTTCGTTTACAGTTTCATGTGTTCTTTGCTGAAGCCTTTCTCCACTATAACCCCACGCATGCTCCCCATCCTGACTCCATAACGACCACAAAACTAATATACCAATTACGGCCCTAGTGGCTTATAACCGTCCCGGACAGTTAGCTGAGGGACGATATATCGTCGACACCCCTTAGATTAGAGATGTGTTGTTATTAAATTTTGCCATCACAACTTAACTTACTAAAACTCCTCAACAAAGTTCGGTCTAAAACTCCCTTATTGGTGTGATTCATCCATATCCCACACAATCCCCTTGCTATCCAGACTTCCGGCAGAATTCTGGACCGGCCGGATATTGGAAATGCGATATTTATTAGATTTTTACCAGCGCGAATTTCCTATCAAATACTGGAGAATAATGGGGAAAGGGTTTATTTATTGAATGATCATCGAAGCAGATGATGATTCTTCAATCTATTTTCAACTGTGTCAACAAACGAAAATAATCTGAATGAGCTGCATTAGTGAATGACCTATGTGAACACCACGATGAAAGATGTGTCTAAAATAAACCATCCAAGTCATTAGCGTGATTTTTATTGATGGAAACAAGTGTATCTTGAGTCGAATTTATCATCGGGCATATCTATTGTTTACGATCGTCGATAAAAAGATATCGCCTCGATGTAGGTAACAAGTTTCTCCGTTACGTTTCGGCATCATAATCCTTCATCGGGTCGTGCCGATCAGGCCGGACTACAAGTCCCACACGTTGATGGGTGAGCGATAACTGGACTATGTGCTCGGTTTGGTTGGTTCATCAATTTCCGGACCAAATTCCAACGTAATCCAAGGATGTCCCGGATTAGAACACCTAGCAAATTCAATGAAGTATCTACGTGGTCCTCTTGAAGTAGGAATATGACGATATAGTTCATTAAGTACATGCAACCATATGCCAGACTCTTGAAGGATATCAGCGGACACTTTTTCCGGAACTTTTATAGTCTAAGGTGTGAAGTGAGCAAACACATTTTTTTTTCATCAGAATCATCGGTAGCGTGGTAACAGTGAAATTATGGATACATTTCTACAGTTGATCACTAAATCATTGAGGAAAGCAACTATATGATTGTTGGCGTTGATGATCAATAATCGTTATGGATCTTTCACTGTAGACAAAGAAGTCCCCGACAATTTGACTGCGGACAAATATTAGACACTTATAATTACATACTACAGGCAGAGCGGAAGCAAGATGATTTCAAGTTCATCAATTAAATTTCGAGTTCACCGATTTCGCTCACCTGGTTCCTTAATAATTGATATTCTTAACACATCCGTATTATTGTTCTCCTATTAGTAATTGATCTTGCTATGGTATTGTTTCACTGACTTGTCATCATATATTTCTAGAAGTGTGCCAATGTTTGTTGTTGTTCATGAGCAATTTCCATTTGAATTTGAAAAAAATATTGAAAAATAATATTTGCACTGGTATTGTTCCACGTAATGTGTACTTTTAAGATGTTTTGTATTGTTTCTACTTTACCATTTTGTATTCACTTTGTCCATCAAATTTCAGCGACTGGACAGGTCACAATAAATCAAAAATAGTTTCATACTGCAGACAGGGTGAAAGCAAGATGATTTCAAGTTCATCGATTAAATTTCTAGTAGCTGATCTCAGCATCATTGATCTACCACTGTTGGTGCCTTTGGTGGTATAAAATCCAGCAACAATAGGTCACAAGAACTCAACCAAATTTATCACCAGCTTCATCACCTCCTCCACTGGCGCCACTGGAGTCAGAAGGCAAGATTTGTTTAACCAAATTCTTCACAATAACGAAGACAGGATCCTACCTAGAAGTTATCGTAGGAGGCTGCAGGAAGAGCTAGCTTGAATGACCACCTTGTTCTGTTATGTCGATGATGAAGCATGGTCATAATTGACCAAATCTTCAACTTCATCAGAAATATGCTAATAGGAATACCAGTCGATCATTGGCAAAGTCCTTTTCAGTAAAGATAGATACAATAAACAGAGTCTCACGGAAACTGCTACGGGAACTGCTACCATCGGATGGGCAGACTAAGCCTCCAGCTTTTGGGGTTTGTCCCAGGCTCCTGGGATCTCATTATCAGGATTACTTTCGCAGTGTTTCGAGAAATGCTGCAGATTGAGCACGGCGTTGATGGTCATTCTAATAGTCTCAAATATGTCAAGTGCCAGGTTGATTATGCTACCCGACCAGTAGTGTCCTTCCAGTTTTTGGCGCTCAGTATGAACCTGTTGATTTTTTTGACTGTGAAGCTTAGGATGCACTTCGCTGGTTGTTGCTGAGAGACCGGAGGGTCCATAGCGATTGGTCCTCCAAGTTGTCGGCCATGGCTTCCACTTTATCCAGGTAGTGGAGCACTTGGGTAGCCTAAAAAATCTGCGTTAGGCCTGTGGGCTTTCCCCGGAGTTGGCGATCTTTAACATTTGTTCGTCTCATCTTTCCTCGTGCAGAGCGATTCTTTCTATAGAGTTGGCGAAGTAGTTGAGGGACTTTAGTACAGTATGCCCTCTTGCGAAGTCGGTTCCTGTTTTGGATTTCGAACTGTATATCCTCTGGTACCAGTTTGAAGTGTGCGGACGATCAATTTGGCCACCTCCATGACCAACTCCACAGCCACCAAGTTCTTTGGGGCTTGGCAACGCCAGTGCTCGAGGACCCTTGAAACTTCTTCCCAGTCAGTCAGATGTATGTCCGAACCCTCTATGGTGTGACTACTGGGAGATGATCGGAAGGCAGTTCATTTAACACCTGGAGGAGGACTGGGCTCTAAGCTTATTCTTTATTGTAAGTATGTCCAGCAACTCTGGTTGACCCAATCTGCCATAGCAGGGTTCATCTGAAGTTCATGAAGCAAATTTCAGGACCTCATTCTTGTTGGTGATTCTGGAACCCCATGACGTCTGTCTTAAGGGCGCCTTCAATGATGTTGCTCTATTGTCTGTGGTTTGTTGGGGCTGGAGTATAGGAAACCCAGTGTTACCGTCCTCCTGCCAAGTCTTTCCATTCTCACCACATCCATATTATGCCAGGCGGCAAAATGCTCCAGTTATAGTTTCTTGTCATACATCCAGTAGATGTCAGTGCGCTTTGTATTATACGGTGGCGCCATTATATCGGGCGGTTTCATAGCGTCGCATTAGACTGGAGCGCCCAACGAATACACACATGGCCTGGTACAGACTGACTGAGAGAACTGTGACTATTCAACGTAGTAGAAGAACCAAAGGCGTCGGAGGTTTGTATTGATGGATAACTGGGCAATATGAAAATGGTAAAAATGCAACGTTATTTGAAAAAAAAATTGTTCGAAGGATTCACTTTTAGATATCTCGTTTTTATTTATCTTTTCTTGTTGTCGCTGGCGGTGCGCGCGCATAAGCGCACTTATTGACGAGTCGCCCCTGCTCGATAGCAAAACAACGTTACAATACAAAAAGATTTTGATTCGAGGAAAAATAAGAAAAAATCTGACAATGGATTCAAGAAACGTGGACAGTCAATTCCAACAGGATTCATGATTATTAGTCCTTGGACATGCGCTCGTAGGTCTGACTTCCTGCACATGCGCAATAGGCTACTCGCTATCCATTGTGGAGGTTGAATTTTTAGGAAGAAACTGAACTGCTTTTGGTGGAATAAATCGCACCCATTCTTGCACAAGTTGAGAATTGAGATGTATTAAAGAGCGAATCGGACAATATGGCCGGCGTCCGTAGAAATAAATAAAATGCGCGACTCTGCGTCTACGACATGGCCGAGACATAACTCCTTTCAAGCCGCTTGAGACAGAAGAATGGATCCGAGACACGAACTCGGTATAACAACTCGCTGCGGAGCAACAATGATGAAGTGCATATTGTCTCAAGCAACCTGGGAAATAATTGAGCACGCGTTGAATTATTGCTGTTCAACATTTTAATATTCATCTATCAATTAAGCGAAAACTCTATTTTCGACAAACAATGGCCTTGCGCTGATGATTGATGGCGTCGGATTTAGACAAACGGGTTAAATTTAGGCTCCGCTTGAGCAAGTGACGATTAGTCAATAGATTTGTTAATTTTCTTTGAGGTAATTTGTGACAGGTTCAAAATACAATGAACTACCGGCTGATGAATGAAACGCAGTCTAATTTCACTATTACCCAATTCTGTGACTCGTTAAGCAGCTTAGCAGTGATAACATCCAGCTTTCACTGCGCTAACGACGGTTATCAAGATCACTGCAAAAATTAGGGACGTTTCCGTCAAGACATCGATCAATCAAGCCGCTTAAAAACGATACCCTTTTGTTCCTAATCAGGGCACGTGCGCAGCACGTGACTCTATTTTAGATAAAGGGACACACATCACACATAATCGGGGTGGCGGGTTTTGTAATTCATACCAGTGATTCAGAAATTTGATCTGCAGTGATAAGCAAGCAGGAAATTAAAATCTAACTGTCTTCTTTGAAAAATCTCGAAGTCCCAAACCTCTTTCAATAATTGATGTTGATATTGATTTATGATACTTGTGAAGTTTGAGTTTTTGATCTTGATGATCTGAGACACCTCTTTCAGCCTTACCAGATTGATTACGATTCTGAAATCTTCACCTGTGAATTTTTAAACAATAATTTTTCACGAAATATGTGGAAAATGTCATGAAAAACTCGCCACTGAAATTTGCAAATCGATTTAAAAAAATCGTAACTCAAAAGATTCAAAGAAAGAAAAAAGAAATATGTATTTTTATTTGTATGAACATCGTAGATGTAATGGACTAGTTCTGATCACTGATGAGTCATGTTTGCATAAATGAGTTCTTCAGTTGATAGAAATATTGAATCGTCAAAGTTTTTTCTTGATTTGTAAGGCTTCCATTGCTCTCACGATCGCTGTAAACATCCTTTTCCAGGAGAGCTTTGAGTCCCTGGGTACTTTCCTTCATCAGAAAAACTAAGAGTTTGTTCACCAAATGAGGACGTTGTAGTCCCAGGCTCTCTGTATTTCTTACAGTACCAGATTCGTCAAGACCATTCTGTCCTGCCCATCTAGAAAGTTCATCTATAGGTAATGCTGATCCCATGACTTCCCTGATAGTAAATAAGCTTTTGTCCACTACCAGAAATGTCTTTATTTTTTGTTCTCTGGATGTTTTTGATCGCATTTACTACGATCAAGCACACGAGTGGAGAGATAACTCCACCCTGCGGCGTCCTCCTCGTTTTTTTTCCTGATTTCTTTTTTCTTACTAAAACGCATCCGTTCTTGCATTTTTCACCCAGAGCTTGGGGGAGTTTGCTTTATTAGTACGTTATTCGCTGGGATGTCAAACCTTTCCAAAATCGACCAAGTCCTCATCTCTCTCAGAGAGTTTTTCATCCTTCTTCCCATCCATTTTCCTTAAGTAGTTCTTGGCGCTCTTGTAGCTTTTTGCGCCACGGATCAACCGTCAGGATCCGGTTTTTGAAAGGTTGATGGTTTCCCAGGGGTCAGAGTCCTCTCTTTTTTACCCAGCAATCTTGCCTCTGTCTCATGCAGAGTCCTCCATATCGGCGGTGGCAGCCCCTTTGATGCTGTCGACTTTAGCTCAGCTACCGCCAAACCAAATAGACTAGCGCTTTTTTTCACGGTTTTTTGCTAGGGATATCACCCCTATCATTAGAAAGAGGGTGGCACCCGTCCTAATGAGGTGTTCTCTCTCCATTCTTCATTTCGCACGCTTTCCCCAGTTGCAAGCTCCCTTAAGGTTCTCTCTGTTGATCTGTCCTGTCGCCTTTGACATATTGGACAATTCAGACAGTCCCACCCACTTTGAGAAGGGTAGACCTGAATTCTTGGACATTTTTAGTAATAACCCCAGCCCAGCCAATGATCTCAGCTCGAATCATTGGTGATTGTAGGTATCAGTTTAGCACACTTCATCGAATCTCTTGCCTCCACAGAAAAAAAAACACAAATTGGAATCCATCAGTCTCTGGCCATAAAGTCTACTGCTCATCCTATTGATACCACTACATAGCTGGAGAAATCTCCACCTCCACCACCACCACCATCACCAACACCACCACCACCACGTTCTTTCCATGGCAAGAGGTGGTTCCCCACACTACACAGGATGAGGATCCTAAGTCCCTCTTTAAACTGTCCAGACGTCTCACTGAAGGTGATCGCAAGATACCTGCAAACCCTGAGATCCCCAACAACACTTTTTCAGCCACCCACCACAAAGAGCAGAGGTTACTAACTTTCAAATGGAGACTCCCTGACCACAGTTCAGGCTCCCAATTCCTCCCATCTCCTTAGACTGAGCGTGAATGAGATCGGCCCTGTCATCAGTACACTTAAACGAAGGTTTAACGTTGAACTGCGTTCAAAGAAGCACAGTCCAAGAAAGCTCCAGGTGAGGATGATATATCCAATAATGCTCTCAGGCAGCTCCCGTCGAACATCATAAGGACTTGAACTTCATCATCCAGGCTTCACTCGACCTTGCCCGTTGGAGAGAAGCCCAGTCATTCTGATAGCAACACGGCTACAAACTTGAATCCCACCAGCCATCTTTCCTCTCTGGCAAAGTGGCTCATAAGATAATAAGGGAAGAGCAATGTCCTCCCCGACGCCTAGTTTGGTTCGGATTCTCAGGCATGTTTACCAATCCACCAGGTTGACTAAAACCATGTCAGAAAAACTTGTAGATAAGGCTGTTGTGACAAGAACTCGATTTCGACAAGGCCTCAGACCGAGTGCGTGGCACAACAGCCTTATCTTTAAGTTGATCTCCCTTCACCTTCCAGAGTACCTGATCTGGGAGGTCCACTAGGTAATTTTTCATCAATGTAATCTGGAGCGCCAGGGTCAAATATCTGGTGGTGACATTTGATCAAGCTGATCTTCCAGTCCCAAGTCATCTATTACCCTCTATCTCGGTCTCCAAAACTATTCACCTTCATCAAGCTGCGCATATACGATCAATATACTGAAAAGCTCTGGTCTTACTCCATGGTGAAGGCAAAGTTCTCCAACAATACCCTTATAGTGGTTGCCATTTTTGGCTGTATGACCTATGTAAAGGAAGATGGCCACCAATGACGACGTTGCAACTCCCTCTGTTCTGCTGATATGTATTACCAAATCATCTTTCTATTATTTTATATACCAATTTGGATTCAATGAGCTTTCACTTAACTGTAGCTAACCAACAGAAACAAGTTCCATACAAGCAATAAATCACCAAGCTGGAGCGCCCTTAATTAAGCCATAACATTCCACAGAGCATAACCGGAACAGAAAGAATGCTTATATTAATAAGTCCGAGACAGTCGCCATCATAGTCCCGGTATAATAAAGTAAATGAGACGTAGCCGAGGCACTTGCATGTTTGGTTATTTGTCAGTGACATTCAGTATTTATTGAAGACAACGCAGAGTTAAAGATCTCCGCATAGAATGAGCGGAATTCGCCGAGCTGTCTATTCTTTACTCTCACATATTGACCTCTCACCGTATAATGCTTGAAATCTCCGGCATCCGACTGTAGATCAATCGACTTTTTTCTCTGCGGCTTTGTTTATTGTTCAATATGTCTGAGTATGCAAAGTAATTGATGGGCTTGTATGGTTATAGTGGGTTGGGCAACATGAAAAATATCATTTGTTATCAGCTATACGCCTGATGGGGGTTTTAGGTCGAAACGTCGTCTAACTGTCACGAGAATAGTGTTTCCACATTTCTCGGCATCTTAGTGAAGAGAAGAAGCAGGCACTGTTGCTACAGAGACTGGAAAGAGAATCTGCCTCAACATATACTTTAGTCATGAAGGTACTGGTCGTTGTTACTACGTCAACTTTTTGGTTGGAATTATTGTCTGATGAGAAAACAAGTGCTGCTGATGATGAACCAATGATTTCAGCTGATCAAAAACTAACAGATCGAAGAAAAGGAGGGAAGAAGTCAGTTGGTGGGTCCTCTGTTGCCAAGTCCTAATCTACCAAGTACAAAATACTCTACCAGAGTTACCATACTGGAAGTAAGTCAGAACTTTCAACGGATATTATCTCAAATTTTCCAATAATGTTTTCAAAAACCTTATTTGTAAAGGAACAATCTAATGTAATGACAAGAATGACAGATGTCAACGATGCCAAATTGCGATTCACATATTAATCCGGATCAGCAACGTTCATGATATTTAGTTGTGATTGATAACAATGCTCTCCGTTTGATCAGTGACAGCGATATTAGTTGACAGAAATGACAGATGTCAACGTTGCCAAGTTGCAAATTGTGTTTGGAAGATACACCAATAAGATCAACAATCTAAACGAAATTCTTCGAACTGAAGCTTGGAAACATTGCAATCTGTTGAATTACTGATATCTGTCATAAGGTTGATAAAGAATGACAGTTGTTAATGCTGTCAACTTGTGGTTAAATTAGACGCCAAAGTTATAGAAAGTTGAAGAAACCGTATTTTGCCAAAATTGGTAGAGGCAAAAAGCACAAAAATTGATGAAGAAAAAAGATCAAATTCCCAGGTAAATGGCGCAATCCTTTTTAAAGTTATGCTTATGCCACTCTTCAAAATTCACGAAAGTTAATTTTTTTGCTTTTCAAAAAGTTATGGAATTCAGAAATGTTCACATGTTTTTGCACCTGCCAATACTCATTACTTTTCTACATTTTGAGTTATCAGGACAAAATTTGCGCCATTTTTTTCAAAAATATGCAACTGTTTGGTGTTATATTGTATGTTTAAATAATCCTCCATATCGAAATTAATCTCAAAAGTTATAGAAAGTTGAAAAAATCGAATTTTGACAAAATTTTTAGATGCAAGAAGCACAAAAATTAATAAAGAAAAAAGATCAAATTCCCAGGAAAATGGCGCAGGATTCATTGAAGACTGTTAATCCTTTCAAAACTTATGCGTTTTTTGAAAATCACGATTTTTTAAAACTTTCAAGAAAAATTACGGAATTTAGAGATTTCTGTTTTTGCACCTGCCAATGCTCATAACTCTTTCATTTTTTGATATATTGGGATGAGATTGTTCTTGGCGAAGCATGCCAATATTTCTCGAGTTATTCAAAAGTTAGGGGAGAGTGGTCCACAGACTTGATATGGCCACAGTAAGACACCGTTCTTTGTACAGTTAGAATTGAAAAAAAAATTACTGAATTGCCACAGTCACAAAAATTGTACTGTCTCACTGTGGACCACTCTCGATTTTAGCGATTCAGTCAGACCTCCAGAGCGCAAAAAAAAAACTTCATAGAACGTCCGGGATACCGTCTCCAACGTCTAAAGGCACTGTGTGCCCTCTACCACACAAATCCAGGAGATGGCGCCCGAGTTACTGAAAATAATGATTTTTCAAACCCCGTTAATACCTTTACAAAATGATCCGAAGCTCTTCACAAATTGAGAAAACTTTGAAGAATCGAATGTGGATTTCTCCGAAACGTGCCCAGAAAAAAAAATCACAAAAATTCCGGAGCAAAGTAGATCAAATCTCCTTCAAGATAAAATATTCACTAAATGATGGTATTTTATCAAAGGAAGTTTCGGGATTAGGATTTTTTTTTTCTTAATATAATATAATCAATTAATTTTTCTTGGATGGTTGAATAAAAAATCCTCCATATTATATAGAAAACAAGCGCCAAAGTTTATTTTAAAGTAAGTGGAATAAAAGTTGAGACAACTGAATTTTGCCAATATTTTTAGAGGTAAAAAATACAAATTTATTATTATGAAGAAAGATTATCAAATTCCCTTTAAAATTCATTGAAGTCGGTTGATCCTTTCAAAAGTTATGCTGTTTTTGAAAATTTGTGAAAACTTTGTTTTTTCATTTTCATAAGAAATTTGCACCTGCCCAGTCTCATGATTTTTTAGATTATTCAAGATATTGGAATGAGATTTGCTCGTTTTTATTTTGGAAAAACATGTCATTATCCATATAAATCCAGGGGGTGGCGGCCGAGTTACGGAAAAATATTTTTTCTCCAACTTCGTTAACACCTTCGAAGAAAAATCCGAAGCGCGTCACAAATTAGGAAAACTTTGAAAAATCGAATATTGTGGATTTCGTCGGAACGTGCACAGATAAGAAAATCACAAAAATTCAGAAAGCAAGTGGATAAAATTTTGATAAGGCCAAAATCGGCGCTATTTGAGAGGCGCTCACCAGCAGGAGGGTTCCCTCTTCCATCGTGAGGTGGGTCTGGTCCTCCCCTCGTGACCGCCAAGTAAAAGCGTCCTTAGAAGGAGGCTGCCCCCAAGGCAGCTACCTCTCCCCCGACTATGGTGTCCAAGGTTGGATTTAGAAGGATTCTACACTCAGGCGTACGCAGACGATGGATTGGTGCTAGTGAGGGGCAAACCCCTAGGGTTCGTCCGTGAGAGGATAAAGCTAGCCTGTAAAATAGTAGAAACATGGTGTGGAGAGATAGGGCTGTCACCCACGATGTACGAAACCACACTGACACTCAGGCAGGAGGTCAAGTACCTCGGGGTGGTGTTGGACAGCACGCTAACGTGAAAACCCCACGTTGAAAGGACAATAAAAAAAGGAACAGCAACACTGGGGCTACTAAGTCGAGTGGTCGAAAGACAGTAGGGCCTGCAACCCCAGGTCATGCATTGGCTCTACCAGGCTGTCATCAGGCCGAGGATCTCATACGGATTCGTGATCCGGTTGCCGGCAACCGATAACATCATACTTATGTACTCAAGCTAGACCGCCTGCAATTGATGGCTTGTTTGGGTACAACAGGCGCAATGAGGACAACTCCTGGATCAGCACTGAATATCCTCCTCGGACTGCCAGAGCTGGGTGAAGAGGGAAGCGATCTTTTCCTATAGTAGGATGGTTTGCCAGAAGACATGGAGGAACATGGGGATGGAAGTTGGCCACACCAGAATATCATCACTGGTGCGGTGCGAGTTACCGCTTCTATCAGCCGGGTTGACACCCACGGATGGTCGTCTCAGACTCCGGAGCTTTGAGGTGCACGTACCGACGAGGGAAGAGTGGCTGACCAAAGGCGCCTGTCAGCACTCAAGTCTGGTTCACAGATGGCTCCAAGGCTGAACACCCGGGTTTGACTGGAGCCGGAGTGTTCAGGACTGACAGGAACACTGGCAAAGCTCTTCCCCTTGATAGACTTGCAAAAGTCATCTAGGCGAAAATAATCGCTATCCTAGAGGTTGCCTCCAGAGATGAGGTAGAAAGAGGAATGGAGAATAACATTGTCATGTATTCCGACAGTCGAGCGGCACTTGAAGCAATCACCAAACCAAGGATAAGCTGCCCGCTGGTCCAAGAGTGTAGGAATGCGCTGCAGGTGCTGGGTGAGAACAAGAGGGTCAAACTAGTATGGGTTCCGGGGCACGCGGAGATCACCGGAAATGAGCAAGCGGTCGACCAGGCCAAACGAGGATTTGCCACACGACTGTCCGGACCAGAACCATCTCTAGGTCTTAGTAAACACCTTATTTCACGCACTCTCAAGAAATGGGCGTGAAAGAGGACAGTTGGTTGAGAACTGGAACATTAGCTCATTATACAGGCAGACCAAAGAAACGATATCAGAACCTCACAGGCCAAGGACGTCCCAATTGCTGAACAAGAGCAGGAAGGCACTGAGCACCATCGTTGGCATTCTGACAGGTCATTGCAGGCTCCACAGACACCTGAATTTGTTAGGAATAAGCGAATCACCCCTATGCCCCCAATGAAGAAGGGCGGAGGAAACCTCCTACCACCTGCTGGGAGTTTGCGACAGGTGGGGTCGCTTGAGAAGGAAGGCCCTAGGAACAGCCACCATCCACAGGGAAGAGTTTGGGTACCCGAGCTGGGATGGTCTGCTCAAATTGCCCTGAAAATAGTACAAGATTCACTAAAACTGGTGTTATTATATCAAACCTTCAAAGACCATCTTAATTTTTCGACATTTTGGGATAAAATTTGCGCCATTTTTTTTTCGAAAAAAATGCAACTATTTTCTTTTTTTGATGGAGGTTGAACAGAAAATTGTCAATACATAAATCAAGCGCCTCAAGTTTATTACGAAGTATCAAGAATAAAAGTTGGGAAAACTGAATTTTGCCAAAAAAATGAAGAGAAAGAAGATCAAATTCTTCTCTCTTTCAAAAAATTGTAACAATATCATTAAAGTCGCTCAATCCGTTCAAAAGTTATACCATTTTACAAAATTACCGAAAATTGAGTTTTTATTTTTCCAAAAATTATGAAACTTGGAAATGTTTTTCCACCTGTCAATGCTCATGATTTTTCAATTTTTTGAGATATGGGGACGAAATCAAGCGGCAAAGTTATAGAAAAAATAATTTTTACCTATACAAGGTCGATGGTTCCTTAGACGTTCACGGGGAACCAGCAATGGGATCGTTCTGAAAAATTTGACCATATTCATAAGACGTGGTGCTCAATCGATCTTGAATGTTTACAGCGATGCGACGTTGCCGCTTCTTTGAAAAAGTAGCAACAACTTTACTATTTCAAATGAGAACTCGTGTATATTACTGTATTTTCTGTTGCTGCTTAGAAAAAATTGAAGAAATGCATTTCCGCAGCACATTTTTGATGAAAGTGTAGCCAAATTCAGGAACAAAGTAGATTCTCTTCAAAATAATGCTACATTTACCAAAATTGATCAACTCAGAAAAAAAATTATCGTTTTTTGAGATTTGGTGATCAAATTTGCACCAATTAAAAAAATTAAGCAACAAATTTCCCTTATCTTCAATGAGAATGTTGTAACGGTCAAGACTTGTACGGTGTACACTATACGAATGTTCAGTTGTGATTGACTGAGACATAGATCGGGTGAGGAGGCAGTCAAACGCCATTAATCAACTCCTAGTCACCTCTAGCAATATTTTCTACAAGTTTACCACCATTATCCACACACACATAGCCAGGTGAACAATCTTAATGACACCATCCGCCTACCAGCAACTCGTTGGTGAGATGTTAATTATTTTATGGGTCTGCGTGCACGAAGGCAGCACTTTCAATTAATTAAGAAAAATGTTCATTGTGTAAACATGGAGGATTATTAAGTCAGTGGGCGATAAGTTAAGTCGCGTTGACAGTGTATGATTATTGCTGTCAAGTTATGGGGAAAGTTATGAAAATTTCGCCACAGGCCTGCGTCTGGAATTCGCATTAAATCTTTTATGGCCAAGGCTATTATTTGAAAATTCGCATTTCATATTATATGCATTAGAAAACAATAAGTGGTTTTCGAATTGATTGCCAATAAATCCCACGTATGAAAATTTATACCGGTTTATGGGTGCTGGGTTTGAGTTTTAGTGGTCTATAAAGTTATTAAGTCATTTTCTGGTTATTGTTAGTGGTGATTTGCTTCTGAGTGATTTCCGTGGTTGGGGAACCTACGTAACTATCTATAATATCAATTAACCAATAATAACCCAAACTTATATTAGAAGTCGTGATCTCATCATGGTTCACAGGTGTTAAAACGAATATTTCCATAATTTTTCCATTATTATTGTGACGAATCATGCCCAGCGGTATGGAGTTCCAAGGCAGCCGACAGCAGAGGAAACGTTCCAACCATTATATGTCTCTCTTGAATATGTCGTCTCTTGTCCCGTTTGTCACATGCTCGAACCACTGTTTTCTATAATGATATCCGAGTTGAAGAGGGAGTTGGAGGAGCGTGACCTAGATGCAACCGGGAAGCGGGAGGCTTCAATGGATAAAGGCACCAATCCAGATACGTTCGAATTTGAGATCCCTGATCCCAATGCAGTAGTTGAGAAATTGTCCAAGAGCTTGAAAAATCAACTGGAACAGAAATTCGAAGAATCTTTCAGAGTTATGGAAGAAAATTCGAAAAAATTGCAAGGGAAGGTCGAAGAATCCTCTCGAGATTTGGGAGAGAGCTCAAGAAAATTGGAAGAAAAATTCGAAGAATTTTTCAGAGGCATGGAAAAGAAGCACGAAGAATCCTCCAGAGGAGGAGAAAATTGAAAAACAGTTGGCAAACAACCACAAGTTTGTGTAGAAATTGGAAACCTTGACAAGCGATTTGAAGACACAGTGAAGACTCTGGAAGACGAAATGGAAAAAATAAGATGGAAAGTGGACCCTATCATCGAACAACCACAGGTATCACTCGGAAACCAAGGTGCGAGTGCCAAGATAGAAGCTGATACCATCAGAATCCACATGAAAGCGCCACAGTTTGATGGTAAGCTGTCCTGGAACAATTACAATCGCCAGTTCCAGGCAGCAGCAGGGGCAAGTGGATGGACTGGACCAGAAAAAGTTGACTCTGGCACTTCCTAGGAAGACAACAGAAATCCTGCAGACGCTGAACACCCAGGATTAGAAGGACTGAACTAGTCAAGCCTTTGGAGCTGCGATATGGACAAACTCATTTGGAGAAAGTCTAACTCTCTCAGCTGAAGAAGACCATCAACGAGAGCCTGCAGGAGTTTCAGACAGATGTAGTTCGCCTTGCTCGACTGGCTTACCCAACTATGCCGGAGAATGTGATGGAGATGCCTGCTGTATAGGTCTTCTTGGATGGACCGCGGGACCAGAAGATAGGAATGTCCTTGATTCTTCATCATCATGACAATCTGGTGAATGAGCTGGTCAAGGCACTGGAACTCGAAGAGGCGAAGCAGTATCGCAAGCTTTCTGCGCTCGAGCAAAGGATGAATGAACAGAAATACACCTTTGAAGAAACTGTGAGAGGAAACATCAAAGTAGTACAGTCCTCCAAGCCAAGAGAGCTACGGTGCTGGAATTGTGGAGAACCTGGGCATAATTTAGCGGTTGTGAGAAAGAGATGCTTTGCCATCGGAAAATGCGGAACATCGAGCCAGATTATGCCTCAACAACTGCAATGTTACGAAAATTGGAGCTTTGTCGCAGAGATGAGGAAAAATAAGCGAGCGTTCGCAGGACAACGGTGGTGGATGATTCCTGGCAGGTCAAAGCAGGATCAGGAGAAAGATCTAGATCTAAAGCGATTCATTGGATGGAAACAGGCAGGCCAACAACCAACTTTACAAGAATACGCGCGCGATTCTCGACTACCGTGAAGTCCTACTGGGCTCAATGGGACTCGATGGTTCTTGATGACGGCATCCTGAGAAGGCTGGTGAAGAATCTGGATGGCACGGAAGATCGGAAGCAGATGGTGATTCCTAGAAACAGACAAGTAGAGGAGAGGTTATGGAGGAGGTCCATGATGGCATCACTGGTGGACATCTGGATGTAACCAACACGCTGGAAAAGCTACGAGAACGGTTCTACTGGGTCATCTGTCAGGTCGATGTCCAGGAGTGGTGCAGGAGATGCACCATATGCGCTGCGATCAACGCAATGTTGGAAGCCCTTTGAGAGGATCGCCATGGATGTTGCTGGACCATTTCCTGAGTCAAACGGAGCAAATAGATTCATCCTGATCATGCGATGGATTACTTTAGTGAGTGGGCCAAAGCGTATGCCTTGCCAAACCAAGAAGCGTCGACGGTAGCTGATGTACTGGTCAAGGAGTGGATCTGACGTTTTGATGTTCCATTGGAGCTGCATTCGGATCATGCAGGGCAGAAATTTTGAGTCGGCATTGTTCCAGAATGTTTGTGTCGTCTTGAAGATTAAGAAGACAAAAATGACTGCGCTGCACCCTTGATCGGATGGCATGGTGGAGCGAATGAACGGGATCATCAACCGACACTTGACCAAGGTTGTCTCTGACCACCAAAGAGACT
Organism: Orchestes rusci; assembly: GCA_958502075.1. NCBI lineage: Eukaryota > Metazoa > Arthropoda > Insecta > Coleoptera > Curculionidae > Orchestes > Orchestes rusci. Next base: position 6,965,388 of record OY293312.1, read on the forward strand.
GGGACGAGTACCTTCACTTGTTGCTCTTGGCATACCGGTCTGCGGTCCATGAATCGACAGGCGAAACCCCAGCTAGGATCATTATGGGACGTGAACTCCGGCTGCCATGTGACCTGAAGTTTGGCTGTTCACCTGGAGAAGATGTCGCTGGAGAGAATTACGCAAGCAATCTTCGCAGTAAGATGGACAACATACATCAACAAGTCCGTCTGAACCTCCAGAATGCCAGCGACCGGATGAAGGAGGCCTATGACGTGAACGCCAAGTAAGGCGGGTTTCAGGTTGGGGATTTGGCTGCACAACCCACAGAGGCGACGTGGATTCTCCCGAAAACTGCAAAGTTCTTGGGAGGGCCCGTATGAGATTCAGAGGCGAATCAATGACGTCGTCTACAGGATTCGGAAGCCACCACGAGGAAAACCGAGGGTTGTTCACTTCAACCGTTTAGCTCGATATGCTGGGAATCATGACGATCAGGATGTTGAAGTGATGCAGATCAAGTCACCCGAGGAAGACATGTCACCGGAGTCTCTATACTCCAATGGCCAGAAAGTCCAGAATGACGTTGTCCAAAAAGGCATCTGGATTTGTTCAAAGCACCGGCCGAATATTTGTTGGCTCGGTGGGTAACTGAAGACCTTAGCATGAAGGGTGGACTTGCTGCTGTTTTTAAACGGAAAGGTGTTCATATGCAGGCTTCGCATACCAAAAAGCCTCAAGTACCAATTTTTAAAGTAATACGTCAAAAAATGTTCACTCGAAGCAATATCGAAATAAGGTAGGTTACTTCAAATCAGCTGTTATTGTGATTTTGAACTTTTGTCCGGCAAATCTTCATCCTAACCCTCATGGAGACTTATGCACAATTTCATAGAGTGGTTGTAATATGGGAAATAACATGTCAAAATCCACTTGTCCTTAATAGGTGGAAAAGTGCAGATTTTTTCAAAAAGTGTTGAGTCGGGCTGGATTGTTGCACTCCAACATTTCAAGAATAACCCACCAATACACTTTGGTCCATAAAAACCTTATTACGTTAGAAAAAAAAAATCAAAAATCAACTTTCAATCTACCTTGAACTAGATGAATTCAATAAAAATAAGGTAAATTAAATAATATAAGTAGTCGAATAGAAAGGAATTTAAGAAAAACTGAACCGATAAAAATCAAATAAGGAAAAGTGAAAATAAAATTTAAAAAATTGAATATAGCTCAAATTAAAACAATTTTTAATTAAAAATGAGCTCAATTCACCCAAACTAACCCAAACAAATGTTGTCGCTGTATTTTTGCTCACTTAACAATCCTCAAATACTTCAAAATGTGTCCAACTCTGTAAGAAAAAGGGTTTTAAAAAGTATTGAAGAAGAGGGGGGACATATTCAACTTCTTTTGGTGACAATTTCCAACAAACCATACGTACTTAGTAACGATCTACGTTCATGATAGAAAGAGTAAGTCACCTACGACAGTACTTTTTATTGAACACCCTTTATCCTCCTCAGGTATGAGATTAACTCTGTTCAATAACTAGAAATAATGCTGATAATTCCTAATACAATAATCCTCCACCATTAACCAACTCAATTGTGGGAAACCCAACACCATAGCGCAATAAACCGTGTGAGCGAAAAAAGAAAAACAAACATAAAACAAAGTCATGTAGCATATTGTTCACGGAATATTGAGTTACACCCTCCGGCACAATGCGCGAAATAAATCTGTAATATAATATGCACCCTCAAACTGCTTGGGAACTATCGGATTAGATGCGGTTTACACGGATTAAGGGTGGGCCTTTTTAACGCCACCAGATTGAATGTGTAAAAAGATATTAAATGGTTCTGATTTATTTTGCGCGTGCCCTCCATTAAGATGTTTGTTGAGGAATTACGATGTTTGGTTTTCACACAGGGATGTAGGCCATCAAAAAGTTTGCTTCCTATCGGAATTGAACTCAGGTTCCTTTTGTACCTCTCCTATGCCTGACTGTTTATAATTTTATATCTGTTTTAATTAAATTAATATAAACTGATATTAATGTCACTTTATGAAGTCAATTACCATATCATTGGCATGGGCCATAATCGCTTAATTCCCAGCGCATTGCAATCGACGAACAATGGGCAGGGTGAATTGAGTTACGGTGGGCGGATAACTGGTTGCATTTACATTGCACACGTGACTCAATGATTGATCATTATTCGCTGAAAATAATAAAGATTACTGTTCGTTTATTAACTCTATGCAAATCGGGTGCTAACGGGAGCAGGGGTTTGATGGTGTTGCAAATCATCTCAAAATAAATGTGAACAACGACGTGATTTTTTTCCTCGTCACGTCACGCAACTTTGACATATAACCAAATACTTAAGACTGCTCCTACCAACCAAGTTATTAGTTCAACGAATCACTATATTCATTATTGTTTTTCTTGCTAAGCTACTGTCTTTCTTCATTGACTCAACGAATGCTGTTTATTGGGTCAATAGACACAGTTCATCCAGTTAGTTTTCGTAAATTAATAAACTATATTCATTAGACGAACAAATACTGAGCAATAATTGAAAAATCTATTCGTTATATTAATGATTCAGTTCGACTAATAAACGGACATGTACATTGGTTCAACGATATATGTTGATTAATATCAGGAACAATTTTTAATCATGTCAATGGATCCAACCATCAACCTATAAAGAGGTTTCTTTGAATCAATAAACGCGTTCATTGACTCAACGAACGTTCATAAACTGATGTGACATATTCGTTGAGCCAATGAATGTTTTTATCACTTCATTGAACTGTGCATTAGATATGAAGGATCAATCAATCATGAAGATAAGGGGAGCCTGTAAGAGATTTTTTTCCTCCACAGGAAAATGTGTTTGGAGTAGTAGGTGTAGTGTGTACCCCCTATTCTCAGTCCATGTGTCATCCGTGACGTACCATCTGAGCCGGGTAGCTAAATGAGTCTCGCCGACTCTTTCGACGAAGTCGTCAGAAGTCCTCCTCCCTTGAGAGCTCAGCTGTGTGTCCTCCTGGCTTCTTTTTTGAAGCTTCTCCAGAATATCGTTCCACCATCGAGCCATCCTGAAAGTCTTCGAACGCGTTCTACCTTGTTAAAGGTTTAGACTTCCGTATTTGAGTCCTCATTGGCGATTATAGGCCGATCTCCGGTACTCATAGACTTGGACTGTTACTAGACTTCAGTCAATTGGTTGAGCTTGGGTTCCGTTCGAAAGGCAAAGTTTTTTCTTCCGCATCTAATGAGCTGATGAGAAGCGATTTAGCCTGTGGTCAGACACTGTTATGTCTGACGCCATTCGCATTCCGACTCCGCATTCTCATTACCGACTTCAAGGTTTTCCGTCTTGAAGAGAGATCCATACAAAGGGTGATAAGAAGTAGAAGCCTCCACAGCAGAATCTTTAGAAGCTTGCCAAGCTGTACCAGTAGCTGCTGTTGAATCTACTACCCAGCAGCCTAACCAGAGAATCTGCTTTTATGGTCATGTTCACAACATCTTTTGGTACCATTTAGTAAAAACCATGAGAAACCAGAAAAAAAAGCCAGGCAGAAATTTAGAAAAAAGAACATAAGGAGTCGATGGGTCTCTTTCACTCAAACTTCAAATCGCAATGTATCCCATACAAAGGAGGCTTCAGAAGAAGAAAGCTCTCCAGTAGCTTCTCATAAGACCAATGAATCTTTTAAAGACAATCTATCGCAAAGGGAGGTTGAAGAAGCTAATGCTTTAGCTGCGGAAGCCAGGATCATAACTTTGCAATGGAAAGTGCTGTAAAAGTGAATGATCTGTGACATTGTTTAAAGTGATGCTCCTCTTGGTGAGTCTGGATAAACCATAACTGTGAAGCAATATCATATTTCTACAGACGGACCAAGAAGATTTTTCTCATAATCTGAAATTTTGAGTAAGTCTTGGTCATCCAGAGATGAAGATTTCAGTTTATGGATGATCATATTCAAGCGCAGTCGAAAGAGTTGTTGAAGTTGTTGATTACTGAAAATAATTTCTCTCTCACTCAAGCTACAGAGCCGATGCAGACTCATACCAAAGAACTTGTAGAAGAAGAAACCTCCTCGGAAGCTTCTGTTTAAATCGATGAGTCTTCCCATCGGAATGACGGGTCAAGACCAGGTTACTCATCTGTCCATCAATCAACCAGATTGGCCCAAATAATTCAACCAACGCCAAATCACACACCCTGTCATTGTATGTCGCCAAAGTATTCGATCGGTTCTGGCATCATGGACTACTGCTAAGCAAGCTGATCAACTAGGGTCTACCAGACTACATATCGGACCATGCTGATAAAGCCAATTCCACTAGCAGACCCATACTAGCTGGAGTATCTCAGGGATCCCCACATTCCCCACAGACATAAATCATTTGAGCAAAAACAACCTACTGCAGTTTGCCGATGATACTGCCATCAGGGTCCAGAGTATCAGAGTGCAGCTGCAGAGACATATCACGGAGCTTGAAGAATCAAGCCCACTTAATTCCTCAAGAGAATCCAGATACCTGGTAAAAAAGCAAAGTGGCGGTTCAAGAGAGTAAGTTACTGAAGCAACTGTTGATGACAGTCCAGATTGAGTAGTAGTCACTTTTCCATCTATCGTATCTACAGACAAGACCATGCAAATCTCTCTATACAAATTTACAAAAAAAACAAAAACCCAAATCACTACATTACATATTATAGACCACCCAAGAACGGGAATTCCATCGATGATTTCAGATCCCCATTAAAATCCAAAGAACAGGAGATACTCGTAGGTGATTTCAATTTCACCACCAAATCACGAACCTGGAACAGCACCTACGATGATAAAATTGGCGGAACTGGAGTTCTGTCAACGACAACGGCAAAAGTACTTCATCAGGTCATGGACTTTGTCATCCATAAAAATATTGTAGGATCAATGGACATCCAAATCCATAGACTTTGACAACCCGATGTTATTAAATCTGTCCTAGTTTCAGCTCATATCAACTGGATACAATCAATTTAAGAATGCCTTAAAAATTCATTCCAGAAATTAGGATGACATAGAAAGAGCAGCCCGTCTCTTTAATGAGACAATTCTGAGTAATACAGTCGCAGCTCAAATCGGACTAAAAGGATCCAAAGCTTTCACCTCAATATCCAAAATTCAACAAGGACGGATAGAAAATCACGGAGTAGTTTCCAAGAAGGTGACCAACTGGGATGCTGGGGATGGAATGCCTGAACCTCTGCTTTGAACTTTTCGGAGCTTGATCAGATGAACAGTCTTACAACAAAAGTGGTAGACTTTTGAACCTCTCTTCTGCTGACGACTTCCATAGCTTCAGGACCACTCACGCTGATCAGGCTTCGGTTACTTGTTGATCCTTACCATCATCACATCCTTTCGGAACAAATCTCAGGACAGATCTCAATGTCGTGGTGTATGACTTCTACAAAGCGAGGTACGATGATTTGAATAAGTTTCTTGAAGACTGCGACTGGTCATTTCCCAAAGTTTCATCAGTGGACGAAGTTTCGGAGTTATTTTACCGTCGTCTGTTCGAAGGCATTGACGTCCATGTACCTGAGCGGACTATGAAGAGCGAAAAATGTTCTCGTTTGTATGATGGTCGCTCGAGGAAGATGATAAAATAGGTTGATAAGTGGTGAAATATCGTGTGGACTTCTGTAGTCTCCTTTTTGCGACCAAGACAGCACTCAAACATCTCTGGTCATGCATTAACAGAGCCTTCGTTAGGATGAACGTCTTCCGTGAATATCATGACATACGATGGTTACACACTCCAGGTGATAGTGATCACCTTTGCAAGATACTTTCAGTCCGCCTTTTCCGAACATACGGACGTGGAAATTGATATCTCGATCAATTTTGGAAATCAGCTGACATCCATCAATTTACCGCATACAAAGTCTGCAGCAAATTGGAGTACCTGGATACTTCTAAGGGTCCTGATGGTGTCTCCCCTGTAATCACCTAGTTACCGCTATGAAAGAGCCAGGTCATACACTCCTTTTGAGAGGTTGGAGCTGAGAGGGATTGGTTGTCGCTACCTGAAGTGAATTCGTTCTTACCGGATCAAAATTTGTGACCTCATGAGGTGTGCGTTACCTCTAGTGTACCCCAAGACTCCCATATTGTTCCAGTTTTTTTTATACTCCTCATCAATGACATAGTATTCTATTTCGAAGATTCTGAATGTTTGCTTTACGCAGACGACCTCAAATTCTATTCCAGGGTAACTATTGAGGACTCACTTCAGAGAGACTGGGATAATCTTGTGCAATGGTGTCACAGAACCCACCTACATCTGAATATTTGGAAATGTTGGCTGATGAGGTCCTCTAGAAATAGAGGTCCCGTCACTCACAGATATTTCATCGGAAATAATAAGCTGCACTGCGTTACATCTATCAGTAACCTTAGTGTGATTTTTGATGCAGCATTGACCTTTAAGTGCAGAAGGATTTTACATTCAGGCGGTCGCGGACGATGGAGTGGTGCTAGTGAGGGGCAAACACCTAGGGATCGTCTGTGAGCGGAACATGGTGTGGAGAGATGGGACTGTCAGTAAACCCCTCCAAAACACAGCTCATTCACTTTACCAACAGAAGAAATATACGGGAATTTTAGGCACCCACGATGTACGGAACTACAATGTCACTCAGGCAGGAGGTCAAGTCCCTCGGGGTGGTGTTGGAAAGCAGGCCAACGTGAAAACCCCTCATCGAAAGGACAATTAAAAAAGGAACAACCACAATGTGGCTTTACTGAGCCGAGTGGTCGAGAGAGCCTGAAACCCCAAGTCATGCATTGGCTCTACCGGGCTATCATCAGGCCGAGGATCTCATACATCCTTGGTCTGACGGCCGGCAACCGACAAGACTACTTACGTACTCAAGCTAGACCGTAGCTTGACAATAGGCGCAATGAGGACAACTTCTGGAGCACCACTGAACATCCTCCTCGGACTGCGAGAGCTAGGACTCTGAGTGAAGAGGGAAGCGATGGCCTCCTATAGTAGGATGGTTGCCCAGAAGACATGGAGGAACATGGTAATGGAAGTTGGTCACACCAGAATATCATCACTGGTGCGGCGCGAGTTACCATGTATCAACGAGGGAAGGCTGACAAAACCGATCGAGGCGCCTGTCAACACTCAAATCTGGTTCACAGATGGCTCCAAGACAGAACACACGAGTTCGACTAGAGCCGGAGTGTTCAGAGCTGAAAGGAACACTGGTGAAGCCTTTCTCCTTGGAAGACTTGCAACAGTCTTCCAGGCGGAAATATCCGCTATCCTAGAGGTTGCTCCCAGAGATGAGGTAAAAATGAAGAATAACATTGTTATCTACTCCCACAGACAAGCGGCACTTAAAGCAATCACCAAACCAAAAGTTTTTACTTTTCAAAAAAGCTACGACTACAGTTGTGTGATTTGAAGAGCCTAGAGAATAGAAGACTCCTGTTTCTATACAAGGTCATGAATGGAGCAATCGATAGCGAGGAGCTTCTGCATGGCTGCTGTTTTGTTCCATGTTCCTATGGGATTTTTCCACATTACCAGAAAAAAAAAAGAAAGTTGTGCAAAGTTCTTTTATAGGAAATTCAATGATCTTCAATTTATTTGATTTGAAGGTTACTGAACTCATTTTCGAAAACCACTTCGTTGGGTGACGTCATCATTGAAGCTTAATATTTTGAGACGTGTTCTAGAAAAAAACTGTATAGAGCTTTTTTATGGTGAATTTAACATTCTCCAATTTAGGTGATTCGGAATCAGATTTATGATTGAAAGTTTGGCAAAAGGATATGATAATTAATTTCAGCAAAATACATAAACAATAAATCTTTATTGCCTTATCAAGCAGCGTCTAGCCGTGTTTCCTATTTCAGCGAACATAAAAAAGATAAAAGATCTAAGAGCCGTTGAAAGAACCATTTGTTTGGCGAATGACAAGAACACGACGGTGTCCCAACAGCCGCAGAGAAAAAAATAAAACACGAGGTAGCCGGCTTTTATAAGTAAATTATCATCTTTTGTCGAAGGGGCTTCGGCTACCAAAACTACACATTTCTGATAGTGAAGCAGATAAGAGGGCCGATTTGAATATGGTTGGAGATTTTTATGTTGTCAATGAAACACCAGGATATAAATTGTGGGCTGGGGCTTGGTTCTTTTCAATTTCCACGGGGGGTTGAATAATATATTCATTAGCGGACCATGTTGACAGCTCGTTAAGAATCTGCTGTGATTCGGTTTTGGTGCCCACAAATTGCATTAATTACCTGCCTCTTGTTTCTGTTAAAATTGCAACCTTGAGATTCCAGACCAGAGCTTTTAAAACTAGGTTATTACCGCACGCGAGTGAAATTTGCAAACCGAGCCGGTAATGACCTAAATACAATACATATTACATCAACATCAACGTGGAAATTCCTCCTGATTTTAAGCAGGAATTAAGACAACACTAAAACTCCATTGACGTTGACAAAAGGGCACGTTTAATCAATATTACAGGTACACATAAAAAGCCTGCCGTAATATCATGAAGGGATAAAGGAGAGAGCGTGTTTCCATGGCAACAAGCCAAGGGGGAAAACGAATTATTATATTTTGATGGTTATGATACTCTGTTTGCGAGGGAAGATTTCGGAGTTTAAGTAGAAAAATTTACTGGTTTAACTTGCAACCACTCACTGCATACGTAAAACTTTATTTATGGCCTTGAATGGCTCGGGGAAATTGATGTATTCAATTTGGTCATTAAATGGTTGATGTTACATAAAATTGAAGTTTGTTTATTTTGTATGATTTATTTTTCAGCTCTAATCTGAGTTATCATGTGATAATTGACTTTTTCTTCACTATTTTCAATTCAACAATTCCTTGTTTTTTAATCTATCTTTTTTTTTGGAATTGAATTTTAAATGCCTATTGAAAATGTGATGTTTTTGCTTTGTTCATTTTCATTCACCACTACATACTTGTTTGATGTTGGCAGTTTTTCTATATTTTGATGATTATTTCGACTAATTTAAAATTTGTCTGGGTACTGTTTTTCAATTTTTTGAGGATTTTGATTATTTTTTCTTCATACGTTTTCTAATTTATATTTTCTTCTCCAGTTGTTCGATATTGTTTTGGTTAATTTCACGTTTTCAATTTTTTTTTCTCACTTTCTCTATATACCTAGTATGTATTTAATGTCATACATTTTTCTCTTTGGTTTTGATCTAAGAATTGTCAGGATCTTGATTCAGAGAATTATAACTTTTAACAGTGCTTTAACAGGAAATTTGTTTGATTAATTTTTATTTCACATTAGACATTTCTGCTGTTTTCATGAGAAATTATCAGGTAAGAAAGTTATCAAACGACTTAATTTCTTTACAGAAAGAATAACATCAATCAATCTCTCTCTTGTTGAGCTTTTTTTTAAGAGGAATTTATCTATTTGATTGTTTTATTTTCGACCTTAAAATCTTGTAATTTAGTTTTTCTACTTTTTAAAGGGATCTTCTTCGCTTTTAACAGTGAGCATTTGTTAATTTTTAGTATTGTTATACATTTCACCATTTATTATTATCTACAGGGTGTTACAAATTCGAGTGTATGCATGGGGATCTCTTTAACCGTAAGAGATACAGGGTAGTTCAAATAGAGGCAAAGTTGTGTATTTTGACGCTCAACAAATTATCGTTTCGAAAGCCAAGAAATTTCGACTACGTCCGAAATTATCCGGAAAAAACCGAAAATTTCCAAAATCGTTTTCATTTTGTTCTGACCACATTTGAAGAGATATTTTGAAATAAATGTAACTTTTTCATTACCACTTTTTGCCCTTTACAAGATAGCGTTATTAAATTAAAGAACCGACGTTTCGTCTATGAGCAGCCATCACCAACTTTGTTTTTTTAAATAAGGTTGCGGCCCAGACATTTATAAAAGATTTCACAACTAGCTATCACAAATATCCGGGCAGGATGCAATTTTGCAACAAGAGCAACAATATTTGGTCTTTTTTAATAATATGTTGGTAAGGTGGATACTCACTATATTTTTTTCGCTGCTCTGTTTTTTTTTCTTCTTCACATTTTATGCTATAACATTGATAATAATAATATCTCTATTTAGCAAACTGGTATTCAGGTTACATTGAATCGTGAGTATATTATATAATAACAAATTCATAATATGACAAAATTAAATATTTGAAAAATAAAAAAAAAATGTTCTTATATTGTATGTAATTACTTTGAAATTATTATAATTCATCTATATCTACGAATAATTATGATGGTATGTAGACAATAAGAATCAATAAATAATCGGAGCATATACTTAATACATTGACTTAAGCTCATTTTAAATCTTTTTTTGGTTTATTTATCATCTTCAATTTACACTGTTAACTATATTTTGAATTGAATTAATTTTTCTGTATCATTTTCAAACATTTGTTTCGATTGTAAATACTTATTCATTGTTTTTTGATAGCTCGATCTCATTTTTTCAAGCAGATATGCTCTGTAGGTTTGTGGCGCATCCATGATTTACAAGATTTTTTTGGGTACTTCGCCACACCCTATCAAATAACAATCAAACTACTGTTTATAAACATGATGATTTATGTGCTTCAATTCTCTTTTTTGGAGAGACCTCACGACCTTTAAAAAAGAGAATTGAAGAACATAAATCCTACGTGAAAAAATGAAAAGGGAATTTCATAAATCGGGAATTTGTCAACATGCATTTGATAATAATCATAGAATTGATTGGGATAATTCAAAAATCTTGGCAAAGGAGCCATGTTCCAAAAAACGTATACTTTAAGAAAGTGCATATATTATGTTAAATTCTAATGAATGTGTAGCAACTTGCTCTGTAAATCTAAGTAGTACATGGTTACCTTTATTAAGAAATTGAACATAGCCCTAGAAAGTTGATTATAAATGCTGAACATATGTGAAGTTAAACAATCAACCATACACTTCACTTTAATGTCAGTAAAAGTGACATTTTGTGTCATAAACACAAAAAAGCCATTTTACTGCAAAATCACACAAAAAAACGAACTTGAATTTGAATTAATTGATTCTTTTTTAGGTTTCACTGACGACGGAAGCAGATTCGTTTCCGAAACGTTTGATAATGATAGGTTTTATTATTTACTAATAGAATTTTTTTCAGCTAATATAGAAGATCGGGTTTATAAACACTAGTTTGATTGTTATTTGATAGGGTGTGGCGAAGTACCCAAAAAACTCTCATTTTTTTGCTGCACGTTTTATTACTTTTATTTTTTGGTTATGTTTTCATGTTTAACGTCAATGTGTTTTGTCTTATTATCTAGAATATGATGGATATTTTATCTTTTTCGGATTTTTTTTTTGATTTTTGTTTTTATTTCTTCTCAATTTACTTTTGAATTTGGGTTTTCAGTTTCCACTTCCATTTCGATTGACATTTTTCTATTTATCTGTTACTTACTTATTTTCATTTTCCTTTACTTTTGATCTTTATATTTTCCTGCCCAATTATTGGTTCCAAAATTTTGTATTCCATGTACATTTTGATCAATAATTATTGTATATTGATAAACATCTTAAGGATGAGTTTATTGAATTACTGAATGAAGTAATCATTTTCAAACCTTTTGAAACTTTTGGATACATTACTGATCAGAAGGTTCCCCTATTGAAAGATGTTAATTTCAAACATACAAATTCATTAAAAAAAATGTTGAAGATTTTCGAGACCAATCAGAAATTCCACTTGCAACTTTGACTATGTAATTATATATTTTCAAACAGTTTGAAATTTTGGCTCGCATTTTCTATCAGAAGGTTTTCCTATTAAAATATGTTCATTTCAAACCCCCAAATTCATAAAAAAAAATAAAATACAGGATTTTTCATAAAAAACAGAAATTCATCCTGCAACTTTTAAAAGGTATTATTTTCAAACCGTTTGAAATTTCAGTGAATTAAGGTTTGAAGGTTCCTCTATTGAAATATCTGAAGCCTATACATTCTTATAAGAAATTATGAAGAATACAAAGACTACAAATGTATGATGAAATTAAGAATCACCATAATACCAAAAAGTTAAAAAGATCAAAAATGGTCGAAGTTCCCATATAATAGAATGAACAACATAAAACAAAAAAGATAGAAGGGTCGCTGAAAATTGGTTAAAAATGTTAAAAAATAAAATACGGTTGTGGTTGTGATAGAATTGGAATATCTTCGGATCTTTTTTTTGTTTAGGGGTTCCGGCTTCAAAGAGAGAAATCTGAAACCAGACACGCTATGGTCCAAGACCATAGAGTAGTGTGGGGTAATACCCACTAAAACTCTCCTCTGCATTAGCTCGTTAGCTCGTTACATTTTGTGGAGCATAAAAATGAGCAACTTTGCCTCCATTCAACCGACCCTGTATATCTAATAAAATCTGATGAGATCCTCATGCATAGACTCGAATTTGTCGCACCCTGTATTTTACAAAAAACGTATTCATATAACAATGAGAACATTGAATTATAAAAATTGTAACAAAGTAACTAAGGACAAGAAGTTTGAAACCTGAGGTCTCTGAGACAAAAAAAAAAAATAAAAAAAATAAGAGAAGTAGAAACTATTCAAAGGCACTTAATTCTTGTGGCGCAATCTCTTGACTTATTGGTTTTTGATCAACGTATACGGTCGATTGGGAAATTTGTGTAGATGTTCACATTCATAGTGACAATATAATCAAAATACAAACAAAATAAAGTTTAAAGCATAAAATCCAAGCGATTAAGCCTAAAGTGAATTTATTAGCGTAGCTTTCCAGCAGACTGTGCAATAAGTTGACATACGATATTGGGTGGAAATTGGCGCATCCACAGCTCCGACATGATAAAGCGAGTGTCAAAAAGATAATAGAACAGTTGAACGTCTTTGTTGGCGCTAAATGAGTGTTCTTAAATCAAACTCCAATATGGCGCGGCTGCTATACACCGCTAATCGACCGGAAACTCGAGATTAGAGAGTTTCACTTCCGTGTGAGTGTCGAACACGTGTCGGCATCATTTGCTTTGATGGATGAGTACAACCTCCTCAAAAATCCACAACCATGCCCGCCCAGCATGGGACAAGGCCTAAATAGCAGACACAATTAATTAGTTGTGATAGGAACATCACCAATAAAAATATATCAATTATATCGATTACATGCTACGGATCGATTATCGAGAATTAGAGATGAGCCGTCCCGTTGCGAGCTCGCCATGTAAATTTATCGGATGATTTATTGAATGTGTCGGAAGTAAATCAATTTGGTTTGTACAGAGTGGCTCAATCTCTTCTTACCTTTATGGTATTATTAATTCACGCTCTTGAGAACGTATATTCGCCGTGGAATGTTAGCAGCATGTCCACTGCATATTCTGAAAAGTACCACATGTGCTGGGAATATACCAATGGGAACATTATGCTATCAAAAAGTATAATCCTTTGAGAAACTATCATCTTATGTCCATCGGATATTCTCAATTAGCATATTCCTATACAGGTCATCTAACCTTACTTCTTGTTACTGTTCTATTACTCATGACATCACTCCACGTGCCAAGTTGGATATGATCGACCACCCTGTATATAGCGTACAAGTCAATAATAATTGATTGACAATTTGCTCAATACCATTACGTTCAAAGAATCTATTCCAAGTTGGGATATTTACGATATCCATAAATCATAGTAATAGATATCCAATAAATTATTTAATGAATACGTTTTGAATAAATAAATAATATACATACATGCCAATAATGATTGTCCCTGCCTGTTTTATTGGGCATAGAGTTGAGTTATGACATGGAGTGCCATTGAACATTTGATATTATTTGCTTGTTTGTTTTTTAAAATTTTAATTAAATACTTTTTTCTTGTTGGTTCTGTTCCTTGGATTTGTATTTGGTTTTATTTTTTTTCCCGAATCATTTCATATTGGTTTCCATTTTCTCTTTGATTTTATCTAATTCACTTTTTTCATAATTTTAACAATAGAACAATAACAATCAACTTGAATAAAATAATGATTGGTTTATATTAAATCTTCTATTTTACAAACATTTTTTTATAGTTCGGATCTTGCTTTGATTGTTGAAGATTATTATTTCGTTTTATTTATTTTTTCACAATTTTTCAAAGTTGTATATTATGTTTCAAATTTTATTGCATGATTAAATATCTATCTAGTTTGTTTTGGAGTTTCTAATTTCCTTTAGTAGGTACGGTTAATTTTTCCCTATTTTTGATTTGTTCTGATCAACTCATTGATTCATTCTAATTATACAGGGGGTACGTTTCGAGAGATACTACTAAAGTTTTACAAGTTTTTCGATTCTACAATCCATTCAAATTGTTCTTACGACGTTTGGTATTCGAGTAACATCATTTTTTTGAATACGAACCTGGATTTTTTAACATCTTTTTCAATTATTCCTTTCATCATAGCCTTTCCAATGATTCACTGAATGAAGGAAGGTTTCAAAAATGATGATAGAAATACAGGTTCGTATTTAGAAAAAAATAAGTTGATGGTGGTTTACTCGAATACGAAACGTCGTATATACAGGGTGTTACTTGATGGTATGTCATAATTTTAAAGGTCATATAAACTTGGGTCTTGAAATGCTTGGTTTTTAAGATACAGGGTGTTGAAGATTTATTTTATTTTCAGTTTCTAATACATTTTCCAAAGACGGTTTGAGATATTGAACTGAATTTTGCCACAGGATATTATGGTATAGGAACACATTTTTTTTATTTCAATTTTTTTATTTTCATTTTATTTAATTTTTTTTATTTTTTTTTAGACTCAAGTTTATATGACCTTTTCGACTTAAAATGTATTACATTTTGAAGACATCGTTTTGCAGATTGGAAAAAATCATAAGACACTCTTTGAAGAGATCACTAGAGACGACTTCTCATTGGTCGGAACGTTTGTCGCCCGAGACAAAACAGAGCTCTGAAAACCAGACTCTAGACTTCATTGACACTGATTAGTTTGTTGATAAAATAATGAAGGCGCTTGTGTCAACCTTAAAAATTTTGATCGGTTATAAGGGGATGGTTAGATTATTTTTTGACAAGTGACAGGTACTGTCCCGACTGAAAAGAGTATTGAACAATTTTGTTGATAAAATACTGAAGGTAGATTTGCTAACAAGATGGTAAGGACTCTCACGTCAGCTTCAAAAAATTACGTTTCATCCATTATGAAAAAGTTGTTTTTGATTTCACGTAAGTTGATTGTCAAAATATTGCGAAATAAAATAATTTTATTTGTTATGAGACATGGGTAAATCAGGAATATACAAGTGACAGTTACTGGTCCATTTTATTGACGTTGAAATAGTGAATAGTGTCGTTTTAATTGGTTCTTAGAATATAAAGTTGATTCACAACCAACAGAATAAGATTTTATCTCACGTGACCTTTCTATAATTTCCCTTCGTTTGATCACGTGTAGTTTGCTTAGCTTTGGTGACTTTTTAATCAACTGTAGTGGGTGACAAGTGACAGCTACTGCAATGATTTCACCGACGTTGATTGAACAGATTTGTTGATATAATAGTGAAGCCGCCTGTGTCAAATTAAAAATGACGTTTTAGAGCGGATTCACAACCTGCAGATTTCGCGGATTTTTGATAAAATTCTGACACTTCATGACATAATTCACACGTGAATGTGTCATGATATGTTAGAATAATCTCAAAAATCCGTGAGGCTGTTATTTTTGACAAGTGACAGTTACTGCGGCGATTGGTTTGACAGTTATTGATGAAACCAGTGAAGGCTCCTGCGTGATGAGGAGGTTATTTGGTTGTTACTGCGGCTATTTCACTGACACTGATTGACCAGAGTTTTTATTGAAAAAGTGAATGTCAGCTTTGAAAAATTACGTTTCACCTCTAATAAGAGAGTAGAACAGTTAGTTTTGATAAGTGGATATTGATTTTACCACTCCAAACAAATACATCTTAAACACTTTACTACCGAACTTATGAATTCCCATCATTATGCCACCCTAGACATAATGAAATAATGATTTTATCATTGAATTCTATATTGGATGTAAAAATAGGCATCACCCCAGATCTGCGATACGATATCGCACGATACAAGTGAATTTTTAACATAAGACCCCATCATTGAATCAGTACTATAGTGGATGTGAATTCAACAATTCTAGATCGAATTTATCGAAAAAGTAAATTTTTATCATAAGACCACCCTAGGCATAATGAAATGATGTTTCCATCATTGAATCTATAGTGGATGTGAAATTAACAACTCTAGGTTGATACATGTTTGACAATTTGTGAATTTTTATCATAAGACCACCCTAGGCATAATGAAATGATGTTCCCATCATTGAATCTATAGTGGATGTGAAATCGACAACCCTAGTTGTGTTTGTCAATTTATCGCACAAGTGAATTTTCATCATTGGACCACCGATATATTGAACGTTCACATCATCAGATTCTAAAATTGATATAAAATTTTTACCACTCTTGGTGAATATTTGTGTAGGTAACACTATATCGAACAAGTGAATCTGTAACATTAGACCACCCTATAGGCATGATGAAATGATGCTTCCATCATTGAATTTATAGAGGATGTGCAATTGACAAGTGATTTGGAACAATAGACCACCACATAATGAAATGATGATACTAACTTTAAACTCTACACTGGATGAACATTTTTTTTACTACATAGATCCTTTCAAGCTAAAATTTGCCGCGCAAGCGAATTTTTATCATTGGATCACCCTAGGCATAATGTAATGATATTATGTCATCATTAAATTCTATGATTCATGCAAAATGCATCAAAGTGGTAAAACCTTTTACATGATATCATACAAGTGAATTATTGTATCATTAGACCACTCTAGGTAAAATTTAATTATGTTTATATTATTAAATTATCATCAAATGCCCAAAATCATAATTTATTAAAAATAACTCACTTTTAAAATAGTGATCGATTCGAGCTAAGACGAAGGTACTACAACATTACAACGTTAAAAAAATAAAGGTAACTTGGAGACGTTATTTTGATAAGTGACTTTCCACTGACTGACTGGCCACCTGGCGGGATTTGTTCTTATGGCTATAAAGCTTCGCCAAAAAAGCCGAAAGGTATAAAGCTATCGAGCGTAGCCGAACGCTCAATTGAATTTGGTCATGAGCCGCGGCTATAATCTGATACATTTGGGCGTCATCGATCCAAGCAGTTGATCGATGGATTGGCGTTTTGACAAGACGTTTCTGTAGCTATATTTGCTATATTGATATAGCAAATATGTTTTGTGACGTTGGTTTGACGACTGTGAATATCTTGGAAAAATTAACTTTTCAAATTCTTTAAATGTTGGCTTTAACCTAATTCGAATTTTTAATTTTTTTTCTTGAGAATCGGTATTTTTTTCCACGCCTTTCCATAGAGTGGATGGATTTTGCATCAGAGAAAAACCTGAAAAATGAAAAATAAATATTGATACACTTTTTTGAAAATTCGGTAAATCGACTCATAGTCAACTTTTGAAAAATTCTAGAGATTACTTTATTAAGGATAGTCCAAAGATTAGAAAAATGGATAAAAAAAATGTCAAGATCAAGAATTGGGAATCTGAAATAGCACCAAACCTGGCTAAGAAAAATGACTGCGTTTGTCCACCCCAAATGGTGGATAAATAAAAGAAATACACCGCTACAACCATGTAACGTGTTCTCGAAGAATTGGTCAAGTATCTCCCGAAGACCGCAACTCCATATCTTCTTCCGTTATGAATAATAATTTCCATGGTGCAAAGCAACAGTCCAGCACTTCAGTTTCGAAAAATCACCTCATTTTAGGGGCAAAATTCCTGAAATACCGAAACTAAAAAATTAATGACCGTGTAAAAAAACCGTGTGACCTAACCAGGTCAACAAAAGAATCCCTTGGCTCAATTTGTTCCTCTGATTTTCCCTTGAAAAATGGTCTTTTCGTCTATGATTTATGACACCAGAATTTTTTACATGGACGACAGGTAGAATTCGAAATCCAACATGCACAGATCTGGTGATCTGGGCGGCAGCTCAGTGACCCAGCCGCAGAGTAATTTATCACAAAATATAAATATACGTCTCATTAGAAAAGCGTGTAGAGTTTGGGCGACCCGGGGCCCCCCTGGGGGGCGGCGGTAAGTGATATCCAGCCGGCAGACAACTTTGTTAACGTACGACCGACCTGCATTCACGACAGTGGCCCCCCTTTAGGCCATTAAATGGAAGTTTTTTCTGATGGGGAAATGTTGGCCTACAAAATAATGTTAAAGGGCGCGATAGTAAGTGAGAGTTTATTGATATATAGTTATTGGAAGAGATTTTTTTTTATTTTTATTAATCAAATTCTATATTCGTTTTTTTATGATTCCTATTTTTGGTTTTTCTTTCTTCTTGTAATGTTTTGCTAGAATTTTTTGAGTTGCTGTCGTCAATCATCGGTAGTTTTTTCTTAAGGGGAGATATTGAGGAGTATCCTATGCCAATTTCCATGTCCTATATTGAGGGACTGAGTTTTGGCAGAATACACAACATTTTGAGTGATTTTTCTGCACTAGAATGATATGGAGGGCTTTTTGAATTGGTGTTTTTTCCTAAATGAAGGTATTGAGGAGTCCTCTCTGCAAATCTCTTTGTCTTTTGTTGAATAAGGAGTGATTTTTGACAGATTTTACAACATTGTCGGCGATTTCTTTACATTGATCCTCTTTAGAACGATATGGAGGGTTTTCTGAGTTTCTCTCGAGGAGTTATTCAGGAGCACCCTCTGCAATTTTCACTGCCCTTTGATGAGTGAGTGAGTTTTGGCAAAATTTACAAAATTTTGAGTGTTTTTTTTGCATTGACCCTTTTTAGAACGATATGGAGTGTTTTCTGCGTTTCTCTTCTCAATTATTGGTAGTTTTTTTCCCAAGAGGAGTTATTCAGGAGCGTCCTCTGCAATTTTCACTGCCCTTTGATCATTGAGTGAGTGTTGGCAGAATTTACCACATTTTGGGTGTTTTTTTTTTGCATTGATCCTATTTAGAACGATATGGAGGGTTTTCTGAGTTTCTCTTCTCAATTATTGGTAGTTTTTTCTGAAGAGAAGTTATTCAGAAGCGTCCTCTGCAATTTCCACTGCCCTCTTTGATGAGTGAGTGACTTTTGGCAGAGTTTACAACATGTTGAGTGTTTTTTTTTGCATTGATCCTTTTTAGAACGATATGAAGGGTTCTCTGAGTTTCTCTTCTCAATTATTGGTAGTTTTTTCTCAAGAGGTGCTATTCAGGAACGTTCTCTGCAATTTTCACTGCCCTTTGATGAGTGAGTGAGTTTTGGCAGAATTTACAACATGTTGAGTGGTTTTTATGCATTGGTCCTTTTTAGAACGATATGGAGGGTTCTCTAAGTTTCTCTTCTTAATTATAGGTAGTTTTTTCCCAAGAACAGTGTTTGAGGAGCTTCCTCTGCAATTTTCACTGCCCTTTGATGAGTGAGTGAGTTTTGGCAGAGTTTACAACATGTTGAGTGTTTTCTTTTGCATTGATCCTTTTTAGAAGGATATGGAGGGTTCTCTGAGTTTCTCTTCTCAATTATTGGTAGTTTTTTCTGAAGAGAAGTTATTCAGAAGCGTCCTCTGCAATTTCCACTGCCCTCTTTGATGAGTGAGTGACTTTTGGCAGAGTTTACAACATGTTGAGTGTTTTTTTTTGCATTGATCCTTTTTAGAACGATATGAAGGGTTCTCTGAGTTTCTCTTCTCAATTATTGGTAGTTTTTTCTCAAGAGGTGCTATTCAGGAACGTTCTCTGCAATTTTCACTGCCCTTTGATGAGTGAGTGAGTTTTGGCAGAATTTACAACATGTTGAGTGGTTTTTATGCATTGGTCCTTTTTAGAACGATATGGAGGGTTCTCTAAGTTTCTCTTCTTAATTATAGGTAGTTTTTTCCCAAGAACAGTGTTTGAGGAGCTTCCTCTGCAATTTTCACTGCCCTTTGATGAGTGAGTGAGTTTTGGCAGAGTTTACAACATGTTGAGTGTTTTCTTTTGCATTGATCCTTTTTAGAAAGATATGGAGGGTTCTCTGAGTTTCTCTCCTCAATTATTGATAGTTTTTTCTCAAGAGGTGTTATTCAGGAACGTCCTCTGCAATTTTCACTGCCCTTTGATAAGTGAGTGAGTTTTGGCAGAATTTACTACATGTTGAGTGGTTTTTTTGCATTGATCCTTTTTAGAACGAGATGGAGTGTTTTCTTAGTTTCTCTCCTCAATTATTGGTAGTTTTTTCTGGAGAGAAGTTATTCAGGAGCGTCCTCTGCAATTTCCACTGCCCTTTGATGAGTGAGTGAGTTTTGGCAGAGTTTACAACATGTTGAGTGTTTTCTTTTGCATTGATCCTTTTTAGAACGATATGGAGGGTTCTCTGAGTTTCTCTCCCCAATTATTGATAGTTTTTTCTCAAGAGGTGTTATTCAGAAACGTCCTCTGCAATTTTCACTGCCCTTTGATAAGTGAGTGAGTTTTGGCAGAATTTACTACATGTTGAGTGGTTTTTTTGCATTGATCCTTTTTAGAACGATATGGAGGGTTCTCTGACTTTCTCTTCTTAATTATAGGTAGTTTTTTCCCAAGAACAGTGGTTGAGGAGCTTCCTCTGCAATTTTCACTGCCCTTTGATTAGTGAGTGAGTTTTGGCAGAATTTACAACATTTTGAGTGTTTTTTTTGCATTGATCCTTTTTGGAACGATATGGAGGGTTTTCTGGGTTTCTCTTCTCAATTATTAGTAGTTTTTTCTCAAGAGGAGTTATCAAGGAGCATCCTTAGCAATTTTCACTGCCCTTTGATGAGTGAGTGAGTTTTGGCAGAATTAACAACATGTTGAGTATTTTTTTTGCATTGATCCTTTTTAGAACGAGATGGAGTGTTTTCTTAGTTTCTCTCCTCAATTATTGGTAGTTTTTTCTCAATAGGAGCTATCCAGGAGCGTCCTCTGCGATTTCCACTGCCCTTTGATAAGTGAGTGAGTGTTGGCAGAATTTACCACATTTTGGGTGTTTTTTTGCATTGATCCTTTTTAGAACGATATGGAGGGTTCTCTGAGTTTCTCTTCTCAATTATTGGTAGTTTTTTCTGAAGAGAAGTTATTCTGGATCGTCCTCTGCAATTTCCACTGCCCTTTGATGAGTGAGTGAGTTTTGGCAGAATTTACTACATGTTGAGTGTTTTTTTTGCATTGATCCTTTTTAGAACGATATGGAGGGTTTTCTGAGTTTCTCTTCTCAATTATTGGTGGTTTTTTCTCAAGAGGAGCTATTCAGGAGCGTCCTCTGCAATTTCCACTGCCCTTTGATAAGTGAGTGAGTGTTGGCAGAATTTACCACATTTTGGAGGTTTTTTTTGCATTGATCCTTTTTAGAACGATATGGAGGGTTCTCTGAGTTTCTCTTCTCAATTATTGGTAGTTTTTTCTCAAGAGGTGCTATTCAGGAACGTTCTCTGCAATTTTCACTGCCCTTTGATGAGTGAGTGAGTTTTGGCAGAATTTACAACATGTTGAGTGTTTTCTTTTGCATTGATCCTTTTTAGAAGGATATGGAGGGTTCTCTGAGTTTCTCTTCTCAATTATTGGTAGTTTTTTCTGAAGAGAAGTTATTCAGGAGCGTCCTCTGCAATTTCCACTGCCCTCTTTGATGAGTGAGTGACTTTTGGCAGAGTTTACAACATGTTGAGTGTTTTTTTTTGCATTGATCCTTTTTAGAACGATATGAAGGGTTCTCTGAGTTTCTCTTCTCAATTATTGGTAGTTTTTTCTCAAGAGGTGCTATTCAGGAACGTTCTCTGCAATTTTCACTGCCCTTTGATGAGTGAGTGAGTTTTGGCAGAATTTACAACATGTTGAGTGGTTTTTATGCATTGGTCCTTTTTAGAACGATATGGAGGGTTCTCTAAGTTTCTCTTCTTAATTATAGGTAGTTTTTTCCCAAGAACAGTGTTTGAGGAGCTTCCTCTGCAATTTTCACTGCCCTTTGATGAGTGAGTGAGTTTTGGCAGAGTTTACAACATGTTGAGTGTTTTCTTTTGCATTGATCCTTTTTAGAACGATATGGAGGGTTCTCTGAGTTTCTCTCCCCAATTATTGATAGTTTTTTCTCAAGAGGTGTTATTCAGAAACGTCCTCTGCAATTTTCACTGCCCTTTGATAAGTGAGTGAGTTTTGGCAGAATTTACTACATGTTGAGTGGTTTTTTTGCATTGATCCTTTTTAGAACGATATGGAGGGTTCTCTGACTTTCTCTTCTTAATTATAGGTAGTTTTTTCCCAAGAACAGTGGTTGAGGAGCTTCCTCTGCAATTTTCACTGCCCTTTGATTAGTGAGTGAGTTTTGGCAGAATTTACAACATTTTGAGTGTTTTTTTTGCATTGATCCTTTTTGGAACGATATGGAGGGTTTTCTGGGTTTCTCTTCTCAATTATTAGTAGTTTTTTCTCAAGAGGAGTTATCAAGGAGCATCCTTAGCAATTTTCACTGCCCTTTGATGAGTGAGTGAGTTTTGGCAGAATTAACAACATGTTGAGTATTTTTTTTGCATTGATCCTTTTTAGAACGAGATGGAGTGTTTTCTTAGTTTCTCTCCTCAATTATTGGTAGTTTTTTCTCAATAGGAGCTATCCAGGAGCGTCCTCTGCGATTTCCACTGCCCTTTGATAAGTGAGTGAGTGTTGGCAGAATTTACCACATTTTGGGTGTTTTTTTGCATTGATCCTTTTTAGAACGATATGGAGGGTTCTCTGAGTTTCTCTTCTCAATTATTGGTAGTTTTTTCTGAAGAGAAGTTATTCTGGATCGTCCTCTGCAATTTCCACTGCCCTTTGATGAGTGAGTGAGTTTTGGCAGAATTTACTACATGTTGAGTGTTTTTTTTGCATTGATCCTTTTTAGAACGATATGGAGGGTTTTCTGAGTTTCTCTTCTCAATTATTGGTGGTTTTTTCTCAAGAGGAGCTATTCAGGAGCGTCCTCTGCAATTTCCACTGCCCTTTGATAAGTGAGTGAGTGTTGGCAGAATTTACCACATTTTGGGTGTTTTTTTTGCATTGATCCTTTTTAGAACGATATGGAGGGTTCTCTGAGTTTCTCTTCTCAATTATTGGTAGTTTTTTTTGAAGAGAAGTTATTCAGGAGCGTCCTCTGCAATTTCCACGGCCCTCTTTGATGAGTGAGTGACTTTTGGCAGAGTTTACAACATGTTGAGTGTTTTTTTTTGCATTGATCCTTTTTAGAACGATATGGAGGGTTCTCTGAGTTTCTCTTCTCAATTATAGGTAGTTTTTTCCCAAGAACAGTGGTTGAGGAGCTTTCTCTGCAATTTTCACTGCCCTTTGATCAGTGAGTGAGTTTCGGCAGAATTTACAACATTTTGAGTGTTTTTTTTTGCATTGATCCTTTTTAGAACGATATGGAGGGTTCTCTGAGTTTCTCTCCTCAATTATTGGAAGTTTTTTCTCAAGAGGTGTTATTCAGGAACGTCCTCTGCAATTTTCACTGCCCTTTGATAAGTGAGTGAGTTTTGGCAGAATTAACAACATGTTGAGTGTTTTTTTTGCATTGATCCTTTTTAGAACGAGATGGAGTGTTTTCTTAGTTTCTCTCCTCAATTATTGGTAGTTTTTTCTCAAGAGGAGCTATCCAGGAGCATCCTTAGCAATTTTCACTGCCCTTTGATGAGTGAGTGAGTTTTGGCAGAATTAACAACATGTTGAGTGTTTTTTTTGCATTGATCCTTTTTAGAACGAGATGGAGTGTTTTCTTAGTTTCTCTCCTCAATTATTGGTAGTTTTTTCTCAAGAGGAGCTATCCAGGAGCGTCCTCTGCAATGTCCACTGCCCTTTGATGAGTGAGTGAGTTTTGGCAGAATTAACAACATGTTGAGTGTTTTTTTTGCATTGATCCTTTTTAGAACGATATGGAGGGTTTTCTTAGTTTCTCTCCTCAATTATTGGTAGTTTTTTCTCAAGAGGAGCTATTCAGGAGCGTCCTCTGCAATTTCCACTGCCCTTTGATGAGTGAGTGAGTTTTGGCAGAATTTACTACATGTTGAGTGTTTTTTTTGCATTGATCCTTTTTAGAACGATATGGAGGGTTTTCTGAGTTTCTCTTCTCAATTATTGGTAGTTTTTTCTCAAGAGGAGCTATTCAGGAGCGTCCTCTGCAATTTCCACTGCCCTTTGATAAGTGAGTGAGTGTTGGCAGAATTTACCACATTTTGGGTGTTTTTTTTGCATTGATCCTTTTTAGAACGATATGGAGGGTTTTCTTAGTTTCTCTCCTCAATTATTGGTAGTTTTTTCTCAAGAGGAGCTATTCAGGAGCGTCCTCTGCAATTTTCACTGCCCTTTGTTAAGTGAATGAGTGTTGGCAGAATTTACCACATTTTGGGTGTTTTTTTTGCATTGATCCTTTTTAGAACGATATGGAGGGTTCTCTGAGTTTCTCTTCTCAATTATTGGTAGTTTTTTTTGAAGAGAAGTTATTCAGGAGCGTCCTCTGCAATTTCCACGGCCCTCTTTGATGAGTGAGTGACTTTTGGCAGAGTTTACAACATGTTGAGTGTTTTCTTTTGCATTGATCCTTTTTAGAACGATATGGAGGGTTCTCTGAGTTTCTCTTCTCAATTATAGGTAGTTTTTTCCCAAGAACAGTGGTTGAGGAGCTTTCTCTGCAATTTTCACTGCCCTTTGATCAGTGAGTGAGTTTCGGCAGAATTTACAACATTTTGAGTGTTTTTTTTTGCATTGATCCTTTTTAGAACGAGATGGAGTGTTTTCTTAGTTTATCTCCTCAATTATTGGTGGTTTTTTCTCAAGAGGAGCTATTCAGGAGCGTCCTCTGCAATTTCCACTGCCCTTTGATAAGTGAGTGAGTGTTGGCAGAATTTACCACATTTTGGGTTTTTTTTTTGCATTGATCCTTTTTAGAACGATATGGAGGGTTCTCTGAGTTTCTCTCCTCAATTATTGGAAGTTTTTTCTCAAGAGGTGTTATTCAGGAACGTCCTCTGCAATTTTCACTGCCCTTTGATAAGTGAGTGAGTTTTGGCAGAATTTACTACATGTTGAGTGGTTTTTATGCATTGGTCCTTTTTAGAACGATATGGAGGGTTCTCTGAGTTTCTCTTCTTAATTATAGGTAGTTTTTTCCCAAGAACAGTGTTTGAGGAGCTTCCTCTGCAATTTTTACTGCCCTTTGATAAGTGAGTGAGTTTTGGCGGAATTTACAACATTTTGAGTGTTTTTTTTGCATTGATCCTTTTTAGAACGATATGGAGGGTTTTCTGAGTTTCTCTTCTCAATTATTGGTAGTTTTTTCTCAAGAGGAGCTATTAAGGAGCGTCCTCTGCAATTTGCATTGCCCTTTGATAAGTGAGTGAGTTTTGGCAGAATTAACAACATTTTGAGTGTTTTTTTTGCATTGATCCATTTTAAAACGTTATGGAGTGTTTTCTGAGTTTCTCATCTCAATTACTGGTGGATTTTTCACAAGAGGAGTTGTTGAGGAGCGTCCTCTGCAAGTTTCACTGCCCTTTAATGTGCGAGTGAGATTTGGCAGAGTTTACAACATTTTGAGTGTTTTTTTTGCATTGATCCTTTTTAGAACGATATGGAGGGTTTTCTGAGTTTCTCTTCTCAATTATTGGTAGTTTTTTCTCAAGAGGAGCTATTAAGGAGCGTCCTCTGCAATTTGCATTGCCCTTTGATAAGTGAGTGAGTTTTGGCAGAATTAACAACATTTTGAGTGTTTTTTTTGCATTGATCCATTTTAAAACGTTATGGAGTGTTTTCTGAGTTTCTCATCTCAATTACTGGTGGATTTTTCACAAGAGGAGTTGTTGAGGAGCGTCCTCTGCAAGTTTCACTGCCCTTTAATGTGTGAGTGAGATTTGGCAGAGTTTACAACATTTTGAGTGTTTTTTTTGCATTGATCCTTTTTAGAACGATATGGAGGGTTCTCTTAGTTTCTCTCCTCAATTATTGGTAGATTTTTCCCGAGAGGAGTTATCGAGGAGCGTCCTCCGCAATTTTCACTGCCCCATGTTGAGCAAGTGAGTTTTGGCAGAATTTATATTTTGAGTTATTTTTTGCATTGATCTTTTTTTGAACGATATGAAAGTTTTCTTGATTAACTTCCCCCAATTATTGGAAGTTTGTCGTTGAGGGGAGGTATTGAGGAAATTTCGGAGTTCCATATAAAGGGAGTAGGTTACGACAGAATTTTCAAGATTATGAGTGATTTTCCAGCATTTAGAACGATATAGAGGTTCTTTGAGTTACTCTCCTTAATGAGCGGGAGGTTTTTCTTGAGAAGAGGTGTTGAGGAGTGTCCTTTCCTCCTTTGCAGTTTTTAATGTCCCACATGGATGGAGTTTTGGAAAGATATACAAATAAATGTTTGATGATTTATCTGCATTCATCCTTCAACGACTTGGAGATCGAGTTGCCCTCCTGAATTTTTGGGAGTTTTCCGTTGAGAGGAGGTATTGAGGAGTGTCTATGGCAATTTCACTGTTCCATATACAGGGTGTTTCCTAACCTCTGTGACAAAAAGAAAGGGGTGATTCTTCGCTTAATTTTAAGACGAAAATGTGGTATAACTTTTTTTCGAATTTCGCTTTGTTTCCAAAATACAGGGTGTTTAATTTTTTTTTTGATTAGTTTTTTATTTTTAATTAATTTATCTTTTACTCGATATTGTTGAAGTTTGGTAACGGTATTTATAGTGATAACGCGGGCTCATTTTGCCATGAACAAATAAAAATTATCGAATACAGTGGCGTCCCGAGCGGCACTTCAACCAATATTATTAAGAAAAAAATGTACGCCACTGACTTTTTGTGTCATTTTCATTTTTTTCTCAGGTTATTCAACTAAAAACGCAACTTTTTGATCTCTTGAATTTTTATCGTATCTTGCCTAATTTTTGAGGTAAAAAATTAAATCTAGTTGGGTGAGTTTTGACGCAAAAAGTAATTTTATCGCTGATGTTGAATTTTCTAACAAATACAGCAATCAAGTATAATCATTTTAATGAAGAATTCAAAAACACTAAATAAATAAAAAAAAATATATAAAAATAAATAATGATAATAAAAAAAATTAAACACCCTGTATTTTGGAAACAAAGCGAAATTTGAAAAAAAGTTATACCACATTTTCGTCTTAAAACTAAGCGAAGAATCACCCCTTTCATTTTGTCACAGAGGTTAGGAAACACCCTGTAGAGGGAGTTTTATCAAAATCCACTACATCATTCTGCATTGATCTTATTTTGAACGATATAATATGTCAAGTTTTTTTGGGGCTACTCCACTCAATTACTTGCAGATTTGAGAGGATTGTTCTCTGCAAATCTCACTGTCCCATAATATGGAGAGATTTGACTGGATTTTCAAAATTTTGAGTGATTTTTGTCCATTCATCTTATTTCCAACGACATGGAGAGTGTTTTGAGTTGCGTTGCTCTCATCAATTACTGGGAGTTTCTCGTTGAGAGGAGGTATTGAGAAAGAGAGTTTGGACAGGATTAACAAAATTTTAAGTGACTTTTATGCATTGATCTTATTTACAACGTCATAGATAGTTTTTTGAGCTACTCTCCTCAACGTTAGGGAGTTTTTTGCTAAGAGGAGGTATTGAGGTGTGTCCTCTGCAAACTTCACCTTCCCATGTTGAGGGAGTGAGTTTTGATAGAATATCTTCTTGTACTCATTTTTAACGAATATTTGACTTTGTATTTGTTAATTATAAGTAATTTGATTTTGTCAAAGGTTGGATATATTTAGCAGTGAGTTTCACTTTGTCGGTATCTTTCAGGCAAACGCAAACAAAATCCGCATAATTGAAAAACAAACAGGGCGGTTAACTTCAAATGAAAGACCGATTAAGGGTTTCCTCCCTAAAGGGCGCTACGCCACTTACCACCCTTATGGTATAATATTACAAACGCCACCGGCTATGGGGGTGAATCGTGTCTCACTTATGGGGTTGTTGATTGAAACACTATTTTTCTCCGCCATTCGATTTCCATGCGAAAATAGGTCCATTTATACGCCTATGAGCTCCATTTCCTAGAAGGGGAAACGTTTCGCTCGTGATTTATTCGCAATCGGAATTCAAATAAGCCGTTTTTAAGCAGGATGTCGATTCGGCCCCCCAGCCATGGGACTCTAAATAACTGACTTCAACTTCCAGAGATGTAAATCGCGAATCCCGTTTTATTTGCATAGAAAATGGTGACGTATAAGTGATTGCCAATCTCCTCGTAGATTCTATCGGAAAACGGAAATCTATTGGACGATTTTGATTACAAAATGTCTTTGGCTCGGTTCCGATAGTTTCAAGGCTTTCTGGTTACTTATCGATAGGTAACATGCATTCTCGATTTGAATATCTTTGATCTGATTCATTTTTTGATACAGTTTCAAAAAATCTACAAACATTTTGGGTGCTCTGACAACCCTGCCTGCTGTCATTGTCACTCCATTCCCTCTATTGAGAGACGGTTGACGAACGAAAAACTCACGTCGTGTCACAAATTTTCAATGACAATCAGCTGCGTTGCCACATTTCCTCGCCATCAAGCAAATCCTGAGTAGCTTCACTGAGGAGATCCACGATTCATGGCTTTCCATCTAAATTAGATAAAAAAGAGAACAGTTATCATGATCCCGAATCCAACTCAACTTTGGCATCTATTTTATTCCACTTTATTTTCAAAATTTTTTAGTTTCTTTTCAAGGATATATTTTTTTTACCTTGACCGGTTTTTCTCAATTTAGTCTGTCTCTCTCATAATCTATTCAATCTGTATCAAACTTTTAGATTTTCCATTACCAAGTCTTTATTTGTGTTACTTCATTTTGATGTTGTTTTTTTGCATTATTGAAATTTTATAGCAACTTTAATGAATTTTTGAGAGATTGTTCATTGTTTTTTTAATTAAATTTGTTATAACCACTTGTGTCATTTTTTTAATGTTTTTTTAGTTTCCTTTTCAATCATTTTTTCAGCTTTGTCTTTGTTCTCCTGCATCATGTACTTGTTTTTCCAGCTTTTAAGAGTTTATCCTTTCACCCTTCTACCCTAACAATTTTTTTTCTTATTTTATTTCTTTGACAATAATCTATTGCATCCCATTTATTTTTTTAATCTAAAATTCTTTTGTCTATTGAAAATTGAATGTTCTCACACCTATATTGATCTTTTTTCTATTTAGTGAAATTTGTATCAATTTGTTTTTTCATCTGCTCTTAGCAAACAAATATTCCTTATTTGATAATTATTGTTTTTTTTTCACATTGGATCGACTGTTTAAGCATTAATCTTTTGGATATTACACATTTTTTTGTTTAAGCTTTTCATGCTTCATAAAGATTATTATTATTATTTCTTTCGTCTTGATTATAATTATGCTATTTATCATCCTTATTAATTTGTTCCCTTAATTATTCCACCATTTATTGTTTCTTATTTTTCTTTTTTCTTTGTTGGTTTTCTTGTTTCGAATATTTCATTTAGTTTTTGCTATTTTTAACTATATTTTCAATATTATCACTTTCTCGATTAACAGATATTTTAACCATTAAGGAATCATTCATTTGGAGTATGTTAACACTTTTTATTTGTTATTTCCTCTACTAAAAAAAAAATTAAAAACAATAAATTTCTTATTTATTTGATAATTCTTCTCATATTGATTTTTTTAAATTATCAAGTTTTAGCTTTTTAAGCAGTTTCTCACTTTTTTTTTTTCTTCAATTTAAAACATGAGATGTTTTAGAGTTGTTTGCTGTTTTTCCTTTTAAATTTTGTTTATTAATTTTTTAGTGGTTTATACAGGGTGCCACAGATTCGAGTGCATGCATGGGGATCTCAGTTATTATAAGAGATACAGGGTCGGTTAAATGGTTGCAAAGTTGCGCAATTTTATGCTCAACAAAATGCCGTTTCGAGATTTGAAAAATTCCGACTACTTCCGCAGATATTCGAAAAAAAACCGAAATTTCGCAAAAACGTTATTATCATTTCCTGAGTTTATTTGAGAAGATATTGTCAAATGAATTTCATTTTCTCATTGCCACTTTTTCTCTTCTACAAGATGGCGGTATCAAATTGAAAATCTGACGTTTCGTCTTTGAGCGGCCATCATCAAGTTCATTTTTTCAAATACGGACCTGGATTTTTTATTTTATTTTTAATTACCTTTTGACGTCGTTAATGTATTGAGGTATCGCAACCGTCGAAAAAAATACTCATTTAAAAAATAATACCAGAGAAAATTAGTTAGGCAACCCTTTTCTCCCTTACTCCTAGTTTGGTTCATGAATCCATTTTAATCGACACGTCATTCTTATGAGAGAACCAGCACCACTAAACAAGCCTTATTGACCAAAGCAAAATCTAAATAACATCCAATAACGATACATTTAATGAAATTAGATTAAATCCTCAAATGACATGGAAATAAAAAAAAAATCATATAAAAAACTGAATCAATGTCTTCAAGTGTTCAAGAATATTGCCATTTTAACACAATATTGAAAATAGCAATAATAGGTGAAAAATAATTGAAAATATTGACGTGGCTAAGGCAACCCATTGCTCTACACCCTCATCTAATGACCTCAATGCCTGAAGGACGTCAAAAGATAACTAAAAATGAACTAAAAAATCCAGGTTTGTATTTGAAAAAATGAACTTGATGATGGCCGCTCAAAGACGAAATGTCAGATTCTCAATTTGATATCGCCATCTTGTAGAGGAGAAAAAGTGGCAATGAAAATGTTTGATTCATTTTACAATATCTTCTCAAATAAACTTTGGAAATAATAATAACATTTTTGCGAAATTTTGGTTTTCTCCAAATATCTTCGGAAGTAGTCGGAATTTTTCAAATTTCAAAACGGCATTTTATTGAGCATAAAAATGAGCAACTTTGCAACCATTCAACCGACCCTGTATCTCTTATAATAACTGAGATACCCATGCATGCACTTGAATCTGTGGCACCCTGTATACATATATATTTGTTTTTTTTCTAACATTTTGTAAGCAGTTTTTTTTCAAGTATTTTTGTTTCGCTTGATTGCTCGACATCATTTTTTTTGTATTTGTTGTTCTTCTTTTGACTCTTTTTTTCACCCTACTACGTTTTTTCCTTATTTCAATTTTTTTTCCGCTTGAATTCTTGATTTGTTTGAAAATAACTGACTATTTCACTACTGATTTTAATAATCTATTTCATCTTATGATTTAGATTTTTTTGTCTAGGTATTGTAGTTTTCGTGATCTAATTATAATGTCCGTGATCATTTTTCTTTTTTATAAATTTGTTTTATTGTGTTGAATCGATCAAGTTTCATCTCCACTTGTTATTATTAAGTTTCTAACTCTT
The DNA here is from genome assembly GCA_958502075.1 of Orchestes rusci. NCBI lineage: Eukaryota > Metazoa > Arthropoda > Insecta > Coleoptera > Curculionidae > Orchestes > Orchestes rusci. The sequence continues at coordinate 6,996,977 of OY293312.1, forward strand.
ATATTGATTTTTTTTCAAACATTTAGGTAGTTGAATTTCTAAACTTTTCATTTGTTTGTCTTTTTTTTTCAGCTTTTAGCAAACTGTTCATAATCCATTTATTATTGGATTGTTTTTGAATATTTTTACCCAATTCAAAGCAGTTATTAATTTTTTTTTTATCTTTAACATTTTTTGTTTTTCGGACCTCAAGCTTATATTATGCTATTTCTCATATTCGTTCTCTTCACGGGTCACGGTCTTGTGAATATCAACAAACTGTGTAATTGAAAAATTGAGTTGGATTGGGATATCACGCGTCATGCTCTTGTAAATATCAGTAAATTGTGAGATTAAAAAATCAAGTTAGAATGAGATATCACGCAATATGCTATCATATATATCAGTACACTGTGTGTTTAAAAAACTGAGTTGAATTGGGATATCACGCGTCACGCTTTTGTAAATATCATGTTCTTGTGAATATCAGTAAATTGTGAGATTGAAATATGGCGTTGGATTGGGAAATCACGCATTACGGTCTTGTAAACATCATGCTCTCGAGAATATCAGTAAACTGTGTGATTAAAAAATTGAGTTGAATTGGGATATCACGCGTCACGCTCTTGTGAATATCAGTAAATGGAGTGATTGAAAAATTGAGTTGGATTGGGATATCAGGCGTCATGCTCTTGTGATTATCAGTAAACTGTGTGATAAAAAAAATAAGTTGGATAAGGATATCACGCGTCACGGTCTTGTAAAAATCATGTTCTTATAAATATCAGTAAATTGTGAAATTAAAAAATCAAGCTAGATTGGGATATCACGCAATATGCTCTTGTAAATATCGGTACACTGTGTGATTATGGAATTGAATTGGATTGGGATATCACGCGTCACGCTCTTGTGAATATCAGTACACTGTGTGTTTAAAAACTGAGTTGAATTGGGATATAACGCGTCACGCTTTTGTAAACATCATGTTCTTTTGAATATCAGTAAATTGTGAGATTGAAATATGGCGTTGGATTGGGAAATCACGCATTACGGTCTTGTAAACATCATGCTCTCGAGAATATCAGTAAACTGTGTGATTAAAAAATTGAGTTGAATTGGGATATCGCGCGTCACGCTCTTGTGATTATCAGTAAACTGTGTGATAAAAAAATAGAGTTGGATTAGGATATCACGCGTCACGGTCTTGTGAAAAATCATGTTCTTGTAAATATCAGTAAATTGTGAAATTAAAAAATCAAGCTAGATTGGGATATCACGCAATACGCTCTTGTAAATATCAGTAAATGGTGTGATTGAAAAATTGAGTTGGATTAGGATATCACGCGTCATCCTCTTGTGAATATCAGTAAATGGTGTGCTTGAAAGATTGAGTTGGATTGGGATATCACGCGTCATGCTCTGGTGATTATCTGTAAACTGTGTGATAAAAAAATAGAGTTGGATTAGGATATCACGCGTCACGGTCTTGTAAAAATCATGCTCTTGTAAATATCAGTAGATTGTGAAATTAAAAAATCAAGCTAGATTGGGATATCACTCAATATGCTCTTGTGAATATCAGTACACTGTGTGATTATAAAATTGAGTTGGATTGGGATATCACGCGTTACGCTCTTGTAAATATCAGTTAAGTGTGAGATTAAAAAATGAAGTTGGATATCTTACACGCAATGTGCTCTCGTGAATATCAGTAAACTGTGTGATCAAAAAATTGAGTTGAATTGGGATATCACGCGTCACGCGTAAATATCAGTTGATTGTGTAATAAAAAATCATGTTAGATTGAGATATCTCGCGTCATGCTCTTGAAAATATCAGTATTTAGAAAATTCAGTTTGATACCACGCGTCACGCTCGTGCAAGCTCGTGTGCATAATCAGTTAATCACATAAGTTTGTTTTCTTATGATCTTATCGACATTTCTGTTTTCACTCTTTCTATTGATTTTGTCATAGTTATAAGTTTTCAAAAGAACATTTCATAGCTTTAGAGGTAACTGATGATGGTTTTATTGATATTTTTCACTTTATGGCACAAAATTATTTAATATTTTCTGCCGTTTCATCTTAATTATCAATATAAACTCACCTCCTTTGAGGACCTGGAGGTTCAAAGCAGATTTCTAAAGAAAAAAGTATGTCTGATGATTATTTTCCCTTGTTTTTCCCATGCTCTGTTCATGCAGCCCTTTTTGCCAACTAAGGAACGAAGCCAAATTTAAATTTTAATACCGTCGATTTAGAATAGAACCTCCCCGAATACGTCAAAGACGACGATTGATGTTGGCAAGAGGGTGAAATCCGGAATCATTTATTAGGCGCCAATGGGAAGAAAAATCGAATAAACCCGGCTTCATTCACATGGAAATCGCCGAGGGAAAAAAGCCATAACATCCTTTTCACACCTTCAAGTGATCATCTCCTCTCTAATCTAATTATTAATCATCCAACACTTGATTAGAGGAACTATCAATTAAGCTCTTAACTTATCCATTATCAAGCTACATCCCGAAAAACCATCATTAGCACTGATGTAAATGGGCTAGAGCATGTTAAATGTAGATGTTAAAACGGAATGGAGTTTAAGTCACTTAAAGCCATTTAGGCGCCGTCAAAACCCTTAATAGGCGTCAAGTAGAGCCGGTGTGACTTTTTCGAAAATAGTTGGGCAATTTTTTTTTTAGTTATGATAGTGTTTTGGCTACGGGGAAAGTGTTTTTTGTCATTAGTCAACGGGAAGTGGATGAGTGGGTTACAGATAGTGTTCACCTGAGCAATTTATCATGTTTTTTAGGGATCTTTTCACAAATTATTTCTTTTTTCCGATATTCTGATTATCCACTTGTCAAATATTATTTGAGTCTTAGCTGTTTAAAACTCTTTCACTGTAGAAGTCTTTATGAAGTAAAGAAAGTTTTTACGTTTTTTTTATTTTTACCTTTTTTAGATTTCCTTTCTTCAGTTTTTTACATCACGTTGTAGGTTCCAATTTGATTGGGATTCGGAAGTTTTATGAAGATGGTAGTTTTTCTACTTCCAGTTATGATTATAATTGTTTCATGTGACATGGTTGAATTAACTTGAAGTTGAAGCCGCGCCCTCAATTTTTTTTTTTAAGACTTTTTTAGGACGAGTGAATTTGACAAAGAAGTATAAAAATTCCGGGAGCTGAAACAACGTCCCCTGAAGACCTATCAACTGGAAATTTGGCATGTGACCTGATTGAACAATTCACTTCAAGCTGATATACTCGGAAAAGCGGCTTCCTCAATATTTTCATTTATGAGGATTTTTTTAATGACGTGAATTTGACAAAAAAGTATAAAAATTCTGGGAGCTGAAACTAAGTCCCCAAAAGACTTATCAACTGGAAATTTGGTATGTGGCCTAGTTGAACAATCAACTTCAAGTTGATATACTTAGAAAAGCAGCGTCCTCGTAATTTTTATTTTTGGAGATTTTTTTAATGACCAGTGAATTTGGCAAAAAAGTATGAAAATCCCGGGAGCTGTAAACACGTCCCGTCAAGAGTTATCAACTAGAAATTTGGCATGTAGACTAGCTAAACAATTAACTTCAAGTTGATATACTTAGAAAAGCAGCGCCCTCAATATTTTTATTTTTGAGGATCTTTTTAATGGCCAGTGAATTTGACAAAAAAGTATAATAATCCCGGGAGCTGTAACCACGTCGCCTTAAGACTTATCAACTGAAAATTTGGCATGTGATCTAGTTGAACAATTGACTTTTAGTTGACATACTCAAAAAAGCAGCGTCCTCAATTTTTTTATTTTTGGGGATTTTTTTAATTGCCAGTGAATTTGACAAAAAAGTATAAAAAATCCGGGAGCTGTAACCACGTCCCCTTAAGACTTATCAATTGAAAATTTGGCATGTGATCTAGTTGAATGATTCACTTCAGGTTGATATACTCAGAAAAGCGACGTACTCAATATTTTTATTTTTGAGGATTTTCTTAATGACCAGTGAATTTGACAAAAAAGTATGAAAATTCTGAGAGCTGCTTCCACGTCCTTCTGAGACTTATCAACTGTAAATTTGGCATATGATCTGGTTGAAAAATTCACTTCAAGTTGATATACTCAAAAAAGCATCGTCCTCAATATTTTTATTTTTGGGGATTTTTTTAATGAACAGTGAATTTGACAAAAAAGTATAAATATTCCGGGAGCTTTGACCACGTCCCCTCAAGACTTATCAACTGAAAATTTGGCATGTGATCTAGTTGAACAATTCACTTGAAGTTGATATACTCAAGAAAGCAGCGTTCTTAATATTTTTAGTTTTGGGGATTTTTTTAATGACTAGTGAATTTGACAAAAAAGTTTAAAAATTCCGGGAGCTGTAACCACGTCTCCTGGAGACTTATCAACTGGAAATTTGGCATGTGACCCAGTTGAACAATTCACTTCAAGTTGATATGATCAGAAAAGCAGCGTCCTCAATATTTTTATCCGGGAGCTGTAACAACGTCCCCTTAAGACTTATCAATTGAAAATTTGGCATGTGATCTAGTTGAACAATTCACTTGCAGTTGATATACTCAAGAAAGCAGCGTTCTTAATATTTTTGGTTTTGGGAATTTTTTTAATGATTAGTGAATTTGACAAAAAAGTTTAAAAATTCCGGGAGCTGTAACCACGTCTCCTTGAGACTTATCAACTGGAAATTTGGCATGTGACCCAGTTGAACAATTCACTTCAAGTTGATATGATCAGAAAAGCAGCGTCCTCAATATTTTTAATTTTGAAGATTTTTTTAATGACCAGTGAATTTTTGTCAAAAAAGTATAAGAAGACCTATCATTTGGAAATTTGGAATGTGACCTAATTGAACAATTGACTTTAACCTGATATACTTGGAAAAGCGGCTTCGCAAAAATTTGAATTTTTAAGGATTTTTTTAATGACCAGTGAATTTGACAAAAAATATAAAAAGTCCGGGAGCTGTAACCACGTCCCCTTAAGACTTATCAACTGAAAATTTGACATGTGGCTTAGTTGAACAATTCACTTCAAGTTGATATACTCAAAAAAGCAGCGTCCTCAATATTTTTATTTTTGGGGATTTTTTTTTAGTGAACAGTGAATTTGACAAAAAAAGTATAAAAATTATGAGGGCTGTTTCCACGTCCTTCTGAGACTTATCAACTGTAAATTTGTCATGTGAACTAGTTGAATGATCCACGTCAAGTTGATATACTCAGAAAAGCGACGTACTCAATATTTTTATTTTTGAGGATTTTTTTAATGACCAGTGAATTTGACAAAAAAGTATAAAAATTTCGGGAGCTGAAACAACGTCCCCTGAAGACCTATCAACTGGAAATTTGGCATGTGACCTAGTTGAACAATTCATTTCAAGTTGTAATTTCTTACACTTTCATCCAGTATATTTATGTTTTTGTTTCATTATTGAATGTTATCTGCTTTCCAAAATTGTTTGTATTTTTTATCATTATATTTCTTGTTCAAGATATTTTTGTGGCAGTTTTATAACTTCATGTCAGCATAGATTCTACCACTGTTTAGGCTTTATTATTTCTATTTTCTAATTGTTTTTTGTTTTAATGAAATTTGTTTCTCTTTATTTTGACGATAATTTATATCCACACATTTTTATTCATTATGAGAACTTTCGGCGCGCTTTGTTGAATTAAATCTGTATCAGATTAGGCGGTCACGAGGTATACACAATCAAAACATACAGGTTGCCTGCTTGCTGGTATCCCGCGCTTATAAGCGCCAATAAATGACATAGGCGAGGCGTGTCAGAGCTTGTCACAAGCGCGAGTAGGCACCGACTATTTCAAATGAGTAAATCTTTGAAAACGAGCGACCAAGAATTGAGAATTCATTACGTTAAAGTATTCAGAGCCGACTCCCGCTTGTAACAAGCTCCGACACGATTCGTCTGTGTGAACAATCATTTGAAAACGGAGTTAATTAAGCGCGGGATACCAGCAAGCAGGCAACCTGCTTTCCTTGCAATTGAGTTAAAACGTCTTTAAATTTTACAGAATAAGAAGGTACTACAAGTTGGTTGGTGTAAACCAATAGGCATTAATTCCCATAACTAACACCAGCATGTGTATTAGAACAACTGTATTTGTTCACGAATAAAGGTTGGATGAGTGTTTGTCTAGGCCGAAAATCTGTTAATTCCATTGGCAAATAGAAGCGTCTGCTAACAAACGCTAATGCCACTTAGAGCTAATGTGATTCTTATAAATTATTTTCGTGGACTAAACTAGTTTGATCACGTGCCTCAAACTACATGGATCACCCCATCATAGTCCTCGTAATTAAATTAATTGGCTCACGTTCGTCAAATTAATTATTACTGAACAAAAATCGTTTTCTGAAATTTATTCAGCCAACTGTAAAAGTTCTGTAATTGGTTTTTGCGGAGGCGAAGTCTGTCTCGGAGTTCCGTCGGAGTCGAAATTCAAATTTGATATAAAAGTCGTAATAACAAGGAATTTGGCAATAAAGAGCCGAGCCATTTCGAGCTAGAATATGAAATTGTCGCCTCTCGCCTACTTTAATTTCTCTCGCCATAATTCACTCGCATTAAAATATCTGCCGACATTTTTACGACGTCTGAGAGTTATTGGGACGAAATTACGTTTTATGTTTGACTTATTTACATTTAGATTGCTCGATCATTGTTGGTGGAGGTGGGTTTCGAAAACTGAGCTACAACGAACTCAATGGATGAATTCAACTGCTTCAGCTTCAGATGGAAAAAAGTTTATCTCCATTTGTGCTGAGTCATGTTCCAATTTACGTACTTATGGTTTTGTAGCTACTTTTCCACTTTCTTTTGAATCCCTGTCCACTGTTTAATAGATTTAACGAATAGTTTTTTTCTTTTCTTTATAAAAGGTTTTTTCACTTCTTGTTCTTTTTTTATTAATTTGACGAGTTATTTTGAGTACTTTTTCACTTTGTTGTCGCTTTAATTTCCATTTTATTAATTTTCTTACATACTTTGATGTTGTTTTTCTCTTTTTCCAATTTCTTAACTTTATGTCCAAATTTTATGGTGTCGTTTTAACTTTATATAGGACTTTTATGCAAGCAACTCATATCACCGTTTGTTTACTTATTAGTTATATGGTTTTATTGCTACTTTTTCATTTCCTTTTGTTTTGTCTGATTGGTTTTCCACGTTGACTCTACATTTTTTCAACTTTTCTAGTTATTTTGAAAAAGGAGTTAGGTTAGGTTAGGTTACGAACGGGTATGCCCTGGTCCACAGTCTCCTGCTTCGCAGTGCTTTCACTCGGAGGCCAGATGGCCCATTGTGGTCCCTTGTTTCTGGGGAGGTGTCCCCTCGGACTTAACCTGCAAGCTTTTTTCTCTTAATCGTTCTTTAACCATTCCATGGTTTTTACGAAGTTCAGAATTTAGCACGAGGATTAGCACGAGGGTAGGGAGAGGGGACCGGTTTTACATTCCTTGCAATGGAACCTACATTTTAAAGTGGAATCCGAACCACTGTGAGAATACCACTAAATATCGAACAGAAAATAATCTCTGCCCACCTCGGGTCTCGAACCCGATCACCGGCCGGTCCCCACTTACTGTAGAAAAAGTAGTTGATAATAATAATAATAATAATGATCATCTAGCATACCAATATTACAATATAATATAAATTTACAATAAACGCTGAATGGTCGACAACCTTTTTGTGTAAATTTGCATAAGCGTATCATATTTTTTCTTTTCGATATAAGGCTAATATTCCCTTCGAAGGAGGACCCTGTACATCTACAATTTGCCTTTGATGATTTATTTTAACAACGGTATTTTTCACTTTTTGTTTGCTAATTTCGTGTTTTTTTTTTATTGTTTTTGTGTTTCACTCTCCATTCTTTTAACGTTTTGTCTGATTGTATATTCTTGTCCTTCACCTTTTTACCTTTCTGTCATTTAATATATTGTCTTATTTTATTGATTTTTTCTTTCTATTTTTTATCTTATTGAGGATGTTTTTAATATTTTTTATACATGTGTCTCATTGTTCGTCTTTTTGTTGCTTATTTCTTGATAGATTTTTTTCCGTTTTTATTTTTTTTTTCTTCAATGTCCAATAGTTCTATCTGGTTGTATCTTTTTTCTTTTATATAAATGTTGCCACTAGTCGCCTGAACAAAACGTTTACCAGCGTATTTTACAATGGACTAGTTCAATTAAATGATCTTTCAGCTGATGTAAAAAATGAAGAAACTTCTTGCAAATATTTTAACAATTATTGATTGACGGACTGTGATATTTTCCTTATCAATTTATATAACTGATGTACCTGATGTTTTTCTTTTTTTTATCAATGTTGTGCCTGTGATATATTTGCTCACTTCAACTTTTACAACTTTTGTAACCGTTTTTTGTGCACCATATTTCCTCTGCTTATTATATGTATATTATTGTTTTTTGTATAGCATTGGCTAAATAAACGTATTCTATTCTATAATGTTTTTTCTTGGCTTTTCTGTCTATTTCCTTTGTTTTGATTGATCATCTTACTTTTCACTGATTCTCTTTGTATTGGTCTTCAATTTGATTTTTCACATTGCTGTTTTTTGGTTTTTATCATTTTTTTTGTAGTGGTCTCTTTTCACTTTTTATAGTCTTTTCTTGTTTTTTGTTTCCATATTTCAATGATTTCCTTTATAATGTCATGTTTCTTCATCTTTTGTGAAACTTTTTCCACATTATTAAACTACTTATCTTCGACTGTTTGTTGCTTTTTGATTCTTTTTTCATTTTTGTAAATCGCTCATTTTATTTTATTGTTGATTTTTATTTACATGTCTGTTCTTTGATCTTTTTGTTCTATTTTTGTGAGTATGATTTCTGATTTTCAGGAGTTTTTTTACATTTTAACGGTTTTTGTTTTTTTTGCAATGGACTTTTCTTCAGTTTATGTTGGTCATACTTTTTTACACTTTTGTTTTATTCTTCATTGCTTCTTTAATCTATGTGTTTGTTTTTCAATTATTTCTTGACTCTCTCTCTATGGTTTCATCCGCCCTCCTTGTTTTTGTTAAAGTATATTTCAGTCTTTGTTAAATTATCTATTCTGGTTTCTTGAGTGCCTACTGAATTTTTTACACAAAACTTGTCTTATCTTTTTATAGAATGAATTTCGAATGCTTTCCTCCTCACAGTGTTTTTTTGAATCGTGGAAAGTTTTGTGTTTTTTTCAATCAAAAATATATTTTTTTGATATGTAATATAAATATTGAATAGTCAAATATTTGCTTTATCCTTTATTTATTCTAATGTTTCCTAGATATTTTATTTTCCGGACTTGATTTCTTTCTAACTTCCACTCGGTTCGTAAGCAGCGTACATATACAGTTTTTCTCCATCATGGCGACAAGATCTGAGAGCAGAATCAATATCTGCGACTACAGCGGAGATCAAAATTTTAGTCTAGTTCCTTAGGAGATTCTGCAAGTACAAACCACAAAGTCACAACTAAAGGGTTCTCTACTGAACCAACTGAACAATTACTTTGACATCCCAATTAACCAAAGTAAAATATGGAACTATTCAGTTGCAACATTAAAGAGCAAGAATTCCTCGTCCATTGTGCTGCTAATTCACATAAAGGAGACTGCAGTGAACAAACAACTCATTTGTACAGCTAATGAGTCTGATTTGAAATTTATTTGCAGGTCCAGCGAAAATTTCCGAGTAGCACGTTCGCTGCGCAGAGCCCCTTAATAGCACATTGTTCTTGGAGCAGCAAGAAAACGATGGATGTTAAGTCTGCCCAGTTGGGCGGTCGTTACGCTCTGACTGACACTGCCACCTCACACTATCTTGTTAGTGCAGCGAGTGCAAACCCAACCACTTTACATTGAATGAAGATATCGGCATAATAAGCTAAATGGACACTGCGAGACTGAGATATTTATCACACTGTGCTTTTTTACCTATTTGGAATAAGAACTGCCAACTGGGTAACTAGCCAGCTTTATGGGCCCATTTTAGTTGCTCTATGTGCACGGGAAATTGTAACTCGTCGACCAAACCATTTATATGTATTGTTGCCTTTCCATTGGTAATGTTGTTTAGTGTCCTTGTGCGGAACTTGATCTTGTAATGAATACGGCGCCGCATTTGATGTCATACCTGTATTCATTACTGGTTGGTTGTGTTTCAATTAGGATGGGAAATTCCGTTTTGCCATGTCATGTGCCCCGATTTAAACCCTTTTGACTTTCGTGCCAAGGGCCAGCATGAGTAATGTTTTTTTATGATATCAACTGACACCAACAAGTTAATCAATGGTTATAAACGATCTGATGAAAAATTAAGCTACGCTACAACTCATTCATTCATCGGTTGTTATAAATTGGGCTCATTATTTCATATCGGGTTCATGGTGGGTCTGGGAGTCTATTCACCATATTTTCTTATTTGTTACTTGACTACATGAATCCTTTTGTATACTTCCAAACAAAAAGACATTCACAGGAGCTCAAAAGGAATTCGTTGGAGCACTAGATGAAGAGATTCTTCTTCATCATTTGTTTCTCTTTGTGGTTAGTAACACCGAAGCATCATCCACGTTTGGAATGATGAAGGAAAGACACCCCAGTAGAAGCCTGAGAGGGAAGTTCAAGATGAGCCAGGAACAGCAAAAATCATCACATCTGAAGCACCCAGACTAACCAACAAGATTTTAAGAATAGCAACCCAGAAGGGCACCATGAGGCGGCCCCTCAGATAAATGTTCCCAACTTGGGTTTCTTTGTAGCCGAGCGTGTTTCGAAAATCTCATACCATTAATGTATGCATAATAGCTTGTTTTGTGAGGATGTTACAAATCTTACAGCTTTATTGATGGCCAGAATAACCAGCGTTGTTGGCAAGAAATTATTATCGGAATTGTTGAGCTGGCCGAAGAAGATTTGGATTGTATAACAAAGCAAAAATCACCCTCTAATAAAAATCAACGACCCTCACGTCTCAAGAGGCAGAACGAAATGAAAATTGTATGAATATTGAATTGAACGAATTTGAATATAAAGCGGAATCCGTAATAAAATGGCGCAGTCGAGAGATTCAAATGGCGACGTTCGGAGCGAGGCTTTGCCATCATCAAATAAACTTTACGACGCGTTGAATTAACTTGGGGGATTTTCCACTTTTATTTTTTGATTAAGACCGCCCGCTACTTCAGACTCTGGAAAATGTTATGTATGGTTCCTTTTCTTCGTTGCAAAAATGGACGGGGATTTGCATTTGCATAAAGCAGGATTTTCTGGAACTTTTGTCATTTCATTGATTATGCCAAGTTGGTTATTTGTTCCTCTGTGGCTACTACTATATCTAAACTGTCATCAACAGTAGCTTCAATATCTTTTTCTCTTGAATCAACACTTTTTTCTACTGCATTGACCAAAAAATGGTATATGGTGATAAGATCCAACAAGACTTTTCCAGAAGCTCGAAAGATTGTGAAAAGCTGTTTCGACTGCTATGGTTGATATGAAGCAGGACTACAAACTTGGTTTCTGCAGTGCAATGGTGGCTCCTGGTTATTACTATTATATTATTATATTGGGATAATGATTAAATAAGGTTGTTAGTAGAGCCTTGCCTTTTGGAAGAAGTTATCCAGGAGAACTTTAATGTGGTCCTCTGGTTGGGTGTGTTTTCTTATGGTGGTTGTTCGCACAAACCATGGGGAGGCTGCGATGGTTCTCATAATTCGATTCTCGAGCTGATGTAGATTTCCTGTGCGCTGGAATCATGACTAACTAGGTAGGGCAGACAAAGGTTGGGAGGGGCATGGGCCTTATGTAGGTGTTGTAGACTCATACTTTTGTCGAAGTATAGGTTTCTGTATCAGGGGAGTGGATATCCCTGAGTTTTTCCACTATATTATGTCAAGTTCATGTCAGCTCTGAGTTAGCGAGTGTTCTCTGATTTTTTGGAAACAGTAGTGCCGTTGTCTTTCCTGGTTGATTTGAATTTTCCGTCGCTGAGCCCATTTTTCCAGCTTCGTGTGCAGTGTTGGTTTTGCCTTCATGAGGTTTGCTGTGAAAATGGAAAGATCTCTGAGATACTCAGCTAGGTTAGGTCTGCTAGTGGAATTGGCTTCATCAGCTGAGACATTGTCCAATAGGTTACAGCATAACTAGGTAGGCCACAGTTCATGATGACCCGATCGAAGACTTTGAAGAAGATTCATCGGTTTTATCAGAAGTTGCCGCAGAAGCTTCGTCCTTCGTCTATACAGTTTTCTGTGCATGTGTCTGCATGGGTTAAGTAGGTTGAGTGGGGGAGACCCACAATTTTATGTTTGTAAATAGCTGTGTGTTCGTCGATTTGTTTTTACAAAATTACATCTCCAAAGCTTTGATCTTTTTAGTCATATTCTGTTGACGTTTCACTTATTTTACCCCTTCTGCCCTTTTTTTCTGAATTTGCTGGTTTTGCACGGTTTTTGCTGCTCGAGACCATCATAAATGGTACATTGACTCCTTCTCCAAGCTTAGAATCTTCTCGAACCACGACTTCTTTCGTTTTTCCAACTGCATCCAGAGGTTGAATATATTTATCAAGAATTGAATCTTTCTCTCGAACTGACTCAGACTCACCAAGAAGTCCAAATGATGGCTATAATAACTCTTTTGATCATCTGGCTGCATACTGAGCAGGAATACGATCTTACTCTACTTTTATGACTTACCTGTGTCTACCAAAAAGGAAATCACTCTTAACAATATCATAGAGAAAAGCTGACTTCTTAGGTCAACCCAGCTATTTAGTATGTTACATTTTCAAGTCATGGCCCATACTTCCGCAGCTGGATTATCAGCCTCTGCGGCAGCCCTGTCTCATAGATCGTCTTCAGAAGATGCATCGGTTAAATCAGAAGCTGCGGAGGATGTTCTTTCTTCTGCTTCCTTTGTATGAATCCCTTCAGAATTTCAAGTTTTAGTTGAAGAGGCTTATCGAATGTATCAATATTCTGTGTTTTATCAGTCTAGAGTTTGTAGTGATGACCATCATTGTCATCAGCAATTGCAAGCTTTATCCCTGAATGACCCAGTCTTATCCAGAAGTTCAAATCTCCTTAGACCATTTATTCAAACTGCGACGAGTGACTATGACTTATACCGTTACAATGACTTGTATAGATCAACAATGGGTCTTGTATCAAAATGGAGATCAATCTAAATAATAAATCATCTACAAATCAGCTTTTCATTGTCAAGTCTTCTTTTTCCTCTGCTCTTGATACAGATATCTTCAATTTAACATCGTTGACCAAGGTCAACACTTAAGTTATTTTTGCACTTTCAAAAAAATGTGCAGCTTTTTCTGGATGAGCTGAAGAGGTCTTAGCTTCAACAGCAGCTAGCTTTAGCAGATTCTATAGACTCTTCTGTGGAGGCTTCTACTCTAGCTTTTTTTGTGTAAGGCAAGTTACATATGACATAAAAAAATAAATGTCTGATCACAGGATGACTCGCTTATCATCAGCTCAATGAATGCGGAAGAAGAAGATAACATTCTACGTGGGACCATGAGTACCAGAGATCTCTAAACATACGGAGGACTAAACCCTCAATAGGGTAATCATAACTGCATTCGAAGCATGATTCTCATGAAGGCAGGGAACAAATAGGTTCCATGGTTAAAGGATTTTCTGGAGCGACTTAAAAAAGACGCCAGAAGGACGAGCCTCCAAGCTATCAAGGGAGGAGGACAGCTCGAAGGGAGCACCTCCGTTGGAGCAAAAAGAAAAGTCAAATCAGAAGTAAGCAGTAGCAAAAAAGCTACATGGCTGCGGAAAGATCGAGTCTCTCAGAGTCGGCGAAGACAACTCATGGACTGACAATAAGAAAAACACACCGATACCCACTCCTCCAAACACAAATTCCTCACCTAATCTCCTTCCTATCCTCATGGCTGACTGGAATACGGCTAACAAGGTGGTCTCAGTCCATAAAAGTCATCAGGACCTAATGAGATTTTTGCAACGATGACGCAGAGATTCAAGACTCCACTTATACCTAGGCTCAAGTCTATTTTCCTCCAGTTAATTAGAAAATCGCCAAGGGGGTATTCATACCGTTGGTGGTGAGGCAGACTATATACGGGCTTTCAAAATCCCACTCATGTTGACACCTTTTTAAATGAAAGCATTAGGAGGAGCACTTGATGAGGGAAAGACGGACGTCATTCGCGAGGCTCTCAAGACCAAAGGATCTTCCGCTTTCTTGGTGAGTTGGGTTCGGTCTTCTCTTCGGGATCACCATGTGACAGCTTCCTCAGGAGACTGACATGTGAAGGCAGTGGTGCAAGGAAGTTCACTCTCACTCAGGTATTGGCATCTGATTATCATATATTGTGAGGCGTGTGGTGCTGTCAATGTCGGCAGTACTCAGATTTCATAGAAGTTTTGAGGTACATCTCTTATCCAGGGACGAGCGTTGGAACACCCCGACAGAATCATCAAGTATTACGCAAACCTGGTTCACTGACGGCTCCTAGGCAGGCACTCATTCCCCCCCTACCCTAGATTTAGTATACAGACTGAACAGAAACGTGGGGGAAGGTTGTTCTCTCGAGAAACAATTTTCCAAGTAGAGGTGTTTGCTATCCTGAAGGTAACAGGCGAATGAGAAAAGAAAGGCAGGAGATAACATTGTTGTCTATTCCAACAACCAGATGGCATTCACATTATGCCCACTTAGGGCATAATCCAAACCAAGGATGAGCAGCTCTCTGGTCCAAGAGTACAAAGATGCCCTGCATGGCGAGAGTGAGAGAATTGAACTGGTATGGGTACCGTTCATCAGAAAGGACGGCCCAGGATACTTGCATTTACTAGGAATAGGCGACTGATTCCTGTGTCCCTACTTTAGAAGGGGAAAGAAAACTTCCTACCATCTACTGGGAGTTTGCGATAAATGAGCTTGCCTGAGGAAGAAGGTCATAGGTCCTGAGAAGGAATTGGGGGAACTGAGCTGGTGTGGCCTGCTCTGCTTCACATTGGAAAGGTCCAAGGAGTAGTTAGTGTGGGCAACGCGGGAATAGGATCACTAGGGTAGGCTTCTGCTCCCAACCTTGCCAATTCCAATATCAATGAATATTTTCGATATTTGGAAATTTGATGGGAGAGACTTTGAATTCACCAGTTCCATCTTGAATTGTGAGTTTTTACTTGTTTCGCTTATCTCTCTTAGATTCAACAGTAGTTTTCTGATGCAGGAGAAGAATTACTTCTGGAAAAACTGATCCAGATAAGGGTTACGTACTTATGATGAGTTAATATCGTTTTTTTTTGTGGTTTTGCCATAAAAAAATTTGCTCCAATGACCTATTCTAGTTAAGGACACGTTAGATAAAGGGAAAATTCATTTTTCTGCTCTCCTGATCCTGATCTTTATTCGACCACAAAAACTCTCAATTTCCTCCACCCCAGCCAAAAATCCTTTAATACAACCATCAAAATAATTAATTGCCAAAAGAATGAAACAGAAATGCCACAGCAACGACTTAATCCACAGCCATTTTCCGTTAATTGTCTCTGTAATTGCTAGATGGTGACAGAACGAGATTACCCATTGTTTTCCAAAATTAATGAGGCTCTTGTTTGTTCTTTCAGATAAAACTGGGCTTATGCTGCATTTTGAAAAAAATTATTGCCGCCCTGTCACTGTATAGAAAGGACGTGGCGACCAAAATGGAGTAATTAAAACTATAAAGGCCAGGTTAATTGTTTTCCCCATCGGCGAGTAAATTAAAACGAGCCAATTATGGTTAGGGTTTGTTGTTGTGAAAGCGTCCTGGGGCTGTGTCCCTTTGGAAATCAATAGGGTCAACAGCTATTCTCCAAAATATGATAAATTTAGAAAGAAGAAGTAGCAGTTTCTCCGGATGTAGTTATGGTTTCTCCAGATGAAGTTGATTTGAAGCACTTAACCACAGAACATTTATAACAAAGGTTAGAATAAAACCGTTAATAGAGAGCAGAGCCTAAGTAAAAGCTTTGATTCGCATCCGCGGAGAGACGCTGATGTGCCTGAGGTTTGTTAATTCTCGACAAGGTGGCGGTACCTAGAATGCTACGTGATAGCTTATGACAAATGATGCCAGCTCTACTTTACCTTTTATGTTGTCTGTTGTGCTTTGTTTTTCCTCTTCCTGGTAATCCTCATCAAAATAATCTCAGAAGAGACAGGGCACAACTCAGAATACTGGCGAGGCTCATCAGTCTTCTAGCCGCTCCCGGAAAAGTGAAGACGTAATGCATCGTCCACATAATAAGGAAAGTCACATGAGCAAAGAACTCTCTGCTAGATGAGAAAATGGGATTTTACTCAGAGCACATAACATCACATCAAAAGGGCTAACGAAAGGAAGAAAACAGAGGCAGTGTTCCTTGAGGAGGTCCGTAACAGCCATCTTACCCCTTAGAGTCTAATCAACAGCTCTCTTGGTTACAAGTTGTCAATCGACGCAGAAAAGTACCAACATTGCCTCTGTCATCCAAATCAAGTCTTTGCCTTCTCAAGGTCCAGCGTCAAAATCAGGAAACTCACTGGAAGACCCTATATTCAGGGCAGCGGGTTACCAGGGGTCAAGCTGGTTCTAAATAAGATAACGAGCCTCGGAAAACTAATATGTCGAACGAGAAAGAAACTTTGCAAAATTCATCTGGAAACGGCATCCACCATAGGACGAGACAGACGAAGAGAACAACAAAGGTAAAGACAGCCGAAACTTTAAAAATGGGTGCTTCAATAAGGAAACCTCAATGCTAGTTCGAAGTGAATCAACCCCAGAAGCACAAGATATGGTGAATCTAGGGAAAATAAACCTTGTCCTAGCTGAGCAGCTATTATATAAGCAAAGGAATGAGAAGGGAGATAAAGAAGGTACAAAGAAATCGTTAAAGCATACCTAGACAAGATCAAGGTAGATACAAATAAGAGTGGCGTAAGGGAGAACAACGCAGGAGACGAAGAGCTAGCTTCTCACCTCAATTGCTGATAAATAAATTGAAAGTCATTCAATTGAATGGAAAGGGGATGTACATGGATGTGAATGAAAATATCACCCTGGTGAGTTTGATTCAATAACAACCTTTGAAGAAGACTGATAGAGACGGGAATCAGATATAACGCTGATGGCGCAGAACAAGAACCGTCTTCAAGGGCTCAACAGCTGAAGATTTGAGGAAAATCCTCGAACCCCAGAAGTAAACGCTGAACAACTTGATGGTGGAAACGTTTGAGAATGTCGGACTTTATGGTCGTATACCTGAACACTTAATTTCGCGTTAACCTCTTCTCGCAAGTTGCTAACACAGCCTCTTATATTGAAGTGAACTCTTTGCCCCCTCGTGGTTTACCTGGAAACGTCACCTTTCTGACAGCCAAAAGAGAGTCTGCGGGATAACTTCTCCCACTTTCTGAGACTTTTCCATGAAACTTCACAAAGATTGCCCACCCTACCTAGGTTGTCGTTGTTAAGTATAGAACAGAAGGTATGTAGTTTCCTCCACGGAACGGACGGTTTGGTCTTGTCTCTCTCTGGGGCCTGTAGCGGTGAAATTCTCCTTGGGATACCCTATACCAGGACTTAGTCTGGGCGGCAGGTTGTCCTGGAGAGATAATACAGAAAGTACGTATAACGTCCTTTGGGACCCGGTATCAGACTGTGGTCCACTGAGGAAGGGATACTGGTAACCGGGCTGATGGGCCGGACACTGTACGCTAAACCGGTATCCGGGCCAATGGACCCAACACTGAGGAGTCCAAAGCAAGAAGCGACAACGGACATCCGATCCTTAGGCTACATTGGGCAGAGGACTTTCCTTGGAGAAGGTTCAGAAGCCAGTTCTCTTTTGAACGATTTGATACTCATCTAGTGGTCATGTGCCCATAACGGGGAGATAAGCTTGCTTATCGTTACTGCGTGGTTAATGACAGTTCTCCAAAAAACTTAGTGGATATACCTTACCTCTGGTTTCCGGGAAACGGGCCAGAAGCTAAGTCAGAACTTGCTGTAAGCAAGTTCTGACGCAATTTAGCGTGAACAGGAGATGGGAGTGGGAGTGACCAGAAAGGCTTTTAGTGCCTTCCTGGCACTGCCATTTGGAGTTAACCTCGCAGGGGCACGGGTTCAATGCCGGATAGTGATTCTCGGGAACAGAAGTGGAGTGAGGGATTCCATTCATACGTGCATTCCTTCAAAAGGAACGCCGCACCATATTTCAATCAGGAGGATCCGAAAAGTAGTCGTTTGAGGTGTCGGCAATAACGCTAACCTATTATCCGATACTGACTTTCTGCTAGGGAGGCAAAAATGCTATCATTCAAATTGTTTCCGTCATCCGTCATTCACGGGATAAATATATACATGTGTGTTCATGAGTGTGACTCAGGTCCCAACGGGCTAGTTCCCAACATTCACGAGTTACTTTAGCACTCCTTCGAACCCAAGAAAATGCTGTTGGCCCTTCGAGTGAAGGTTCTTCCGAAACTCCTACATATTGTGGCGCTGGGAGAAACGAACATAGGAACTCAAAGGAATGTGGATAAAACAATAAGGAATACAGTGAGGAACTGGCTTGATTTTTCACAGGAGGAGGTTTGGGAGTTCCTTCGATGAAATGTGGTGGATCTTTTCTATGATCAGTTCGGCTGTGGAACTCAAAAGTGAAAAAATTCTTACAGGCAATGAAGATTAAAAACCAAGATATCTCAAAAGTACGGCACCAGTTGGGGTACGATGATGCACATCCCCAGTCTAGAAAGGAGAATGAGGGACCTCAATTATTGATTATGACAGATAACAGGCGATGGGTCACACATGAAAACGGGAAACAGCGTGAAGGAGGTCAGCCATTGCACTCAATTTTGGAGGGATTTGATGCCCCACATCCTTCAAAGAAGCCAAGGACAACGACCTCATCAACCCCAAGGATGTAAAACTGTTCTTATCGAGGGCACGTCTGGGTACAGTGATGGTATTCTTCATCTTCAATAGGAGGAAGGAACAAGATGAGTTAGCTGGGAAGCCCAAGTTTACAAAAACTGTTTCTAGAAGAAAAGAAGATAACGAAGAAATGGGTTTTAAGGCTACAGACATCTGTTAATCTGACTCTACCCAAATCCACCGGCCAGTAGGGTCGCCATCCTGATAAGAGACACCGCAAACTAAAAAGAGAAGGCTCATTCTTGGTTCCGACCCCGACCATTCCATTAAGTAATCAAAGAGTGAGGAAAACTAAGAGTGGATACTCTATACCTCAGCGATTGTTGTTTCTTTGATTCTTCCGTGATCGGAAGAACTGGCGCCACCTTTACCAACAGTTGCCAATTCACGACTTAATCTATTCAAATTGCGCTCCGCACAACCAATGCATCTAATAATAGAAATAAATGTGAAAAGAAGACATATGCCTTGTTAATGAACTTCCCATGAATCAGTTTATTATGAGCGATAAAATCACTGAGCGCATCAAAGCGATTCTCTACGGAAGACTTATAATTCGATAAATCAATCCCGTCATAACGATATTTAATATCCATAAAAAAATACATCAGCACGTGTTAAATAGAAAATAATAGCCACACAGGGACGTATCCCATTATCTTTGATGCCTTTATCATTTATGAATAGGGTGGTCCAAATTGAGTGTTATTAATTTTGATACTTCCCTTACAAAAAAAAGTCAATTTTTGAATTTCCTCATAGCATTGTTTTATGAGATACTCATTTGAATTTGAAGTATCTACGCCAATGGAAAAATTGATAAACGAAAAAAAATTGGTGACGTTTAATCTGACTGAACCATCCTATATAGTGGCCAAGCCATCTCGGCTCCAGCAACAGCTGACGAGAAAAGAATAAACCCATAATTGGACCCCTGTCGATTCAATATGGGTCCCACTACACTTCTAGGAAAACAGGCTGCGATTTAACGTGTGTTAATTGTCTAATTATTGGTTGGTTGTTGATGGGGTTCACCGAGCAGAATTGCTAAAAATACTCAGCTCAGCACAACGCGGTAGCTGTTCTGCTATCGCTAATCAGTGAATTAGTCAAAAATCTAAGGCGTTAATTAAATGTTATCAAAGTGGCCGATCGCCAGCAGCGACGTGAAACATTACTTTGAATTTTTAGTTGCCACGCCAGACAAATTTATTATGGGTTGTTTTTTGTGCCATGGAATAACATTCAGGCAATTAGGCGATTTATATTGAAAAGGCGCATGCTAGTGCCCTATTGCGTGTTATTTTTTTTGGACATTAAGAATTCAACACCAAGTTTCAAAATCAAAAATCAATAGCGCAAGGGGCTGAGTCGTAGTAGGTTGAAGAGGAATTTTATCTCAAATCGACAAAAATACGCCGAATGTGGAATTTTTCTGCCCAAGCTTTTCATATTTAAAAGACCAAAAATGGTACTCTTGCAAAAGATAAAAATACCACTAACATTCCATTGATTAGTTTTTCTTTACAGAGAAAGGCCGGACTCGGGGCCAAGGTATGAAAGTATCGAATGACGTCATGTGTTACCTGCTAGTTTGATTGGCGAAAAATTAGATTATAAAGTGAAAAATATAATGAAAGAAAAACAAACCATAGCACACCACCTTTTTCTAAACAAAAAATAAAACAGAAGGGCATCCTGACCTGTTAAGCTGCCATTTTCAAACCGCTTGAAATTTTGGATTGAAAATTTCATGAAATCAGAGTAATAGTATTCTCTCCAACATGGATCATGTTTTTATCCAAGGGTTTTCTCTGAACCAGCTTCGATGATATTTTCAATCCAAAATTTCAAGCGGTTTGAAATTGACAGCTCTACAAAGTCAATTATGTCAAAAATGATTATTTTCATGATTTCCTCGGCCGCTTTTGAGTGGGGATTTAGAGATATAGAATATATTATGTAAAAGAGAATACTTTGAGTCAACTTCCATAAAATTCTCAATCCGAAATTTCAAGCAAGCTCTACAAAGTCGATTATGTCAAAAATGGTTTTTTCCAAGATTTCCTCAGCAGCTTTTGAGTGGGGATTCAGAGATATAGAATATATGATGTAGAAGAGAGTACTTTTAGTCAACTTCCATGAAATTCTCAATCCGATATTTCAAGCGGTTTGAAAATGACAGCTCTACAGAGTCAATTATGTCAAAAATGGTTATTTTCATGATTTTCTCGGCCGCTTTTGAGTGAGGATTTAGAGATATAGAATATATTATGTGGAAGAGAATACTTTGAGTCAACTTCCATAAAATTCTCAATCCGAAATTTCAAGCGGTTTAAAAATGACAGCTCTACAAAGTCGATTATGTCAAAAATGTTTATTTTCAAGATTTCCTGAGCCGCTGTTTAGTGGGTATTTAGAGATCACGCATGATTTATGTAAAAGAAAATACTTTGAACCAACTTCAATAAAATTTTCAATTAAAAATCTCAAGTGGTTTGGAAATGACAGCTCTACAAAGTCAATTATGTCAAAAATGGTTATTTTCCAGATTTCCTCGGCCACTGTTGAGTGGGGATCTAGAGATATAGTATGAATTATGTGAAAGAGAAAACTTTGAGTCAAACTCCATAAAATTCTCAATCCGAAATTTCAAGCAAGCTCTACAAAGTCGATTATGTCAAAAATGGTTTTTTCCAAGATTTCCTCTGCAGCATTTGAGTGGGGATTTAGAGATATAGAATATATTATGTAAAAGAGAATACTTTGAGTCAACTGCCATAAAATTCTCAATCCGAAATCTCAAGCGGTTTAAAAATGACAGCTCTACAAAGTCGATTATGTCAAAAATGTTTATTTTCAAGATTTCCTGAGTCGCTGTTGAGTGGGTATTTAGAGATCACGCATGATTTATGTAAAAGAAAATACTTTGAACCAACTTTAATAAAATTTTCAATTAAAAATCTCAAGTGGTTTGGAAATGACAGCTCTACAAACTCAATTATGTCAAAAATGGTTATTTTCCAGATTTCCTCGGCCGCTGTTGAGTAGGTAGGTATTTAGAGATATTATAGAATATATTATTTGAAAGAAAATTTCCTACCAGTCAATTCTAACCAATCATAGGCTTGCATTTTAACATGTTGCTATGGCAACGACCTAATTTTATCGGAAATCACCCTACTCATAATCACGTGACTGAAAGATTAATAAGTGGAAATCTCCCCGGCTTTGCATCTGAATGTAGCTCCCATATGATTACAGTGTTGCCGTCCCCACTCTCCCTAACAATCCCACACAGTGGTTGGTGCATGGGAGCAGCCGCTAATCTTCTCAAATAGTTTTGGCATGGAATTTTCTTGCCGAATCTCCCGCGAGCTCGAATTAAAAATCCGGAAATTTGTTCTCGTTGCAAATTTTTGAAGAAAATTTTCAAAAAATTCGCAACTCGACAAAATTTCCGGAAATAATTCGAGCTCTAGGGAGATAATAAGTGAGAATACCTTGAGTCAACTTCCATGAAATTTTCAATCCGAAATTTCAAGCAGTTTGAAAATGAAAGCTTTACAGAGTCGATTACCTACGTCAAAAATGGTTGTGTGATTTCAATTTTTGATCCAAAATTTCAACCGATTTGAAAATGAAACTCGAAACAAAAACTCGATTTTGTCAATTAAATTAATTTAAGAGCGTATTTCTGAGCAAATTTCATGAAAAACATCCATTTGGTCATTGGTCTGTAAATTCATTGTTTTTGAAATGATAAACTTAGAAAAAAAAATTGTCATTTTACAAAAATTGAACCAATATTTTTGAAATTTGGCAGATTTATTCCTAGTAATAAAAGCCTTTTTTTGGAAATCTTGGGGAATCTTGGCGAATATTTTTGTTAAATAATGTACGCCACTGACTTTGCTGAATTTTGTATGTTTTTGTGAATGAGACTACCAAAAATACAACTTTTTTGCCTCCCAGATTATTCCGTATCTGGTCTAGTTCTCGCAAAAAAAACTTTCAAGACTCTATCTCCTCTAGTTTTGGAAGTGATTTTTTTTTAACAAGAAACTTTCACCTTTTTCTAATCAAGTGAACTTTTTTTGAATTCTTTTCGATACACCCTGTATAATTTTCCGGTGATTTTGGATACAAATTTGCTGCTGAATCGATTGTCAAGGTTCATTTCCTCTGGTTTTGGAATCATAATTTTTTTAATAGGAAGCTTTTCACCTCTTCCGATTTAAAGTCAACTTTTCTCGAATTCTTTTTGACACAATCTGTTTATTTTTCCAATGATTTTGTATAAAGTCGATTGGTGAAAATGTCAAGAGCCTATATCCTCTAGTTTAGGAAATACATATTTTTTTAATAAGTAATCGTTTACCATTGGTAAATTCAAGTCAAGTTTTCTCAAATTCCGACACACCCGCTGTATATGTTTTTAGTGATTTAGAATAAAAATGTGATGCTGAATCGATTGGTAAAAATACGAGGACTCTATCTGCTCTGGTTTTGGAAATATACATTTTTTTTATTAGAAAACTTTCCACAATTTCTTATTCCAAGGAGTCCTTTTTAACACACCCTGTATATTTTTTCAGTGATTTTGAATAAAAAGTAGTTTCTTGTTTTTTTTTTCTTTTATAATTCCATTTTCGGTTGATTTGATAATTATTATTTCTCCCTTCAATATTTATTCTAGATCAAACAAAATTAATCACAATGAAAACAACTTAAACGAAAAGATATTACCTAAAGTAAAGTATTGAAAAATCATTTAGATGTCGATGAAAACATCCAAAAAGAGAAAAATGCAACAAAATTAAAAAGGAACAAAAATCAGCCAAAATAAAGTTTGACAAAGTTCTAATTTATTTTCAACTTTTTCAAGCCTAAATTAATTCAATGTCAGCCGGTGAAAATTGCAGCAATGATCTTATGTAGCACGTCTCCTGACAATAATGACAGATGCCGACGTTGTCGAATTGTACATTTCATAATCTGAAAGTTGTGTCACTTGGTTAAGCGACCATGTAAAGTGAGTTCCTGACATAAATGACAGATGTCGACATTGCCATGTTACATTTTGATACTCATTCTTCATT
Organism: Orchestes rusci; assembly: GCA_958502075.1. Taxonomy (NCBI): domain Eukaryota; kingdom Metazoa; phylum Arthropoda; class Insecta; order Coleoptera; family Curculionidae; genus Orchestes; species Orchestes rusci. The sequence goes on from OY293312.1 coordinate 7,021,085, forward strand.
AATGTGAGCTGTGACAATAAGTTGAATTATTCCAAGGGACCATACAATGTGACTTCGATACAAATTGAATCAATGAAGTAATGAAGCCTGCTTCTTGACATTATTGACAAAATTGAACGTTAATAGTCAATCAATTATTAATAATCTGCGACTGCAGCAAGAGATCAATGTAGTCTAGAGATGTCAACGTTGTCAAGTTGCACTTTTATACTCAATCTTCCTTATTTTTGTTTTTTCACTTAAATTACTTTTTCCTACCAAAAAATTTTTTGATTTGAGTTATTTCCATTTTTTTATTTTCAGTTTATTTAATTCTATTTCTACTTTTTTGAACAATCCAGTCCAACTCAACACTTTTTCAGAACATCTTCATATTACAACCACTGTATGAGAATGTGCACACTTTACCATGGTAACCACTGGTTTGAAATCAAGATTTGTCGGTCAAAACAAGTTTTTTTGGTTCTGTTGAGGTTAAAATTTTTGTTCAACTCAAAACCACAGTAATCTTGGTTCTGGAAATATACCAGAAAATAAGTCGTGGTTTCAACAAATCATTTTGCATAGTTTTGAATTAAGTCTGGGAGTTTAACAAAAAATCGGAAATATAAAATGATGGAATATTAAATAAAATTTCTACCAAAAAGCCTCGTTCAATTTTCTTGAAATGTTGATAGATTTGGAAATACAGGGATGCCAAAACATCATATTAAATAAAAAATGTGTTGTTCTGATCATTTTTTTAATTTCAAACTTTTCGTATTACTTGATTTAATATACGGTTTTTTTTTTATTTAAAGGTATCACGTTTTATGAGATATTTGAAGTTGATGAAAAAATTTCAAGTTTTAGACTGGAGAAAATTTTTGTACTTTTAAAGAATTTTCTTTCATCACTTCATAGTTTTTTTACCCAAATTTTGAATTATTCAATTTTATTTATAATTTATTGATTTTTGTTTCGGAGAATATTTAATACAGTTTTCTCAGTTTCTCGCTTCTTTTTAATTATATATTTGAATTTTCTACTTTTGTCCATTTCCACCAAATTGTCTTTTTACCTTCCAAAAATATTTTTTAATTTTTTTGCGATAAGTATCTTCTTGGAAAACCAATTCTGATATTGAAAAATCGGCCTTCTTGTCTGTTATAAACACAGTGGGTAAACCAATCCAAATTTATCCCATCAAGTGAAAACATCAAGACTGCAACATCCATCAAGATATTATTATTATCGGCGTCAATGTGAACATTTCCCGGCTTATATTATTCAAATCGAGCAGAACATTTCGCATCCCGCGTATTACGTTACACGTCACGGCTTAATTAATTTCACTAAACAAATGCCAATCGTATTTGCATAGGTTGTGAAAAGATGGGGTGCGCTTGCGCGCCCCCGCTGTCATTGTTGTCAATAAAACAAATCCTCATTCAAACTGGTTTATTTTGCTCGTATTATTCCTAACCTAATTAGTCAACACGTAATAAATTATAAATTCTATACAAGTACCCTATAACCTAGCTTAAAGTAGTTCTACAAATATACAGAGAATGTACAAAAAATGCTCAATATCTGAAACAAAGCTCATTAAACATACTTTATAGATCGTTATGCTCATTAATTTCGCAAAGTTACTACTTTATTTCTTTATAAACTGCCACATGATGTTTAGTAATTATAATTTAAGGCTTTTTTAATTGGCTGTAAAGTTAGTTGAGGTCCTTTTGTTCGTTTTTGCGCGGGTACTGAGATTTATTGGATTGCTTATGTTGCGGGGTTTAAAATTAAGCCGGGCACATGTGTCATGTAATTATTTCTGTTTGACTTGAGCCGTCTTTTTGGCTCTTTAATTCGCTGTTTGTGTTAAAGTGACAAGAGACTATTAACTTGGACTGATGGGTACTTTGTTTTGGTACAGTAGCGTAGGAGATTTTACACCAAAAATTACACATCAACTGTTCAAGTGAGCAAGAAAAAAGATGTAGCTGAAATGAGGAGTAAGTATTTATTTCAGTATTTTCAAGTAGTTTGAAGAATGCAAATGATTGAAGTGAAATCTGACTCGGTGTTATTTGATTTATTAAAAATTGAGCTGCACGACTACAAGCTGAATTCAAAAGTTTGTCAATATTTTCAAAATTGTTGTGTAGAGCTCAAACTATAAATGGACAAAATTTCAAGATGAAGCTTCAAGCGGTTTGAAATTAACAAGTCGTCAAATTTACCTGGTGTGAAAAAGTAAATTTTGCAGAGAGACACATAAAAATATGTCCGAATTTTCATAATGTATGAGTAATAATCAAACTAGTCTTGATTGATAGAAGAAACCTCAAACTATAGGTGGATAGAGTTTCAAGACAAAATTTTAAGCGGTTTGAAATTGGAAATTCGTCAAATATGCCTCAAAATCGTGAGCGAAGTGTGCTGAGTGATATTCAAAAATTTCTCATAATCTCTTGAATTGTTGAAATGGTTTGAAAGTAGCCTTGACTCATGAAAAAGGTTCAAACTATATTTTGAGCGAAGTTTCAAGACAAAATTTCAAGCGGTTTGAAATTGGCAACTTGTCAAATATGCCTCAAAATCGTGAGTGGATCTTGCTGAGTGATATTCAAACATGTCTCATAATTTCTTGAATTATTGAAAGGGTTTGAAAGTAGAAGGGTTATGGAAAAGGTTCAAACAATATTGTGAGCAGAGTTTCAAGACAAAATTTCAAGCTGTTTGAAATTGGAAACTCGTCAAATATGCCTTAAAATCGTGAGTGAATAGTGCTGGGAGATATTCAAAAATTTCTTATAATTTCCTGAATTGCTGAGAGGGTTTGAAAGTAGCCTTGACTAATGAAAAGGTTCAAACAATATGAGCAAAGTTTCAAGACAAAATTTCAAGCGGTTTGAAATTGCCAACTCGTCAAATATTCCTCAAAAACGTAAGCGTATATTGCTGAGTGATAATAAAAAATTTCTAATCATCTTCTGAATTGTTGAAAAGGTTTGAAAGTAGCCTTGATCAATAGCAAAGGCTTTCAAGCGGTTTGAAATCTATAACTTAACTTAACAAATTGCCCACGTAAAAAAAGAGAATCTTGAAAAGTTGTCAAAATAATTTGACATCTGTACATTTATGAGAACTATGACAAATTTGACAAGTGTTGCACGCATGCGCATTTGATCCTTCCCGACAATTAATAACGTTTATAAAGTGAATTTCAACCTAGATTTCAACACATCTTAGTCGAGATAATTAGACGATTAAACTTGTTATTCACTCTAAAAAACCCTTATCAAGCCGAATATTAATATTTTACGAAGCTCATTAAAGAAATTCAATTATCAATCATACAAACGTCACCACTATTATTCTTGTAGCTGATAACAAATCGAAATAAATGAAGGCAATTAAATACAATTTATTTAAATTTGATATGTACTAAATTTAAATATGACATAAGAAATTGCTTTACCAATACCCATTAAATCTGTCGTGTTTGTGTTTGTCGCAGAGACAAATGATTTTTTCCCCTTATCAATTGGACAAGGTTATCAGAGGTTGGATAAGTTATAGTGTCAAATTTGAAGCCTCAAATTGCTCAACAAAAAATCCAGGCCATCTAATTAATTTTATTAATCAAACTTGCCAAATTATTTACAAAATGCTGTTCAAAACAACGATTAAAGTTTAATCGATGTCGGCTTATTTTTCAGACATTGAATGTCTAGGGTACCAATTAATTTCAAAAAAATAACGATAAAATGATGACCCACCACTGGTTTATCGGTTTTATTGGCTGATCTTTATGCCCGTTGTAATTAGTGTATGACACTGGATTTAATTATGGTTTTGAATGGGATTTTTTTCAGTTTTATCAAGGGAAAATGGCGTCAAGAGCAGAAAATCCTGTATAAGGTTGGTACAGAGCTGTAATTAATGTTGATGGTTACATTCATGGACAAGAGGTGGCGGTAGATGTTCAAAACAACTATTGCACATTATCAAGGCTAGGATATGTATTGACTAGCATTTTTGTAAATAATGGTGTTTTGCTGTCTGACTGGTAATTCCTATTCGACTTCGCTTTTTCGATATGCGTCTCATAAACGGATATTGAAAAATTTAATAAATCGATAAATTCGATATTTCAGTCATGCGTTTTTTTTACGAGAAAACCATGGGTAAATTTATTTTATGGATTCATAGATCAAGGGGATCCGATGCTATCTTTCATGAGACTTCTCAGCTGTATATTAGTCCGAGTGTTCAATCAGTTTCGACTGTCGAATTTCACGGTTACCATGGTAACCATATGTAGTTTATTGTTAGCCCCGTAGTAAGCGTCTGTAGTTAATTGAATCTATTTACAAAAGTGTTATTTGAAAATTATGCTTGGAAGAATTTGTGCTTTTCGCGGGTGTCATACGAAAGGAGGGGAATAAATTACGCCCGGACTATAAGTATTATTAAGCCCCGCGTTTGACAGCTTCTATCGTATCCCATATAACTTGGATACGATGAAAGTTGTCAATAATTTTAATTTCAAGGCCAAATAAATGTGTTCCCATTGAAGCAATGGGGAAACATTTCTTCTCATTGTTATTTTTTCTCGGGATTCATCTAAGAGCGGTATGTCAGCCTCGCGAACGCAATCCGTTTTTTTTTTCGAGCAGATTTACCATAATAATATGCAGAACGTAGCTTTCCATGTTCGTTACAGACTCATAAAAACGTTTTATTTTTGTTGAGGAGCCTAGCTTTTTAAGGTTGTTTTTTGGTACACAATGTTTAGATGTGATTCCTTCTAAAAAATAGTGGTCTCCTAGATCATCATCTTCAACAATATTGATTACTCTCAAAATAGTTGCGATTTTTTTTACTCAATCTTCCTTTCACAGCAATTTTAGGAAAACGTAATTTTACGATTTTATTCAAGTAAATAGATCAAATTGATGGTCTAATGGACCATCACATCTGAAGTTTGAATAGGCTGAATTTTAGTTAATTAATTTAAGTCGCGGTCCAAGAAACAGCTAGACTGATTCACACAAAATTATGTAGCATTATCATTTTTAATAGTTGGCGGGAATGAAAATAACTTCATTCTGTTTCAATGAAAGCTTCGGTCTCACAGACCGTGCTTTCGAAAATTGAACCTTCAAGTGACCATCTAGTAGACCGACATCCTCAAACCGTATACAAAAAAAAAGAGTGAAGTGGCAGTTGTGGTCTCATAAACAAATCCGTGAAAATGAGAGCAGTGGTCTCACAGACCGCACTTTGGAAAATTGAATACCCCTACTATTTTTTGCAAAAGACATTACGTGAAACTAAAAATCAGTAAATTTGGTAAGAACTTAGGTGGCGGTGTCGTAGACCGCCTCACTTTCTATTCCATTGAACATATATCACTCAAAATTCCCATGAATCCGTAATATATGTATGTAATTGACGAATTGCGGTCTCAAACATTGTTTTAGGGGACTTGGTCTCACAGACCGTACTTTCAAAAACCAAACCGTTTAACTTTTTTTTACAATACATCAGCCTAAAACCAGCTTCACTTGGCTTTCATAAAAGCAACAGTGACTTAAAAAGTGCGGTCTCATACACCATTCTGTGAAAATAAAAGCGCCGGGAGCATAGACCGCAATTTTGAGCATTGAATAATTCCACCATTTTTGTAATAGACCGGAATACTATGAATTTGTCAATGATAATATACATAAGAGGCGGTCTCGTAGACCGTCACCCTTGAATCACTTGCTTTTTCATTAAAAACAATCATTCACTCATATTTATGTACATTTTCGTAACTCATGGTTGTATTTTCTGAAAAAAATCAGTTGCGGTCTCGTAGACCGTTATCTTCAAACTCGATCACTCAAAATTCCGTTGATTCAAAAGAATCTCCCAGATATATAATATCAACTAAGTCCAAAGTTAAAAAAAATTGAATTTAGTTCGATTATTTCCTGATTTTAAACTTTGAGACGCTCCGTATATTCAATTGAGAATCTCAGCCTGTACCGGCAATCTTTAATCAAAAATATAATCATTACAATGTTATTTAACCAAAAAATCACCCGGACATGCCAACTGAGTCCGCAGTTACACATTTTTGAATTTAATTCGATTATTTTTTAATTTTGAACATTGGGACGCTCCGTAGATTCAATTGAACACCTCAGGTGTACCGGCATTTTTTAATGGAAAATATTACCATACTTCTGTGATTTAATCAAAAATTCGTCCCGATATGTCAAATGAGTCCGAAGTTACAAATTTTTGAATTTACTTCGATTATTTCCTGATTTTTCTCTTTGGGACGCTCCGTATATTTGATTGAGCACCTCAGCTCTAACGGCAAATTTTAACAAAAAATATCATCATTCATGTGTTATTTAACCCAAAAATCACCCCGATATGCCAACTGAGTCCTAAGTTACAAATGTTTGAATTTAATTTAATTATTTCCTGATTTTTAACTTTGGGACACTCCGTATATTTAATTGAGCATCTCAGGCTGTATCGGCAATTTGTGATAAAAAATATTATTATTCTACTTCAATTTGAACAAAAAATCACCCCGATATGTCAACTGAGTCGGAAGATACACATTTTTTAATTTAAATCGATTTTTCCTGATTTTCAACTTTGGGACGCTCCGCATATTTAATTGAGCACCTTAGGCTTTGTCTGAAATTTTTGATGAAGAATATCATCATTCTACTGTAATTTACCAAAAAAAACAACCCTAAATGTTAACTATGTCGGAAGATTTTTTTTTTAATTCGATTATTTCCTGATTTTCACCTTTTTTGAAAAGGTTTTTTTAAAATTGATTACAGTAATGACCAAATTATTTAGGACAAAATTAATTAAATCAATAAAATTCCTTCATTATACAATCACAACAACATTACTCAATTTCATCTACGTGCAAATGCGCAACAAATTCAAACATCTCTATTGCTTCAAGAAACAATAATTACTTTTTAATGCTAATTAAGGATGCTAATTGCCAATATGCAGAAAATGTCGTAAGCATTCTATCGCATAATTAGTAATTTAGCAAACGATCTTATATGGTTTACAAATGACGATGGTTTTGCAATCTATCACGAATAATGAGCATAACAGATCTTACACACCGCACTGTCACTTGTCAAAATTAGAAAAAAAAACCAAACCGACAACACTGTCACTGTCACTTGTCAAAATCTTAAGTGGCACCTACTGAGTCTGCGCCCTAACCTACCCCTACGACATATGCGGACTAGGCGATCGTACTCCCGGCGATCGCAGGTGTGGTGGTGGTGGAGGTTGAGGTAGCAACCCCAATGGAGGCAATGGGGGTCGTGCCCCCAATAGAGACGCCAGAGGGTGAGCCCCTGGGAAATATCCTTGCAGAGCAGGATGGGGGTAGAGGGAGTGCGGATGGCGGGTGAAGGAGGCCATTTTAAGTTTTTCCAGTTCGGCTTCTTGAAGGCGTTTCGCTTTGGCGCGACGGTTTTGGAACCAGATTTTGACCTGGAAGGGGAAAATTGAATAAAGGAACAGTAACATATCTATTAATAATATCTTGATATAGAGCACAACATTTTCTTCGGAACGATTTTTTTTTCGTCAAAATCCGTCAATTAATAACCGAGTTATGGCATTTTTAAATTTTTGTCAGTATCTCAGGAACGGCGATTTGTAATTTTTTCATTTACTCTGGTTCCGTTATTTATGAACCGATTTTGATGCGGAAAAACGCGTTTTATAGAGTTTTTTGTGATCTCCTCAACTGGTTGTCTTTCGAAGTTCTGTATTTTGAATTGAGGATATTAATTAAACTATTTCGATATAAATAGAAAACAACATTTTCTTCAAAACGCTTTTCTTCGCATCAAAATCCGTCAATAAATAATCCAGTTCCAGCGTTTAAAAAATATTGTCAGTATTTCAAGAACGGCTTAACAGAATTTTTTGAGTCTACGTAACTCAGTTATTTATCAACCACTTTTGATGAAAAAAAAAAAGCATTTTGTCGGGTTTCTTTTAAAGTTTTTGATTGATTTGACTTGAGCATATCGTCGTTAATCTTCCAAAGTGACGTATCTAAAAAAATCCTATTTTGCGATAGGATCAAAACTTTTCACTTTATAAAAAGCTTTTTCATCCTTTTATCTCACAAAGTGCCTTATATCAATCTGTTATACTTTAGGTATAACTCCATGATATGCGACACTTTTTTAAATAAAAAGGCTTTTTTTAAGATGAAAGTTTTTGGTACTGTATCAAAATAGGATTTTTTGAGATACGTCACTTTGGAAGATTAACGACGATATGTATTGACATTTAAGTCTTTGGATGTGTTTATTTGAAATGAACATAAAATTCTCTTCAAAACGCTTTTTTTTGTGTTAATTTCTGCCAATAAATGAAAGAATTATGGAGTTTTGAAATATCTATATGAGAATCTCGGGAAATTTTTGAGTCGCTGTAGCTCCGTTATTTACGAACCGATTTGAAGCGCTTTGTTGTTTTTTTTTAAACTGATTTTCTTTTATCCTTTTTTATTTTGGTTCAAGCAAATGTCATGACATTCAAATTTTTCGAACGATTAATTTCTTTTGTCTTAGCACCTTTTTTTATTTCTTATGATTTTCAGCATTTGTTGGTTTTTTTTGCGTTTTATTTTATCGGTGATCATTAATTGAAAATAATTCTTATTTAATTTTTCTTTGAATATTTTTGCTCTGTTTATCGACCATTTGCACTTTTTCCCCGGACGATTATGTTTGGAAATTCATGATTCTTTTTTTAAATCCTTTTTTAACTTGTTCAGGTTATCTTTTGATAGGTTTTTTATTTTAAAAACTGTCCAAAAGGCTTCTTCTCCTTAACTCTATGTAAAGTCTTTGGAGCTAAGAGAAAATTTCCATATTTTTTCAATTTTATCAATTTGTACTATTTTGTAGTTTTTTTAACATTGAAAAGTTTTTCTACATCAACTGTTATTTTTTTTGTTTTATTTTTTCCGCCGTCCAAGTTTATATTTTTTCATTTCATGTTATTCCAGATGATTCATCCTGCTTTCAAATTATTTTTCTTGCTTTCAGAAGGAACTTTGAGGAAGAACTCTCTTTTTCACTTTTATTTTTTTTTACTCTAAATTTAATTTTTAGTTTTGTGATTTTTTTTAAGTGTTTTCAATTTTGTTCAACTTAAGCAAAAGTTATTGTCTTTTGTTTAACTTTTGTCAGACGTATTCTACAAACCTCCATTTTTTTTACTATACAGGGTGCTACTTAATGGTATGTCATAGTTTTAAGGGGAAGTTCCTGGATAAATTTTAAGTTGAAAAGGTCTAAAAAAGAAAGTTTGTTCCTATACCATAATAATATCCTGTGGCAAAATTCAGTTCAATATCTCAAACCGTCTTTGGAAAATGAATCAAAAACTGAAAATAAAATAAATCTTCAACACCCTGTATCTTAAAAAACCAAGCATTTCAAGACCCAAGTTTATATGATCTTTTTAACTTGAAATTTATCCAGGAACTTCCCCTTAAAATTAAGACATACCATTAAGTAACACTCTGTATCCTGTATAGTAAAGAAAATGGAGATTTGTAGACTACGACTTAGAATAAAGCTTATACAAAATACAATAAGTTTTGCTTAAGTTGAACAAAATTGAGAACACTTTGAAATTCTCGCAGTTGATCAAGTAAGTGAAGGAAAAGAGGAAAAAAATCACAAAACTAAAAATTAAACTTAGAATAAAAAAAATATAAAAGTGAAAAAGACAGTTCCTTCTGAAAGCAAGAAAAATGATTTGAAAGCAAAATGAATTACTCATTTATAATGTACTTTATTTCCAAAAAACATAACAACTACAACAGGAATAAGAGCTTTTAGCACTCAATGGAAATAAAACAAGCATGAATGAATCACCTGGAATAACCTAAAATGAAAAAATATAAACTTGGACGACGGAAAAAATAAAACAAAAAAAAAACAGTTGATTGAAAAAATATGAAAATTTTCTCGAAGCATAATTAGCGCTAACTACTGTACAGTTGATCCACCAAAAGTCACCAGAGTAAACAAACTCTACACTTTACGTGATCAAACAAAGGAGAACTATTGGAAGTTGATATGGGATAAACCAACACATGTGATCAGTTCAATCGTTTCGCCATGTCTAATCACGTGTAGTTTGTTTACTTTAGGTGGCTTTTGGTTGATAATGAACTGTGGATAATAACTATGAGTTCCAGTGGCGTCCAGAGGGACAGTTTTACGAATAAAATTGTCAAAAAAATGTGCGTCACTGGCTTTTTCTGATTTTTTTTAATGATTGAACAGCTGAAGATACGACTTTTTGGTCACCTCGTACTTTTTCGTATCATTATTCGTTTTCGAGAAAAATGATGAGAACCACTTGATTTTGACAATTTTTCGACATGCAGTGGAGTGGTTTGAATTGTTTCCTTGAAAATGATGAATGATACGATAAAATATCACAAGACAAAAAAGTTGTATTTTCAGCTGTTCTGTCAGGAAAATATAGAAATTTTCGAGAAGAAGACAGTGGCGCACATTTTTCTGTCAATATTATACGTTAAATTGTCCCTCTAGACGCCAATGGAACTCATAATCACTATCAATTAATGCTTATTGAGCGTCTTGTTACAATGAAAAACTCCAAAATCGGTAGCAAAAGGATCTTTGAGATAAAATTAAACATCAAATTTAAAAAAAAATACAATTTTGAGGTTACAAGCTTCCAAAAATGGACATAACCTCAATTATTTGAGTGGTTTTTGTCATGGTTCGGGAGGACATATCGTCATCTTTCAGAATGAATCAAAAAGTAAGTCTCCACTAAATTTTTGAGAGTGTATATCTGGAAACTGACAAGGAGTTGAAAAAATGTTTATAGAATAAAAATTGTTCATTCTAATTACTAGAATAAATTTTAAATACTGCCGGATAAAACTGAGTGACCCTGTATAAATGTTACATTAATTTGTGTATACAAATCAATGCAATACCAAGAATAAATAAATAAAAATGTGGTAAGGTTTCTCTAAAATACTCCCCAATACTCCTCTGCCATTTTTGACTAATAAGTTCCTCTCTTTGAGATAAAAACAAAATTTGCTGCCCCGGCCTGCTACCCTATTTTTTGAACGTTTTTAATCAAGCATGTATGATGTTTGGTTTCCATGTAACGAGTGTTCAATAAAAAATGTGATCAAGTCACCTATGGATCGCAATTCTTTCAAAAAACGTATGTCTTGGCTAACATCGCAATTATGACATGACATCCACTTTCTAACCGTCACAGATGCAATGATGCCAAACCATACAAACAAGCCACGACCTACGTTCATGACAGAGAAAGAAATCCATAGATGACTTGATCACATTTTTTATTGAACACCGAGTTGAACACCCTTTATTTTTACCTTTCAAGTCTCATACATTTTTCAAGGTATCCGGATGAAATTTGCGCATGTTTTTCGCAAAACAACATTTGCGTGTTATGCTGAATATTCAGAAAAAATCTTTTTTGGATAAATCGAGCGCAAATTAGAAGAATTCCAGAATGTTCACCTGTGTTTCCGTAAGCCGCAACGAACTGGAAAACTCCGCCCTCTCAGCAATACTCAAATACTGCTTATCCCGAAACTTCTTTTCCAATGCCAAAAGTTGCTGCGTCGTAAACGGAGTTCTTGGTTTCCGATTCGGTTTGTGTTTCCTCAGATTGCACTTCAATTTGGGCGGTTCGCCATTCGCGTCAACTGCAACAGAAATGATGGTCATTAATTTGCCAAAAAATCCTAAATAACGTTGCTACTGTTTTCTAGCTAATTAGAGTTAAATTGCCGGCTTAATTAAAAGTTGCGCTAATTAATTATTAAAAAGGTCGGAGTATAATTAGAGGAGCGGGTATTTTGGTCCGGCCTGCCGAGGATGGTTAATTGCTTTATATCTGGGTGTTGACGGTTATCTGATTGAAATTTTAAGTGACTGTTTGTACTTCTTTTACGTCCTTAATTTATGTTTATTTTTTGTTTTTTCTCTGCTACACTCTTCTGAGGACAGTTTTGGAAGTTGTTTTCGTCGTTTTCCACGTTTTTTTTTATTTTTTATTTTTTTAGCAACTGCAGTCTTAGACTAGTTTTTTCATGAATTGTTGTAATTTTTAATCTCTATGTATTCTTTAGTGATTTTTAATAAGGAAGTTCTTTCCCCTGTAGTTTTAATATAGTTTGTTCCTCATTATGCATTTTTTAATACATCATTTAACTTTTTATTTTAATACTTTATGCACTATTTTGCTACCAGACCTTGTCAAATAACGTTATGGTATGTGAAATTTAGACAGCACAAGAACTCTCTAAATATGTTATAAAAAAAATATTGAAAATATGCCAAGACGTATCGATTTTTTTGAATATTCTGCATTCTTTGATGTGAATTACTTTAATCTGTTGCGCTTATTAGCAATTAATCAATAATAAGTTTTGGAGAATCTATCCAATAATTAATTTTTGATATCTTTCTCTCAAAATGTATCTTTAATTCGATAGAAGTTTCTTTTCATTTCATATTACTACTTGCGTTGAATACTCAAACGGTTTTTCTTAATCTTGTACACTAAGAAGTTGAAAAAAGGAGTTTTCATCACAACGGCAACGTCGGATACATAAATCAAAATACAATTTGAAATGCGTTGCCATGGCGTTGACAGTAACAGCTTTCATTTTCCAGATAAAAATAATTTTATTTGTTATCGTGCCGCAGATTTTGTCAGAAGGACCTTGAATAATATGTTTTAGCCCAAATAACAAAAAAACCTCATAAGAAAAACTTGCCAACAATGCGAATAGTTGAATTAATCAATCTGTCTTGGTGATCCGGAGCCAGTCTACATTAGTCGTTGTTTCTCCCCATCGATTGCAAAATCACGAATCCACGAATAGTGTGTTTTAAATCAAAACAGAATTATGGCTTTTATTTTATAAAGTGAACAGTGACAAGAACATTAATTAGTTCATTATTAAATATTTGATTGCTTAGGGATCAAAGTTTAAAACAACAAGCTGGTAGGTTTTTGTTGACATTTGAGTGCAGGAGCTCTGATGGTCGTGGGTTCGATTCCCACGGTGGACAGAGATTATTTTCTGTTGAAATATTAAGTACACCCTCAATATCTGATGAAACTGCATAGGCTGTAGTATAACATCCAAATACTAGTACCCAAAAAGCTAATTAGTCATCATCTTGAAAATATCTGGCAAAGAACAAAGAAAATGGAGAGAAGCTATATGTATGAAGAAACATGCGCCGTCGAGAAAAATTTGGACTTAGTCTTGAGATAGGTACATCTCACTTCCGGAAAAAATGGGCGGACCACTTCGACAGAACCACCACGAAAATCTGATTCACTAACGGCTCCAAGGCTATCACGAAGTCCACTGGAGCCGGAGTGTACAAATTTGACAGGAACGAAGGGAAAGCAAACTTATAATGGTATTTCAAGAAGATGTGTTCGCAATCCTGGAGGTAGCAACTAGGAAGGGAGTGCAAAACATCATTTATTTTGACAGTCAAGTGGCATAATGACATTATGCAAACCAAGGATCAAACTGGTCTGAGTGGACGAGTTAGCCACACTAGGGTCTTCATCGTCCCAGCCCCTTGGTCTAAACAACTGATCTTCAAGCAAGGTCCTGAACGATTGGGCTTGGCCGGGAACAGTGAAGGATCGAAGTGGGCAAGCCAGAAAGGTGTCAACACAACCTAAAAAAACAAGGACGACGAAGTGGTTGACAAGGCTAGGAAGACTCTGAGCATTTCTGTAGGTGCTAGGAATTGGCAAATCACCCGTATGTCCCTACTGTGGAACGTCGGAGGAATCCTCTCAGTCACCCGAGGAGGAAGGTCATAGAAAGGACAATTCCTTGGGTGCAATAGGAAATCGGAGCTGCTTCACAATGGAGACGAGACGTTTCCAGGAGTAGTAAAGGACCGCTAGCCCTACTCGTAGAGATTCTGCCCACGTTTACCATTATTATTAGTATGACCTCTATTCAATATCTCAATCGCGACTATCCGCATCTTCACCATTAGATAGTACCTAATGGAGTGGAAGAAAAGATGTTGTAAAGAGTTTCTAGACATGAGTGGTTTCTGAGATATCTCCTCGCTTATGTACAATGGACCTTCTAAAGTGCTTACCCACTCCTTGCCTCACAATTTCGCAAAGCCTTGGGACATACTCCCATGGGAGTTGATGTGGCACACTCAGTTTTAGAACATAAAAGATGACATTGTTCACGGAATAGAGTTCAAGGACTTCTTGCCTTGAAGTTCTAGAAATCAAGTATCAGTTTATCTTGCGACATCCACCTTAAGTGTATCCAAGTCCAGTAAACCGTTCCAGTTCCACCATGATTCACATACATGGAGAATAGGAGATGAAGGTTCAGGTTATTAGGATAACAGTATTTTTTTTTGAATTTCCCATCAAAACACACACGATGACGCTTTCCACGAACGGTTCGCGGCAAATCAAACAAACAAATCAATTCCAAATAGCATTCTAAAATGCCCCATTAGAAAATTACCTTTGCCAGACCAAAACTAGTGGCATAAAATTACTATTATCTAACTAGCCAGTCGCACAAAAATGGCGGTTAACAACCGGCAATTCTTGTAAAGCGTACAGTTAGCAATGGCAGCGTTTCTCGAAACCGATTACCACTTTACTTTTAATCGATTTCGCTCCGACTGCGCCTCCATCTAAAGACGATCAGAAAAAAATGCTGCTCATGCTTCCGCCGCCAATCAACTCAAGCAAATAGTTCTGAGTTGTATAATAGAGCAATGGCGCTTTTTATTGGTCCGAATCGTTGTTTTTTCCACGGGTGAACGGTTAATTAAATCGATGGTTGATTAGGACTAAAATTGGAGGGAACTGGACGATCAGCATGGTTGCGATTAGTTGGAAATGAGTTTATGCTGGGTTATTTGCGTTCAGTGATCTTGTCTTACTCAATGTCCATGTCTTTATAATTTTTTTTTGTCAGGCTCAACATGTGATCTCAAAACTATACATAAAAAACTATCTTCACAACCAGCTCAACTTCTTGCTTTCCAGTAAAGTAAAAATTACATCCACTATGAAATTTAATGATGGTAACATAATTTCATTTTACTCAGAGTGGTCTAATGATAAAAATTAACTTGTCCGATAAAATGTAGAAGTTTTTCAACTCGGGGGATATTTTTTGCATGAATCATACAATTTAATGATGAAAACATATCATTTCATTATGCCTAGGGTGGTCCAATGATAGAAATCCATTGGCGCGATAAAGTTTAGTTTGGAGGGATGTTTGTGGTAGAAAATGTTTTCAACCACTGTATCATCATTTCATTATTCCGAGGGTGGTCTAATGTTGAAATTTCACTTGTTGATTTCACATCCACTATAGGATAGGAATTCACAAGTTCGGTAGTATAGTGTTTGAGATTTTGCCTAGGGTGGTAATCTTTACATCCACTATACTCAGAACCTAATGATGAAAACATCTTTTCATTTTGTCTAGGATGGCATAATGAAAGGAATTCAAAAGTTGGTAGTATAGCATTTAAGATGTATTTGCTTAGGATGGTGAACTTCCCATCTACTATGCTCAGAGCCCAATGATGTAAACATCATTTCATTATGTATAGGGTGGCTCAATGCAAGGAATTCGGTAGTGTATTTGAGATGTATTCACCTATGGTGAAATTTACGCATCCACTTTGCAACTATGCTTAGAACCCAATGGTGAAAACATTTTTTCATTTTGACTAGGGTGACTTAATGATAGGAATTCACAAGTTTGGTAGGATAGTGTATGAGAAAACACTTTTAACACATCTACATCTAGGTACCTACTTCACTTGTGCTGTGCGATATATATCAAATATCTATTTATCTAGGGTGGGGAATTTCACGTAAAATTTAAAATAAATCTTTGAACGCGCCACGTCGTGATGTTCTCGTTAGCCACGCATACCACATGCCTTAGGCAACGTTGCCAATAATTATGTCTATCTTCTGGGGAATTTCCTAGACTGTGTCAGTTAAGTTGACAAGGATACATGTAAAATTCCGTTCTACAAAATTACATAAAACATAACTAATTTGAACATGTTCGCGTGGAAACAGAATTAGTATTTAATCATCAAATCAACGATAATTTACTAGGTACATATTATTCGAACGCCAACCATCAATATTCAAGTGTGTTTTATCCAGAATATTTTGATGATATTGGTATTATTTTCTTGATTCCGAATGCAAATTCATTGCTGAATCGACAGATGATGTGAACAATTGTCTATCTTCCTTACTTTTGTAGATATTGATTTTTTATAAACATGTATTTTACCTCTTTCCCAAAGTTCAACTGGATGTTCTCGAAATATTTTTTAGTACATAGCTTTTATAGAATTTCCGTTCCGAGGAATACATTTAATACTCAAATTATTGAACCTCTGGACAATGAATCAAACCAAAGTAAAAAAACAACCAAAACTGTACATTAAACCATTTTCCACCTCAACACTCTGCTTTCTAATAAGAAACCCACAATCTGGCAACCGAGTTTTGACATTATTCCAAACAACATGGCTAAGGCGACGTTGCCTCTGTGTCTCTTTTGTAGGGAATTTCCTTAAGGGTTGGGGGAGCTCTTGAGTTCCGATTCACTCAAAAACAAAATCCAGAATCAAAATGATGCGGACATTTGAAAAAAAACTTCGAAGCACATGCACATTATGAGATTAATTATTTTTCAACTCAATTGCCATTGAGTCATGATCTTAACTCTTGGCTTCCCAATAAAAAAAAAACAGTCCGGCAACGGAGCTTTGACATTGTTCCATACAATGCGCCCAAGATAGCGTTGCCACTGTGTCTTTTTTCTAGGGAATTTTCCAATTGAAGTTGACAATAACGCAAACATTTTGAAAATGGAAAAGAAAAACTCCAGACCAAGGCAACTTTTGATTCTTGAATCATTTTAAACAAACTTCGTAATAAAATCTTACAGGAACATATTTCAGAACAAGATTACTGAAGATGATTCAGAATATGCAAAATAAGTGAACAAAAACTAAAACTATACATTGACTTTAGTCAACACAATTCTTTGGCTTTCCACAAAAAATCTACAATCCGGCAACGGAGCTTTGACATTGTTCTATATACAACACGCCTAAGACATCGTTGTCACTTTGTCTCTTTTCTAGAGAATTTTCAGTAAACTGGACAGTGACCCTTGACTTCCCAAAATCAAAATACAAAACCAAAATATCTGAGAATGTGAAACAAGAAAAACTATCCCCTCACGGAAACTTTTGCCCCTGACTAGTTTTTCACTGGATAGATAGATTTTTAATAATTCAGGAAGTCATTGCAACATAAAAATATTAATCAGAATATGAATATACAACAAAAAAACTCAACCAAATAAGAAACAACAACATACATATATTTCAATTATTCTGCTTTCCAATACAAAACTTACAATCCGACAACGGAGCTTCGGCATTATGCCATACAATACGCGTACGGCGGTGGTGCCGTTGTGCTCGTTTTCTTGAGAATTTCCTAGACTTTCGTGGCGCTAATTCTGAGCAAAAAGTGGATAAGAGAAATGTTATGAACAATCGATCAAAGAACAAGAGTTTTTTTGGAAATGAATAATAAAGAAAAGCGATATGATTGAGAAAGGAGGAGAAATTGATAGAAAGAGGAGGAAATTGATAAGGAAGGAGGAGAAATTGGGAAAATGGATGAAAAAGGATAAATCGACAAGAGGGGAGATTATCAAAAAAGGAGGGATGATAATTAATAAAGAAGGGGAATTGATAAGGAAGCGGGGAAAGTTCTCAAGAAAGGAGGGGAGATTGACAAGAAGGGGGGAATCAACAAGGATGGAGTAATAATTAGGGGAAATTCAAAAAAACGGGAAAATTAAAAAAAAAAAGAAAATTGATACATAATTATACAAAAGTAAGGGAAGTTCCCAGAAATTAGTAAATACCCCAAGAATTTCTTTACACCTTCCCAGATAAAATTTCTCGATCGGAGGAAAAAACGTGGTCTACAAATTAGGGGAAATTATTAAGAAAGGAGGGGATAAGAGGAAATTGATTAGAAAGTAGGTGGAATTATAACAAAGGAGGGTAACGGAGGGAGGGGAAATGGATAAGAAGGAAGGGGGAGAAAACTGGAGAGGAAAGAGGAGGGGGGATTGATAAGTGAGGAGGGGAAATTGATGAAAAGGCGGGAAGATGAACAAGAAAGAAGGGGAAATGAATAAGAAAGAAGGGAAAAATAATAATAATAATAAAAAAGATAAATTGGAAAATTTGATCCTCTCCAATTGATGAAAAAGTGGGGGAAATTCCGCGGACGCCAAACTCTTTTATGGTTCAAAAAAAAACTCCTGATTTGACAAAAAATGTAACGCAACAAATTAATAGAAAAGGAGACGAATTGATAAGGAAGGGGAGAAAAAAGGAGATCGAAACTAGAGAAAATTGCCAGAAATAAGTGAATATCCAAAAAACATACTTATTATTCTAGAAATTAGGGAAAATTATGAAAACCGGAGGGGGAAATGAGAGGAAATTGATGGAAGATGGAAGAAGGTCAATTCAACGATAATTCCACATCGATATCATTATTCAAGGAAATCTCCCTACATTGGAACAACGACGGCAACCTTGTATGACGTAATATGCAAGGTCCTGCCTGTCAATTAAGCCAGTGCGAAGTTGCCAGATTGATTTTTGTCACGTATGTTAGGAACGAATAGAAAAATCAGTTATTCAATCATGTTTGTTTACGACTATTATGGACGAATTCTTCACATTTTCCCCAAACCCTAATAGCCCATTAATAAGCCGCGAAATGATTAACAAGGCTTCACCATATTTTGACGTATACTTTGACAGCTACAAGCTATAAATAACAAGCCGAATCACCGGAAACGCGTGTATTTATATGTTCGGGATCCCGAAAAACAAAAACGAGGGAAAAACAGCGTCTTGCATGGAAGACTGCGATTCCTATTTATATCGGCAGGTGGACTGGTTTTATTGAAATATGAGAAGGTCGTAAATTTTTGAAACGAACTACTGTTTTGGAATGTTTGTGTTGAAGACTTAATCTTGTGCGGCGGTGGTTTTATGAGTTCAAACAAACTGTGTTAGACTTTCATCAATATTTCAGAAGTAGTGCTTCTGAGCAAAAATTGGTTCCAATGAACTTTATAGACAATCACACGGAGAACAACTTTCACTTGAGGAGTTTTTTCATTGGAGTTACGGTTTTTGATGTAACAGCTGTCAAACTTTCTCTGACGTCATCTTCCTTCTAAACCATCAAATGTATATTTTTATACAAAGTGGTGGAGTTAAGAAAAAAATTGTTGAGATAAATTTGATAGACAATAAAGTGGAGAAATAGAAAAACAATATCCTCTTGAAATGTGTAGCAATTAATATTAAACTAAACTTTTGATACAAAACCCTGAAAAAATTATGGAGTTTTTGCAAACAATCGTTCATTTTTTTGAATGATTTTGAAATAAAGACGAAATTAATTGAAGACTTTTTCAAGCTGCATGGGCAAACTTCTTGACTTGTCAACTTCATATTTGAACCTGATAAACTCCAAAGTATATTTTTGAACGTAACAAAGCTATAAAGATCAAAGCCAATTTTGAAAACTTTCTGGAAATTGTTGGAAAAAGGCCTGAAATGTTGAGTAAAGGTAACATGATGACTTTCCCAAGCTGTCTTTGGCAAACTACTTCGGTTGTCAACTTCAAATTTGGACCTTATTTATACTGAAAAGTGTATTTTTCAACCTCACAAACTTGTTTTGGTGATTTTTAAAAAGCTAGAAATTGACTAACGACTTTCACAAGCTGTCTTGAAGTTAGTTAGTTGAGTTATCAACTTCAAATTAGGACCTGTCATACTCCCATGTGTATTTGTCAACGTAACAATAAAGATGAAACCATCAAAATCCGTTTTGAAAATGTTCTAGAATTAAAAAAAAAGTTGTGGTAATGGAAAGATAAAACGGACTGACGACTCTCTAAAGCTGTTCTGGACAAATTACTTGAGTTGTCAACTTCAAATTTGAACCTGATGTGTGTATTTTTCAATCTAACAAAGCTAAAAAATTCTTAATACGTTTTAAATTTGTTTTGAGAATTTTTGAAAAATGGTCTGTAATGTGTGGAAAAGCTAGAAATTGACTGACGACTTTCCAAAAATGTCCTGAACAAACTATTTGTGTCATCAACTTCAAATTTGAACCTGATACACTCCAAAGTGTAACAAAGCCGAAATATCAGAATTCGCTTTGAAAATTTTCTGGACTTTTCTAAAAATGGTCTGCAACATGTGCATGGATAAAAACTGACTGACGACATTCCCAAGCTGTCCTGGACAAACTACTTGGGTTATCAACTTCAAATTAGGACTTGTCATGCTTAAATGTGTATTTTTCTATGTAACAAAGCTGAAATCATCAAAATCCGTTTTAAAAATTTACCAGGCATTTAAAAACAAAAGTTAAAATAAAAGCTGACTGACGAATTTCTCAAGCTGCCCTGTACAAACCACCTGAGTTATCAACTTCAAATTTGGACTGTAGTTTTCAACGTAGCAAAGCCACAAAGATCAAAATCCGTTTTGAGAATTTTCTGGAAAATTTTGAAAATAGTGTGCAATGTGTGGAAAAGATAAAAACTGACCAAGGGCTTTCCCAAGCTTTTCTGGACAAACTACATGAGTTGTCAACTTCAAATTTGGATCTGCTATACTCAAAAGTTCATTTTTCTTCGTAACACAGTTAAGACGATCAAAATCCGTTTTGAAAACGTTCTGGAAACTTTTCGAGAATGGTGTGTGGGAACGGCAGATATTCACTGAGGACTTTCCGAAGATGTCCTGGAAAAACTACTTGTTATTAACTTCAAATTTGGATCTGATAAACTATAAAGTGCACCTTTCCACGTAATAAAGCTAAAAAGATCAAAATCCGTTATGTAAAGTGTACACAAATTTTCGAAGATTGTTTTTTGTTATGTGGAAAAGATAAAAAATGACGAATTTCCCAAACCGTCCTGGACAAACTACTCGAGTTATCAACTTCAAATTTGAACCTGATCTACTCCAAAGTGCATTTTTCAACGTAACGGTAATAAAAAGATTCAAATCGGGTTCGACATTTTTTTTGAAAACCCATAGCTGCGCTGATGACGCCTAATAGGCAGAAACGTTAGTCCGATAAGCTCTAAAGTGTAGCTTTCAACGTTAAAAAGCTAAAAAGATCAAAATCCGTTTTAAAAAGGTTATGAAATTTTTTTAAAAATTGTTCTTTGATGATTAAAAAAAATAAAAACTGATGACTGACCACTTTCCCAAACTGTCCTGGAATCGAGTTGTCAACTTTTCAACAATTTGAACCTGATATACTCCAATGTGCATTTTTCAACGTAACAGATATAAAAAGTTTAAAATCCGTTTTGAACATTTTCTGGAAGCAAAAAGCTGCACTGATGGCGCCCAATAGGCAGAATCTTTCGTAGATTGGTCTGACTGGGAAAACAGTTCGATATATTTTTTTTTTGATTTTCTGAGAAGGTTTGAATAATGGTCTGCAATGAGTGACAAAGATGAAAACTCATTGACGACATTCTCAAGAGATCTCGAACAAACTATTTGAGTTATCAACTTCAAATTTGGACCTGATATACTCCAAAGTGTATTTTCCAACATAACGAAGCTAAAAGGGTCAAAAGTCGTTTTGAAAATTTTGTGGAAATTTTTGACCAATGGTCTGCAATGTGTGGAAAAGATAAAAACTCACTGACGACATTCCCAAGCTATCTTGAACAAACTATTTGTGTTATCAACTTCAAATTTTACCCTGATACTCCAAAGTGTTTCAACGTAACAGAGCTAAGAAGATTCAAATCCGTATTGAACATTTTCTGAAAACCTATAGCTGTGCTGATGACGCCTAATAGGCAGAAACGCTCTTAGATTGGTCTGATTGAAGAAAGATATCGAGATAATTTTGATTGTTGACATTTGCACCAATGAATTTTTCATTCAAAACAAATTTTTGAAGAAGCTATGGAAAAATTTGAAGTTGGTCCCGAAAAAAATATCGAAAATCAAAAACCGCCGATGATGCCGTCTTAAAATTTGAAACAGCGAATTCTACATTTAATTTTCTATAAAAAACAGCGGTAAAAAACTTTCAATGAGCTATGGAGAAATTGTAAGGAAAAAAGAAGAAAACTGTGACATGCGAATTCGAAGTTCGCTACGGAAATTAGATTAATAACTCAAAAAGCGTTGAAACTTGCATCGATGAATTCTAACACTAACACTAAAAAAAAGGAGTAATATTAAGATGTAATTTGAATAATAAAACAATAAAATAATTTTAAAACCCAGGTTAAGTCAGAAAAAATCATTGAATAATTATTGGAATAATGAAAGAAAATGGTCAAAAGGAAATAAAAAGGCCAAAAGGATGACAATAATTATTGGGTTAAACCTATTTTTTGGCACTCTATTCAGTGAAAATAATGAACACAATAAGAAAATACTCATGAAGCCTGCAGAGCATTTACCGTTTTTCAAAAAAAAATCGTTGTTTTGCAATTATACACTACACAAGATGTTAGACCCAATTAATCAAAGACTTCATTTGTTTGACGATATTTTCAAAGTAGTACCATTTAGAGAAAAATCGTTAAAATGAAACTTGTAGATAATCGAACAAAAAATAACTTTTATTTAAATAATTTTTTCATGGACGTTACGGTTATTGAGGTACCTGTCGTGAAATTTTGTCTGACATCATGTTATTCCCATAAACAATGACTGTAGACTTTTGAGGATATCTTTAAAATAGTACATCTGAGAGAAAAATTGTTTAAAAAAATTTGTAAACGCTGTCAAAAATTGTCTGACGTCACCAGTCCCTTCGAATGAATGGTATTCAGTGGAAAAAAATCTTGGACATTTTTTGATTAGATCTTGAAGTTTTTATGCCATCAAATAAATTGCAAGTTCAAAAACCCCACTTCCCATTACATTTTAACACAGAAATATTTATACGCCACATAAAAGCCGATATCGGGTTTCAGTAATCTTCGTTCATAATTACGAACAAAGTCTAAACTTTGTTTTCTACGAGTGTGCTTTTCGACTCATTGCGAGTTAATTGCCCTTATACTGCAATATCCGCAACTTTAACAGCCTTATAAGAAGCTCATTATCTTTCATGTCGCTAATTGTGGCTCTACGGATGAGATATTGCTTCGTTTATGCTTCTAATTGTCGATAAAAAAATTTCTAAGGTTATGGAAATGAACCAAAATCAAGTTGCACAATCCTCCAAAGAATGCGAAACAGGCAGTATTATTATTTTAATTTGTTGGCAATACCGTCGGATTCTCCCCATAACGGGGTAATTGGACGGCAACTTTGATCGTTTTTACTCCATCGTCAAATTGAAACAGTTTATATCAAGTTTATTGCCGAAGATGGCATTCTACAAATTGTCTGGTAATTTGCAACATTTGTTGCCTTATTGATTTTATGGAATTGTGGAATGTGCTCCGTTTATGTTGATTGGCTTAATGTTGAGATTCTTCTGTTCTATAAATTGTGATTAATGATAGGCACGTCAAGTCACTTTTACGAGTTTGTTCGTTATTTTTTACATGTTTGTCGATTTTAATCTTAATTTGTTTTGATCTTATTTTGATTATTCTTATGTTATTTGTCCTTCTTCAACATCATTTCTAGTTATTTATTTAATGGATGTATTATTTAATCAATTTTATTTTTTTTTCAACATTTCTTCCCTTTTTCCCTTTTCTTTTTTTACTGCTATCAATTTGTATTTCTTTATCATTTTTTTTTCAATGTTATTAAAAATTTAATTTGTATGTACCGGGTCTATGTAGTAATTACTCAATTAATGTTTTTGTTGATATTGACCCTACAAAAGTGCTTAAATCAACAAAGTTGAAGTGTTTTTCCTGAACCTTTTGATTCTGCAATTTTAATTCAATAATAATAATATGCATTTTATTCAATAGTATTGGATACTACGAATTTGAATGTTTAAACATCTAAGTGAGCTAAAAAAGGTGCTTGACACTTCTCGTCAAAATTTTTGATTTAACATTGCAGAATCAGAAGGTTTGAAGGTTCAGAAATAATCCAACTTAATTTTTTCGATTTTCAATTGTTATATGATATCTTTTTTTATTTCTGTACTTTTTTCAATTTTTATAACCTAATTTGTTTCCAAACCTTTTCATTGTGTTTTATTTTGTTTTCAACTTAGACTGTTTAGATGATTGCTCTCTTATTCCTGCCCTTTGTCTCAATTTGTTATCACTTTTTATAGTTTAGTTCGATTCCTTCTTTCATATCGTCTCTGAGTTCTATTTCAATGGACAATTTGCACATTTTTTGGAAATATGAAAAATTGTGTAAGGATTAGTAAGTACTGATGCCAATCTCTCTCTCTCTCTCTTTCTCGAGGGGGTAATATAGCGCCGCCCCGTTCTCGATACAGTGAAATTTGCGTTTTCTTTTTCATTTATTAAGTATATTTTTGGGTATTTTGTAAAAATTTTTTTGCTGATGACTTTCAAATACTATGTAGAATTAGTATATAAAATTTCAAGTCATTTGAAAATGTGTGCAAATTTTGCATTAGTAATTGTTCAATGATCTAGGTGTATGTTATGTTCTTATTCCTGTACTTTTTAACTATTTTAAACTTTATTTGATTTTTTCAATATTATGTTTAATTTCGTTGCCGATTTCTATTGTTTTATGATTTCGAGTCTTTTTTTCAATTTGTCATTTTTTTAATTGTTTTATCTAACGCATGATAGTTATAGGTGTCATAGTATCAAATAACACACTAGTGTGTTATAATCCATAACTCACTATAGTCACTATTATTGAGTTATGGATTATAACAACCTACTTTGATCAAAATGTAAAAATGTCACTGACTGACATTTATATTTAATAATAATTAGTTTTAATAATTATTATGTTATAAAAAAATGATTTTTTCCATTTTTTTGATAAAAAATTGTATGCCACTCGTGTATTATGTTTTCCAAGTTACTCGACAATATACCAGTCAGCCTGACGGACTTGTGGTATGAATCTTTCTCGCGTGACTTATTTTCAACATAATACACTATTATCATAATACTTATTCATGGTACTAGTGCGTTGTGTTGAAAATGGGTCACGCGAGGGTCATACAATGTTTTATTCTTTATAAGATAATTATTGAATATAAGTTTCAGTGTCAGAATGACTAGACAGATACATTTTGGTCAAAATAGGTAATTGTTTGTTTGGTTGCCACGGGAACGTGATAGGTTATTTGTTTGTTTGTTACGGGAACGTGAGTTATAATCCATAACTCACTAGTGACTGGTGAATTATGGATTATAACACACCAGTGTGTTATGTGACACTCTACTTGTTCAAAATGACATCAATAATGACACCTATAACTATCATGCGTTACATAAATAGCTATTATTGCATGGATCTCTTTTTTAATATCGAGTCTAATGTTTATTTAAATTCTCTATTGTTCATTGATTTATCTTCTTATGCCTGATCTCTATTCCCTTTTCATAAATGTTTTCGATTTTTCTGTATTGTGTATAATTTTGTCTCCGATTTCTATTGTTTCATTCATTTTTATCAATTTGTTAAATTTGTTTTCGCTTTTATAGTTTTATTCGATTTCTTTGTTCAAGATCGTCTCTAATTTCTATTTCAGTTCTTCATTGTTTGATGATTTATTTTCTTATTTATCTTCTTTTTCAACTTTTTATCTTTATTTAATTTTTTTTATATTGGCCTTCTATTTTTGTATGTAGATTTGTTTATTCTGAAGTAACTATATACAATGTGTTTTTGATTTTCAATGCCCTATTGCACTTGTATGTTGATAAGTTTGGTTCACCTAATTTATTTCATTTTTATTTTAATATATTTCTTTTGTTATAGCTGATGCTATAAAATAAAGGATCATTATTATTCATTTGATTTTTTAACATCGTCTTCAACTTATTCCTCAAACTTTTTATCCTTTTTTGATAAATTTTTCTATTTCTGCCTTTTTCTGTATTTGTCATCCTTTATTTATTTTCTATCATCTTTAATTTTTTTGAATAGTTTCAAACTATTTTATGACATATTCCTAATCACGAAATGATCGTTGTTTGGATTCTGTACCTGATATTTTTTCATACATTTTCTGTTCTTCTTTTAGATTTTGTACCACTTTTTAAAGCTTCATTTGATTATTTTTCAAATCTTGTTGACATTTTTTAGTTTCAACCAACCAAAACTGTGTAGGAAAAACAATATTATTATTTTCTAGTTCATCACATTTTTTTTCAAGTTGGTAAGTTGAATTTCATTTATGGATTGTAGAATTTTTTTAAGTAGGTATATTTCTTTTAGTTTTTTTTTTCCTTTTATTATTCCGTGGAAACACTTTTGAGGATGGTTTTCAAATACTCTTAGTCACTTGTTTAAAACTTTTTTAATGCAAATTCAACTTTTGGTTGTTGTTTTTTATTTTAATTATTCATTCACTACACAATTCCTTTTTTTGCCTTCTCCACAATTGAAAAATCCTTATTTAGATTATTTTTTTTTTGAAATAGACAGATGACAAATGAATAATGAAACAATTAGAAATACACAGTAACAAGATGAGATGCTGAAACAAAATCGACAATAATTCATGAAGGAAAATAGTAACAAAAACAGACATTGAGAAAAGCAAAAAATATTGAAGAATGAAATTGACAAGAGAGGCTTCGTTTTTAAAATAAAAATGAAAACCGTTTCGCTGCTAGTATCCGGACACGGTGCCCTCTTAAGGGTATTTTTTTTGTGCGAATAAAATAAAATCATTTCCAGTGGCGTCCTAGAGGGTATTCTAATTGATATTTATATAGGTGAAATTATGGTACGCCACTGCTTTTTTGAAGAATTTATAATTTTTTCAGGTCAAGCAATTGAAAATTTTGCTTTTTTGACTGTTCAGTTTTTTCTGTTGCCAGCTTCGTTTACAAGATAAAAATCAAAAACCGTCAAGATACTTGCAATAAAAGGTTTTCAATGTCTATCTTGAAAATGAAGCTAGATACATAAAAAGCAATGAAAACAAAGAATCTACATTTTTGATTGCTTTATCAAAAAAAATTATAAAATTCATAGTATCAAATGGATGACCCACTGGGACGCCACTGGAATGAACAATTTTATTTTAATTACACAAAAGGGGGACCCCTATTGCGACAAATAAGCGTGCCAAATTTTGTCAAAATCAGCTAAAAGGTTTTTGAGTATCAATTAATAAAAAACCATTTTTTTTTCTAAAAACTTTGACACCCTGTATTTCGAAGATGAAGCAAGTTGTTTATGGCATTTTTTTGAATTTTTGGCTGGTGAATATGGCTTTGAAATCTCCGTACTAAATTTTGAAACACCCTGTACAAAGACGTGATCACGACAACAGTAAGCTTTGACGTGATCACGATCACAATTCACTGGTATAAATCTCAGATTGCTAATCGCACAAATAAACAAATCACCGCTCCTATGAGCTGATTAGAAAAAAAATATACATCCGCCATTGATCTTATCTAATTGATTTCAATGGCGTCTTTTTCTACAAGTTTACAATGGTCATTAAATTAATTAATTGCAACACTTACACAAACATTACTCACAAAATAAATACGTTTTATCGCCATTATGTGGAAATTATTGGCGACCAATAATTATCATGGGCAATTATCGCTGAATGAAAATTAGAACTGTTCTTTGTGGATACCGTTGAAAAAAACTTAATGAAAATTCAACAGTTGTAGTTGGATAATTGTACAAAATAGTCATGTCAATAGACATGTTGCAGGTATTTTTCGGAAAAGAAGAAATCTTGTTCATGTTTATGCTTCGATTAATTAGCCAATTAGTATAACTATAGGGGAGGAAATAATTATAATGCTTTATTACCACAGCTCACGTGATAATGGGTTTATGCACCTGTCAAAAAATTACTCAATATGTCATTCTAATCAATTTTGAAAAATAATTAGCATCGCCATAAGGCTGATTGAAAGATTATCATTGTCCCAGAAAAAGCTCAAAATCCATTAAAGTTATCGTGTTGATCTTTGCACCAGTGGAATTGGCATGAATTTATTTACAAATGAATGTTGAAATATATACAGGGTGTTATGGGAAAGTTTGAGTCGAATTGGAATATTGTGAAAAATCATTGTTCCAGAAAAAAAATCATAACTCAAAATCTATGGAAGATAAAGTTTTGATTTTTGCACCAGTAGATTCAGAATAAAATTCTCGACAAACAGATGTCAAAATTTATACAGGGTGCTATGAAAAAGTTTTGAGAAAATTTGAGTCAAAATTGGATATTACTAAAAAAATTATAATAATAATAATAATATTCGTTTATTTAGCATCAAGCTATATACAAAAACTGTGTAGAAATAGTTTGTTGTACAAAAATATAATATATTTATAAAATAAATTGAATAGACCATATAGTTATTAAGACATTATACATATAAAAGAAGGGACTTATCACTGAAAATCACGATAACATGGAGGCAGGTAGAAGGGCGAACTACAAATTGTTTATCACATAATTTCGGAGCAGTCTTTTGAATTGGGGCAATTGATCACAGTGTTTCAATTCATTTGGTAGGTAATTGAAGTCATATAGGCCTTTGAACAGGATAGAACCAGAAGCCTGTTTCGTACTACATTTGTTTTCCAAAATAAAATCATTTTTATTTCTTGTTTCATATTGGTGTACATCACTGAACAATTTGACTCTATCACAGACATAAGATGGTACCAGACCATTTTTGATCTTAAAGATAAATACAAAAACACTATAATTAACTCTTTGTTTCACAGATAATATATCTAGAACATTCAACATAGATTTCACAGGAGTATAACGACTACATCTCAGAATACATCGCATTGCCCTGTTCTGAATAATATGCAATTCATTTATAATAAGTTTAGGCATATTGTAGAACAAACTGTTACAGTACTCAAGATGAGGGGAAGCAATACTATTATACAATAAAATTCTTGTCTGTGGTGACAAATGTTTTCCTGCTCTTATTATAAAATTGACCTTTTTAGAAAACTTACGAGTTATGTAGTTCGCATGAGTACGGAAAGACAGATTGCAATCCAAAATTACACCCAAATATTTTATCTCATTAACATGATCTAACTTACAATTGGAGATACATACATTGAGTGCGCTTAAATCAAGGCGTGATAACAAATGTTTCTTGGCAAACAGACAAACCTTTGATTTACCGACATTTATACTCAGACTATTTACACATAACCATGTATAGATTGCATCCAAATCACTATTCATCTGAGTTTGAATTTTCTCCAAATCCTTCCCAACAACGTAAAGCATCGTATCATCTGCGAACATTTTGATTTTTGACTGGTGCACCACATTAACAATGTCGTTAATATATATTAGAAACAAGAGTGGTCCTAAAACTGTTCCTTGGGGTACTCCATTCCTTACTGGTAAGGTTCTAGATGTTATAGTTCCAGAAGAAAATTAATTACTCAAGTTCTATAAAAGATATCGTTTTGATTTTTGTACTAGTGGAACCAGCATCAAATTCTTTACAAATAAACGTGGAATTGTATAATACAGGGTGATATGGAAAAAAAATTGGATCCAAGTTGAATATTCCCAAAAAACATAGTTCCGGAAAAAAATTCATAACTCGAAACTCTATGGAAAATGTGGCTTTGATTTTAGCACCAGTGAATTCAGCATGAAATTTTTCACAGACACATATGAAAATATGAACACGGTGCTATGTAAAAGTTTGGAGAAAATTTGGGTTAAAGTTGAATATTACTAAAAAAAAATCATAGTTCCGGGAAAAATTCATAACTCAAAATCTATAAAAAAATATCGTTTTGATTTTTCCACCAGTAGATTAAGAATAAAAGTCTCTACAAACAAATGTTTGAATTTATACAGGGTGCTATGGAAAAGTTTGGTGAAACTTTGGGTCCAATTTGGATATTACGAAAAAATTCAAAAAAAAAATTGTTTCTGAAAAAAAATCATTACTCAAAATCTTCAGAGGATATCGTTTTGATTTTAGCACCAGTGAATTAATCATGAGTTTTTGTACAGGGTTATTGATTATAAATGCCTCCCCCACTAACTTTTTAATTTGACGGTTTAGAAAAATGTGTTCCAAATAAAAGTTTCATGGTTGAAAATGAACTTTTTAAATAACCTGTTTTCACATATACAGGGTTCTCCAAAAAGTCTGGGCGAGGTCCAACTTTCTTATTTCAAATTGATACCCTATTCTTTCATTTGATATTTGGATTCTCCTTTTAACTCTAAAAATTTTCTATGTAGCATATCCTATACCTAAGTTTGATGTATAAAAAGATACTTGATATTCATTAATTGAATAATAATAATTTATTGTTGTGAAAATGTCAAATATATCTATGATTTCGAATTATTGACGCTCGTATTGACGAAGATGTCACGTCATTAAGTACTTTTAAAGTGTGAAAGTATCAAAGTATAAATAATTCTGCATTTGATTCAAAAGATTTTTTTTTATATAGGACGTTATTTTATTTTTTGTTCATTTTTTGTGTATCAATTTAAAATCAGAGAAGTTTTGTTATATCCTACACACACAATTACGTCAATACTTCAAAACCATAGATATATTTCACTTTTTTATAACAATGAATTAGTATTATTTAATTATAAAATATCAAATATCTTTTTGTACAACCTACACCTAAAGTCCACTTTTCAATGCATGCAAAGCAGATGGAAAGTCGCTAATTTTGGCAGCCGGGCCTAAAAGTACTTTCGCGCCCGCGGGCGCAAAAGTAGGTCGCTTAGCAACGGTTCCTTGGATCCCAACGCCTCTGAATCTGATAACCACGTGACAATCTAGCATACTAAAAGGAACTAATCACGTGACAATCTCGGTGACAATGAATCCGCACCACAAAAGAATACGGGAACACACCTATTGTAACCATGACCATGATTGACAGTTGTCACTAATCTTGTCTGACTTGTCAGCAGTGTAGTGCTGTAGTGCAGTGTATAGTGTATCGATTATTTATTTTTGATTTTCATAATTATTCTTTTTTAAATGCTCACAAACTGGTTGTACAAAAAGAACTGTTTGCACCACGGCGAAAGATGATTTTGACTCGGCTAATATCTGCCCTCGCTTCGCTCGTGCTGCTACTTATCCCCTCGTCAAAATCATCTACTTTCCGCCCTTGATACAAAATGTACTATTTTATACGTCAAACTTAGGTATAGGATATGCTGCTTAAAAAATGATTAGAATTTGAAGGAGAATCCAAACATCAAATAAAAAAATAGGGTATCAATTTGAAATAAGAAAGTTAGACCTCGCCCAGACTTTTTGGAACACCCTGTATATGTAAAAACAGGTTTTTTAAAAATTTCATTTTCAACCATGAAATTTTCATTTGGAACACTTTTCTCTAAGACGTCAAATTAAAAAGTTAGATCGGGGGGACATTTATAATCAATAACCCTGTACAAATAAAATGTTAAAATATATACAGGGTGCAATGGAAAAAAATTGAGAAAATTTGGGTCAAAGTTGAACATTGTTTGGAAAGTAATAAAAATCATTGTTCCACAAAAAAAATCATAACTCAAAATCTATAGAAAATATTGTTTTCATTTTTGCACCTGTAGATTCAGAATGAAATTCTCTACAAACAAATGTTAAAAATTATACAGGGTGCTATGTAAAAGTTTTGAGAAAATATGAGTCAAATTTCAATATTACTAAAAAAATCATAGTTCCAGAAAAAAAGTCATGACTGAAAATCTATAAAAGATATCGTTTTGATGTCTACACCAGTGAATTCAGCATAAAGTTCCTCACAAATAAACGTGCAAACGTATACCGGGTGTTATTGAAAAGTATGGAGAAAATTTGAGTCAAAGTTGAATATTACTAACCAAATTATAATATGTAGTTTTACACACGTGGATTCAGCATAACATTATCCATAAATAATTGTAAAAATCTGAAGGGAGTTGAGAAAAATTTCAGAGTGAATTTGGGTGAAAGTTGAATATTACTTAAAAAATTATAATTCCAGGAAAAAAGCTATAACTCAGATTCTATGAAAGATATCGTTTTAATTTTTCCATCAGTGAATTCGGCAAAAAATTTCTCTCGCATTAACGTGAAAATTTATACAGGGTGTTATTGAAAAAGTTGAATATTACTATAAAAACTATAGTTCCAGAAAAAGATTCATTACTCAAATTCTATAAAAGATATCGTTTTGAATTTTGCACCAGTGGATTCATCATAAAAATCTTCATAAATAATTATTGTGAAAATATAAACAGGGTGTTATGAAAAATTCCAGAGTAAATTTGGGTCAATGTTGAATATTCACGAAAAAAATCATAGTCCTAGTGAAATAATCATCACTCAATATCTATAGAAAATATCATTTTGGTTTTTGCACCAGTAGATTCAGCATAAAATTCCTCACGAATAAACGTGCAAATATAGTATGAAGTGTGTTATTGAAAAGTTTGGAGAAAATTGGTGTCCAAGTTGATATAACTAAAAAATCCATAAAAATCATTGTTTCAGAAAAATAATCATAACCCAAAATCCATTGAGTACATCGTGTTGATTTTTGTACCAGTGGACTTGACATAAAATTCTCCTCAAAGAAACATTAAATCATATACAGAGTGTAATGGAAAAGTTTGCAGAAACCTAGGGTCAAAGTTCACTATCGCCTCGAACTTAATTTCTAGAAACCATGGCCTTATGCAACGTCAATAAAAGCCGCAATTTATTGGCCATCCGAGCCAACGCTAATAATGCTAAATTATCTGGACGTATTATCTATTTTATGGCGTATTTCTCCGTTTAGCACTTGCTTACAAAGTTGGAAACGAACATACGTATAATAAAATGTACTATTCGCTAAATCGACTGTTTCGACCTTATAAAACATTCTGTTCTCAGATAAAAACGGCATCTCGAAGCATTGCCGGTTAATTATCCACGAGATTAATGGACAATTTGGATTCTTCTTTGAAGAATGAAGATTATCATAAGGAGACATGCCAATCAATATGTAAAAAGAAATCGAATAAACCCTGCTTTTGGAAACTAGTAAAAGATTCCGAAAACATAAATCTAGTCAGCTTGTCGTGAATCACCGAAACAAAAGGCGAACGCTGTCAAGTCAAATCTTTCCGAATCGAATTTAGATCCGTCAAAGCTTTTGCATGTCGTTGTTCCATTGTTTCGGATTTTGATGGATTTCCTCCTGATAAGCCGTAATTGGCTGTCGGTGAATTTATTCCATATAAAACCAGACGACAGGTATATTTTATCTTGCAAATGGCACGCACATTTGAAATTACCGCCACAAGTCGGAATTAGCCCGTGAAATTATTGTAATTTTTTTCAATATGCCCAAATCACATATACCGGCAAATTAAGCTATCAACTTTGAAAGGCATGAAATAAGTGTTGGCAAAAGACGAGTGACTGTCGGCACTTCGAGCAAACTACGTGCCATATGCAGAATGGGCACTTAAAATTTTCTTTTTACTTCAGTTGTACCCTCGGGTGTTGGAAAATATGTTATTAAGGCTTTGGACAAATGGTTATGGAATGGATGATGCGAACGATCATTTTATTCAAAAAACCCCTTAATCTCCACCTAGCCATCAAATATCTGTTTGGAAGCTATTCTTTTTTTTTCTATTGTCCTCTATTTTTTAATGAAGATTAGTTTGTTGGCAATTTCAACTTTTATCTATACCTAGCATATTTTACTTATTTTTCAGACCAATTATTTATCAGATGTTCTTGATGATTTTTTTTTTCACTTATTTTTCATTTCTTTCACTCGTTTGTATTTTCCTTTATTCTGCTTTATTTGTTTCTTTTTCCTGAAAGTACTTATATACCTGATTTGTTGTCAATTCTGTACCTGTGATGATATACATTTATAACCGTTTTGTGCAACTTATTTCCTCTTTTATTAT
Organism: Orchestes rusci; assembly: GCA_958502075.1. Classification (NCBI taxonomy): domain Eukaryota; kingdom Metazoa; phylum Arthropoda; class Insecta; order Coleoptera; family Curculionidae; genus Orchestes; species Orchestes rusci. Next base: position 7,055,402 of record OY293312.1, read on the forward strand.
ATTTATATTGCTATTTTTTGTAAAGCACTGGCTAAATAAACGTTTTCTTCCAAACATTTTACTTTATGATACTCTTTCTTTGAATCTGTTTCTGAACCCTCACTTTTGTTTATTCTCGAATTTGTCGTTTTTTGCATTGATTATTGTTTTATTTTATTCATCCACATTTCTAATTACTCTAATAACATTCGATTATCTTAACCTGTTTCAATTATGTTTGCATTTTACTTTATTCTTGAATCTGCGCAATTTTATCCGGTTTTATTCTAGTTCTAATTTGTTTATTATCCGATTTTCCGTACACTGTTTATTTTTGTTTCACTCTAGTATTTGTCGTTTTGTATCTTAATTGATATGTGTTTATTAACATGATTGTTTGTACCCTAGTTTTTACCTATTTCAATTTTGCTTTCGTTTCACTTATTTATTCAACTCTCCTTCCCAAAAGCCTTTTTTTATTTCACTCCAGTTTAGTTTGGTTTGTATTTTACTTTATTTGGCTTTTCACCTCAACAGTTCAATTTTGTCTGCTTTAGTTCGGTTTATCATCCCATGTTTTCCTAATTTTTCAACCATTTAATTTCGAAATGAGTTCACTTTTTTTGTTTTTCTTTTATCCTTTCTACTTTGATAAGTTAATTTTTATTGACTGTTTCATTTTGCATTTCGCTTTATTCAACTCTCTTCTTCAAAGATTTTTTTTAATTGCATTCCAGTTTTCGTTTCTTCAACCAATATTTTAATTGATGATAGTTGACGTTTTTTTTTCATCTCGCTCATTTTTGTCTTCATCATTAAATGTGTTTTATTTCTTGTTTCTTACTATATATTTCCTCAATGGTTCAATTTTGTTGGTTTTCCAATTATTTGCCTATCACTTATTTTATCTATATTGATTAATGTGTCTCTTCGTATCATCATTATTTATTATTGCGTTTCAAAGTTTTATTTTTTTTTTTGCATTTCACTTGATTTGATTTTTTTTTTCGCAGTATAGTAGTCCAATTTTGTCTGATGTTATTCTAAAATATGTAGATGTAGTTCTACGATTAATTTTTGGATTTTTTTCTCATGTTGATTTTTGTTTCGATTTATATCTGTCGCTTTCTTCATCTCAATTGATGTTTTTAATTCACTTTTGTAACTTGATTGTTTCTACCTCCTTCGATTTTGTATGCGTTTCACTTTATTCGACTTTTTTTCATTTTTGCTTTTATTCCCATTTCAATTATTTGTACATCACCCAATATTTTGTCATTTATGATATTTCATGGACTTTTTTTCTCATCGCTATTTTTGTCTCAATTATTGTCTGTTTTTTTTTCTCATTTTCCATCACTATTGTGACAATAATAATTATCATTGATTATGATCACTCGTCTCAGTTTAGTTTGGTGATTCGATTTATTCAGCTTTTTTCCTCTGTGGTCCAGTTTTTTCTGCTCTTATTTCTTTTCCTATTTGTTTACCATCCATTATTAATTTCAGTAATTCTAATGAATGATCCTATTTAAATTTACTTTTTTATTATATATATATCGTTTTTTGTTTTTTTTATTGATATTTTCTATAAGTTTATTGAAGTTTGATAATTTTTCATTGCATTTCACTTTATTATACTTTATGTATCGTTCTTTATCTTGTTCATTGTGAGTCTATTAGTTTATTGTGTCTTTTCCGCTTTAACAGTTTCAAAGGTTTTTGTTTGTTTTCTTTAACACTGATTCGTTTATTATATCAATAGTTTAGTGAGGCTTTATTCGACCTATATTTATTTACTTTTTATTTGTGAGTTCTATATAGCTCTGCTTAATAGATGATATTATTATTGCTTTTTTTTTATTCTTATCATTTGACTTGTCTTAGTATTTGTTTGTATTCTTTTTCTACCATCAAGAAATTCATCATTGATTTATTCAGTTTTATATTGATTTTTCTCTTTATTGATTTTTATCCGTATTTGATATTTGCCCCGGAATTTTCCATGATATTTTTTAAAAATTTAAATCTTACTTCAGTGAAACGATCATTCTCACTTGATTCAATAATCATCTTCTACCAAATTATCATATATTTTCTATTTTATTCTATGTTATGATTTGTTTTATTCTCCCCTCTATTATTCTCTTATCATTTCCTATATTGTTCATTGTACTTTTCATTTTAACATGTCTGAATTTTGTTTGCATTTCACTTTTTTTGCTTTTTTCCCGAATAATATTTTTTTTTCTTTGATCCCTGTTTTAATTGGTTCATCTTTCAATGTTCCACTAACTTCAATCAATTTATCAATGACACTTTTAGGTTTTGTTGATAATTCTATTTTTATAAACAGTTATTTGTCTGAACGACACTTTTCCTCCATGCAAGTTAGTACTTATCTATTGTATATTCTTATTTAGTTTATGTTATTTTTGATTATTAATTTTTATTTATTTTTTTTTATTTTCAACGCAAAATTTTGACTGTTTTTGGTACCTACAGTTCATTCACAACCAAAATTTAACAAACTTCATGTGATAAGACATAGCGAATTAGCGAAATGATTGGACTGATCACATGTGTTGGTTTATCTCACGTGACCTTCCAATCGTTTCCCTTTGTTTGATCACGGGTTGTTTGTTTACTTTGGTGACTTTTGGTTGTGAATCAACAGATATGAAAATAATCGATAATTTAAAAAGGCAAACATAACCTACAAAGAATTATTGACCACAATGAATACTTAGTTGAATTTATTTGTTTTTTTTTTGATAAAATTTCAAAAAATCTACAACAAAATAACTGTCATTCATGCAAATCCTATACAATGATAATATACGAATCCGAATAATATAGAAATACAAAAAATGCTAGTAAGAAAAGGAACAAATTCAATCATTTTATAAAAATAATAAAAACAGCAAAAAAATAATGACTAAAAATGACAAAAAAAGAGAAAAGGACACAGAATAAAATAATAATAAAAAAAGAACAAAAAAGAACAATGAGAAAAAAAATAATAATAAAGAGTCAAGTCACACATGAAAGTCAAAGTTAGGAAAAAGTGTAAAATAAAAATAAACAACACCGTAGAATTAATTCAATGATAACCTATGGTACTGGATGCCAAAACGACCATGAACACACCCTATAACCCCCAATTTGATAAACCCATAAAAGACAGCTTAAACATTGATTTGCATGGGATTGATGACCATTTACCATGAAACCCAGCAGCTGCTGTTTGTGTTTTTGTCAAGCAACCCAAATTCCGACGACACCATTCCACATTATTTTTAATTAGTACCGAACCGTCTAATCGGAATTTTAAATTTTCCTTAACAAGCACATTTTTAAGAGTAATTAATAAATAATTTCTACGTTATCAGTTCTCTATACTTTCGTGAATCCATTATCTTCGCGACGGTGGCTTTGAGATTTATTTCGCTTGTTTTTGACAGTGGCTAATTAGCGATGATTTTAATTAGTTTTGTCGAATTCTGGTGATTAGTTGCGAGTAATTGGGGCGAAATGGTACAAATTTGACTAGTGTATTAATTAGGATGTTGAACTATCTTTATTGATTATTTTACCATTTTCTATTTTTTGCATTTTTTTATTTAAATCGGATTTGTTTTTTTTTTTTATTCAGTGATTTGTGGTTTCTATTTATAAATATTTTTTTGGTAATCTTTCTACGTATTCATATTTTTTCTTTATTTCCCAAATGTTGAAATTATAATTTTTTTATCTTCTTTTCTTTTCGATTGTATGTTTTTTTTTATTTGCTTATCACTAGTTTTTTCCACTTTTGGTCTATTACACTGTCCATTTTCGTATTTTGCTATAATTTTATTTTTTTTCTGTGAAGATCTTATATGAGTTTAGGAATCAATTTTTTAATTTCAAGTTTATTTACTTTTTATTTTTCCAAAATACCTATTTGTTGAAGGTTCTATCAACCATTCGACTATTGACTGGAAAAAAAGCGTGAAATCTTTCCAGTTGATTTCTGCGTTTTTAGGTACTTCATTGATTTATTTATTTCTTTTTTTTTTTTCATCATAATTGAGTCTGCTGTTTTTTCTTTCTAATTAATCAATTTCATTTTGGTTTTTTCATTTTATCAGAAATAATAACGACATTTACATTCTTCATCCTTTTTAAATGCCCTTGTTCTTGTCGGATTTGAAATGGAGGAGTTTTAAAAAGTTTGAATTTACCTCAATAATTGTTTTTATTTGATTAGTAGTATTTAAGACAGTTATTTTAATAAGTTTAAGCCATTTGAAGTCTTTGAAATTTCTCAAAACAAACATTTAATTTTTTAATTTTTACAAAATAATCTTGAAAATTCTGGTTCACTTTTCTTTAGAGTATTTGAAAGAGTTTTTCAAGTGTTTCAAAACCTATTTAACAATATTTTCAGGAAGTTGCAGGATGGTGAGTTAATTAAATGTATCCTTTAAGTCAGTTTAAAACAATTCAACGTCTTCAAAATCTTTTTTGAAGCCTCTATTTCGTTCACAATATTTTAGAATTGAACGATTCTTGTTTCTTTTAGAGAGTTTTAAAAAGTTTTTACAGTGTCTCAAAAGCTATTGAACAATCTTTTCAAAAATCTTCAATATAGTTGGTTGGTTCAATGTATTCATTTATTCATTCTGTGACATTCCAAAGTCATTCAACTCCTTTTTCATGCTTCTGTCTCGTTTACAATGTTTTAGATTTTTTTTAAACAATTCAAGATTTTAGCTAATATACAGGAATATATGCGATTGCAGCTTTCAAAATGTATTTAAAAGAATTTTCCACTTTTCACAGAGCTCAAAATTATTAAGACGATTTATTGTACACTTCCAAATGTTTTAAAAAGCTTTTTAAGCGTTTTAAAAGCTATCCAACAATTTTTAAGAAAGTTTTAATATGGTGTGTTGATTTAATGCATCCTTTTAGTCAGTTTAAAATATTTCAGTCTTTAAACCACTTATTCAAGCTTCTTTTCCGTTTGCAATGTTTAAAAATGTTTTTAAAGCATTTAAAACTTAAGCAAATACAGAGGAAGCTTAACAATAAAATTAAATTCTTGTTCACTTTAGATTTTTGTTAGTGTCTTAAAACCTATCAAAAAATCTTCTTAGTAAGTTTTGATAATAAATGAATAATATAAATACGTTTAACATTTTCAAACCTTAAAAATCCTTTTTCAAGCTTTTATTTCGTTTAAAATATTGTTTTGCAATTCAAGCTAATATACAGAAAGATGGGATTTTATTGCTTTTCTAAGCTTATTAAATGAATTTAGAAGCACATTTTGTAGGTATTTACAAATCCTAAAATCCTTCAAACGATATTTGCTCATTTTGATGTTTTAAAAATTAAGTATCAAAATTTTAAATTTTTTTTAATAAAAATAAAAAACTCTTCAAACGATTTTTGTTCACTTTAGAGCATTTCAAAGAGTTTTTGAAGAGAGTTTTAACAAAGTGAGTTGATTTGATGCATCTCTTTGATGGGTTTGATTTAGTTTGGAATAGTTTAAACTCCTTTTTGAAGCTTCAATTTGTTTTGAATTGAGTTTAAACTGACTCTTTTAAGCTTTTTAACTAATATACGGGGATATGGCAAGATAAATAATAACTTATTTAAAATGTTTTTTGAATGGAGTTACGGTTTCCGGTGGGAACGCGGTCAAATTTTGTCTGACGTCATCATTCCCTATAACCAATGATAAACTCTTCTAACGATATCTTCATCGTGGAATCTCTGCGAGACAAATTTTCAGACAAATCTTGTAGACAAGCAACCAAAGTACCACTTTTATTTACAGTTTTTTTTTTATTGGATTTAGGGTTTTTGATATAAACGGTGTCAAATTTTGCCTGACACCATCATTTCCTACAACCCATGAGTCCACTCCTGTAACGATATCTTGGAAGGGATCCCTCCAAGAGAAAACTTTTTCAGGTAAATCTTGTGAACAATCAACCAAAGAACAAGTTTTATTTGAGAAGTTTTTCGAATGGGGTTATGGCTTTTTTTGTAAACGCTATCAAATTTTCCCTGAGATCATCATTTCCTATAACCAATGAGTACTCTTTCCACGATATCATCAAAGTTGTTCCTCTAAGAGAAAAATTGTTCAAACAGATCTTCAACCATGGGACAACTTTTATAACAAGAATTTTTCATTGGAGTTGGGGTTTTTGATATAAAAGGTGTCATGGTTTTTTATAACCCATGAGATATCTTGAAAGTGGTTCCTCCGACATAAAAATTCTTCAGATAAATATTATAGACAGTCAACAAGAGATCAACTTTTATTTGAACAGTTTTTCATTCAAGTTACGGTTTTCCTTAAAAACAAAATTTGTCTGAAGTTATCTAATATCTCAAAAACCTTCCCGTTAATAGAAAAATTGGCAATAAAATGATATTTATCACTTAGATGAATCGAGAAATCTTGAATAGAAAATCTTATATGCTCGTTAACATTTCTTCTCAATTAGACAAATTGCCATATTATAATTTAATTTTATGGCCACATTAACTCAGGAAATTATACGAAAATAATTGGCCGTCTAAATTAAAACTATTAAGCTTTATTAGTTTTATTGACAAGTCCATTAACTTCCTTACGTAACTTGAAAATTGATATTCAACGATTATTGAACAAAAATGTGTCATACACTCAAAGATTATGGACTAGTTTTACGATTCCCCAAACATAAAACCGAAAATAGATTTCACAACGGCAAAGACAAGCAGAAATCCGAAATATTTATTCATGTTTAATCGCAGGGACCGCGGATAATTAACGTTGTGCCGTTACTCTTCCCGACCACCATTTAGTCTTTATTACATCGTTTACGGTCTAAATATAAACGGAAAATAGTCGAAAAACCGCAAATAAATCAACAAAAAGCCCAACAGGCTAAACGGCGATAAACTAATGGGCTATTATTCAAGACATCTCCAGAACATCTGTCGCGTATAAGAAAAAAAATAGATGTCTGTCGAGACCGCCAAGACAATATTTTCTTGACAATTTTTAAGTGAATGTGACATTGGGATGGGAAGAATGATGCTGCAGTGCATACCTTGATATTTGTGAGGAAGATATGTCGAGTGGAATGTTTTTGAAGATGCTAATGAGGTTCTCTTCTTAAGCGAAGCTGAATTCTCATTGAGAAACCAATTATTCTTTTCCAAAATAATGAAAGCCTTCAGCATTTGCGTATTTTACTTATGATCTCATTTGCTTCACTTTACTTATTTCATTGATTGTCTAAAAGATTCGCCTCAACATTTTTTTTAAGTGTGTGGTTTAGAAGTCAACAGTGGTTGGTAAAATATATCAGATGTCATCAGAAGAGGATAGAAACTATGCATGACAAAACTGTGACTTTAGAGGTAGCTAGAGGCTGCTCCCAAGAAGAAATCACCTCTTCTTTGGAACCTAGTCACAGACGAACGCGGAATTGTACTCCCAAGGCTATGCCGACGATGTTGCAGTACTAGTCATAGACAAGTTAACCAGAACGTTATCAGAACTGATGCAGACATCGTTATCAGAACTGATGAGACTCCCAAATCGAATCAAGTCTGGGATTGTTAGCAAAACCTTGCCACTGGTTATGAACAAGAAGACCAACGCAAAGTTGCAAATACACCACTTATGAGTCCAGAATCTGTCAAAGGTTGGCTGAACTGTTCGTCCAAAAAACCACAGAAAGCAAGATCGTGCCAATTACTAGGACTAAGACATAGAGAAACATTGATGGCCGAGGGAACTCCTGCAGAAGAAATCAGCTTAGGAAAGTAACAGGGATATTAACTGGACATTGCAACTCAAGAGAACATCTTTAAAGATGAACCCATATATAGGCTCTACAATGAAGAGAAGGAAACAGCCTCACACATCATCTTTGAATGTGAAGCACTGACGTTCTGGAGAAGGGATAATGAGGAATTTACACACATTTCTCAAAAACGAGTCAGAGAAACTGCTCTTCGACTAAGACTTAGGTATCAGGGATACCTCGTGAGCTCGTTACGCCTTTAATATCAGTAATCAGTGCTGGCATCTTCCGGTGTTTAGCAGGGAAGAGGAGTGAAGGCAGAGTACAGAGTGGATTTTGTGCCCTTACGCATCCTGATCCTTGAACACCGACATCAGGGACGGGAACAACTCATACTTAAAGTCATCCTGTCCTGTGAATCCTGTTGCTGAGAAAATATGAGGGGATCGACCGTTACATTTCTGTTTTTGTCCGGCCATTTTAGCGGATGAGGAGATCGATGGCGAATTTGTTTTCACGTATTACCACTACCTCTTCGTACATCTATCCCACAATTCTCATCACTCCCTCCGTCCCACCATTTCTGGACTGTGTGGCAGACAATCTCAGGATCTGTCAGTAAACCACCACTGATAGAAAGCACAAACTGTGAGTTCTGGAAAGAGAGGATGGAGAGTAAATCTCAGTTTTTCCACATCACTGTTATCTCGGAGGATTCGAGAAGGTCTTATGTCTACATGCTGATTATAAAAAAGAGACAAATTAAATCACGGTTATAGCCTTTGGAGTGAAGTCTCCTCCTTACCTAAGAGTGCTCTATGAATTGATACAACAGGACAATTCACATTCGAAAGCGATCTTCACATGTTTGACTTGGTGACTTGTATTGCACCGGTGGAATCTGCTAGATAACTTGATCAGCAATCGGTAGAACTTATCTCAGCTGACAAAATTCTCCACAAACTTAAAAAAGATTCTGGAGGAAATTCCACTCAACTCAAGGCTATCAGAGTGGTCTTTGAATCGGACACTAAAATCTTAGGAATGTAGCTGAAACCAGAACTGGTTACTTCAACTTTCAGTATTTGTCTGCAGGGGCTCGGTTTTATGATCCGATTGGTATGACTGCTCCCTTTATATTATTTCTGAAACTGCTGGTCAAGGAGTTATGGATTCTCCAGTTAAATTGGGAAGGAGACCTTCCGGAACATCTAAACGAGAAAATCTCAAATCCGAATGAAGCAGGAATCTTGGAGCGGAAAAAGAGTGACCAATTGCAGATGCTAGTCAAAACGTTTATGGCGCAGTGGTTTATACCAGGCTCTTAGAAGAGTCCGGAGAAGTCCATACTAGTTTGATTTGTGCGAAGTCCAAGAAGTCACCATTCTAGTTGGCAAAACATGTCTTGGAGACGTCCCAAAACAGGATTATAATTTTCGAATTCGTTGCTCTTCATGATTGCATATACCAAAGAAAGGAAATCCACCAGATTGCTAATTGAGGGACTTCAATTCTTGAATGGATAAGGTATACGAAACTAGGCCCAAAATATTAACGAACAGGAAACAGTGGATGCACTTGCGCAACGTCTAAAGGTCGAGCTTGGTCGGAAGATGTTCCTCGTATCCTGAAATTTTGCGAATTTTGGTAAGAGTTCTGCAGTTTTTGGGAGTAGTTCCAAAGTGGGCCTTTATTTCTGTTGGAGATTTCCATGAAAAGATGGCACCTGTCTTCCAGTCTTCAGACACGTTAAATGCACTAAATGTTCTTCTTCAATTCAGGCCAATGAATTGAAGAAGAATCAACAATTGTGGGTTATGGGTTATGCGGTATGGTACAGTAAGGACAAGTATAGGCAGATACGCCCTTCACCATCCCAATAGGTTAAGATGGCTAGTTAAGAATAGATTGCAAACTTGGGCGGATTTTTTTTTTAATTAAAGGTCATCTACTTAGACTAGAATTGGAACATTTGCATGTCCGGTTGAGTTTTTTTCTTTGTGATAATGTTTCCAAGATGTAGACCCCCTACCACAAAAATCCAGAGGATGGCGTTCGAGTTATAGAAAATTTAATTTTCCAATCCTGTTAGAAACTTGAGCGCGTCACTAAACTGATCATTTGTGTAGTTGAACTTGTAGAAAATAGTTTCTGAGCTGATTTTGCTTCTTCAAGTGACATCATCATACATATGCCACAAAAGCCAAATGAGCAATAATGACCAATGACAAAAGACAGTTGGAATTTGATAAAGTGAACTTTTGTTCCACTTCTAGAGCTAGACTTCTATCGTGCCATGGTGAAATTCAATCAAAATGAAGAATTTCAATCAAGATGAAATCACTTATTACAGTAAAATTCTCTACATAAACCATTATTGCTGAACTTGGCTGCAGCATGATAAAAACTAGTAGTAACACGCGATGTATATCGACTAGCCTTTCTCCACTCAATAGACACTAGATCTGGTCGAAAGGAAGGACAAATTCCAACCCATCATCAATTTACAAGAATCGCCATTTCAAAGAAATACCCACCATAGAGCCAACAAAACCCAATTAAAAGATGAGCATTCCGCATCAACAAATGAGCAAACACAGACAATTAACCACAATTAAATTCCATAAGTTAAAGATGGGTGGTCTGCTGCGATCCATCAACTTATTCAAAAGTTGCTGATCAGGAATCAACAGATTTCCAGCTAATTTGGTTTTTGCCATTGTACATCAGGGAAAAAATATCGGTTTAATTGGTGGTTTTTGATGACGATTTAAATTCCAACGAGGTTTCAGTTGCAGGAAAAAATTGTCATTGCTCTATTATACGGTTGTGGTCTTATGGGAGTTGCTGGTTTTGCTCGTGGTAATTGCATGTCTTTGTTGAAGATGACGTCTGTTGTCTTGGGACTTTTATCATCTAGTACTTTGATGACGGCAAAAAGAAGAGAAGTCAGTAAGGTCTCAGATTCTTGATTCTAATTGTAGCAGACCACATTGCTTCCGCCATCTTCCAGACTGGCTCTAGAGTTACTCCTGTAGCTCTTCCATTGAATTTAAGACTTTCGTTGAACTAAGACACTGGTCTAGAGAGTGATGGACCTTTGTGCTAGTCACTCAAAGATCATTGGAAGGGGTTACAACACCCATTCCCATAGAACTACCAACATAAGGTAGAACCTCGATATGGAAATGTAACCAAAGCACCAGGTGGTTGTGGAAGGCAACTCTTCAACCATTCCTAGCAGGATCTCAACCAATGCACTCAAAACAGTGAAATAAATTGATAATTAATACCAAAAATAAGAGGTTGAATTAACCCTCCAGGTGTCATTTCAAGGCGATAATTTATGCCCAACCAATTTGGTATAATTGGTGTCTTTGAGGTCGCCATACCATCATCTCGTGTTCACGTTGAAAGAATGTTTAAAACCAGGAGCCCGTTTCGATTTAATTGAACTAATCTCTCTCGGATCATTCGGCATACATTAATTAACACATTCGCATTTGAATAAAAGCGACATTAAACGATTGAAAAGTGATGCTACTTAAGTCGCTGGACCGCGGACTAAATGACTTTAGACAGGACCGGTTATGGGAATTTTGAAATGGATCTGCAGCAGGTAAAAATATATAGCTTAGAGTTGATAACAAAAGAACACATTGAAAGTATATTTTCAACAATATCTTGAAAGTGGTACCTCTGAAAGAAAATTGGTTCAGACAAATCTTCTGGACAATCAACCAAAGAAAAACTTTTATTTCAAGAGTTTCCTGATTGGAGATGTTGTTTCGGATATAAACGCTGTCAAATTTACCCTGACGTCATCATTTTTTTTAACTCATGAGTTTACACTTTCTACAATATCTTGAAGGTGGTACCTCTGAGAGATAATTAGTTTAGACAAATCCTCTAGACAATCAATAGAGGAACAATGTTTACTTGAAGAGTCAAAATTTGTCTGACGTCATATAATCCCCACAACCAGTCACTGTAGACTTCCAACTATATCTTGAAAACCATACTACTGGGAGAAGAATTGTTGAAATAATCATTGTAGACAATCAACAACAGAATAACTTTCACATGTTCTTTTTTAATTAAAGTCGCGGTTCTTACACTTATCCGCAATTATCTGATGGGTCAATAAAATGGTATTTATCACTAAAACTGTCAGGTTTAGAACACAGTTTAAACTAGAGTCCCACCCTGTCCCCCGTTTTTTTTTATTTCTTAATTCACTCCAAACTCCGATAAACCCAGGCTTCTCCCAATTATTATAGTGTCCCACCATGCAATGTCATTCTCGTGATATCGTCCGTTAATTCTTCACTAATTTTCTTGTTTGTTTATGGACATTTTATGGACCTGCTCACTTATTTGGGACCTATTAGTTATCAGCCACCGTCGCTTGCTGGCTCAGTTAATGTAAGTTGCTTATGTGGTTGAATACTCACCAGAACTCATCCCGCCCATCCCAAATGAAGTAGCAGGAATCATCCCTGGTCCTGCAAACGGGCTCATCATCCCCTGATGCCAAGTTTGATGGGCGGCTTGATATACTGCTGCCAACGCGCTAAACGGCGTGGGCCTGATAGGCCCCAGACCCTCTTTAGGCCGTTCATTCTTCTGATTCAAGTCCTCCACATCAATGGACTCTTCATCTTCGTCAAACTCGTCATCGGACTGATTAGGACTGGTTGGAGGCGGCGAGGGCGATGATTTAGGCCTCGTATCCGCTAACAAAGAAGCTACACTAAAACTAATATGTCCATTTTTACTGGTATTTGTGCCATTGTCACTTTGCATTGTCTTGTCCCGAAGATTTTGGACAGTCATAGTATTGGATAAATCACTCACATCACGATTTTGAGCCCGCGCAACGTTGCCAACCCAAACCAGACTGACCATGAGAGGTTGGTGGTCGTTAGGGGAATTGCAACCGGGGGCGGAGCGTGAGGCGGTGATGGGGACCCGCCCATGTCATCAAGCAAAGCGTCCAATAACAGTGGAGTTGTCCTTAACTACCGCCCAGTTGGACAAGTGGATAGTGGTTGGGTTGAGCGTGACACGTTAGGCATGGTTTGATGTGGTCGACTTTGATTACCTTTTAATTTAATTTGAGCATTTTTAGGAGTTTACACTTATTCGATGTCAAATGAAAATGGGGCTTGGATTGTTATAAGTCAATTCACTTTCAAGGATCGGGTTATTGTATTGTAGCTTGCTAATTGGGGATTTTTGGGGTTTTCAAAAAACTGTGTATCATGAATTGTCCAATTATGAAGAAATCAGTTAATTAGTGAAGGGAACATTATAATTAGACCCTAGCAATTATTTTTGGAAAAATAACACATAAACCTACCCAAATCCACAGATCGCTCCGATAACTGGCGAACAAAAGCATCTGTCAGCGACCTTTCCACAATTTATTGCCGCATTTTTCTACAGAAGCCAAAACTTAACTGCTTAATAGGTCGACCAGCCTAATTAACAATTTGGAAAATAATTGCCCAAAGATATTTTAACGAAGGTGGGTTAATTTTGAATTGGCTCGAATATTTTTATCGGTTGTTGTTTCCTTATTGCGCTACTGGGAAACAAATAATTGATACCATTCTATCACGATTTATCATAATTTGCCCCGATTGCACGTCAGAAATAAAATGAAATATATGCTGCTGTCCATTTTTTAGAATAATTGCAGCCAGATGCTCGTTTTTGCCATGTTGAGTGTGGAATTGCCCCTATCGCATTTCACAATTAGGCTAATTGGAATTTAATTATTTGCAGACTCGCATGGGAGTTTGATGACTGGAAAAATAGATTCTCAACTCTGCCAGAAGTTACTTGAGCTAAATTACTGGAGAAAACCTTCTTCCTGCTAAAACCCCAGTCCTCATTGATCTTTTTTCAGTATATTATGTCTCTATTTTGTTTTTTTACTTATTTTTCAAGATATAATTTTTTTCTTATTCTTTCTTTATAATATATTTCTTTTTGTTTTTTTCTAATTGTTTGCTTTCTTGCCATTTTTGATTCTCAACTGCCTTGTTTTAGTTTTTTTTCTGCAGAGAACTCATTGGACCTTGTTATTGTTCACTTCTCTCAATATGTACATTCTTCGATTTTTTGTTTTTGATTTTATCGCCATCAACAGTAGCTCTCTCGTTATTATAACTGTTTATTTCTTATCAACTCTTAAAATTGTTTACCACTTTCCCTTCTTTTATTAATCACTGAAAAGTTTTATTTGTAGCATTTTTCAGGATTTTGTCATTGTTGTTTTATATCTTTTGGTTTTCTTCAATAATTGATATATACTTCTCTTCATAATACTTTCATTCGGTTTCACTTATGAATTTATTGATGATTGTTCTCGATTTATCTGTGGAGATTTTATTTTGATGTAAACGTTCTTACTTCTATGATTTTTATGTCTATTAATTTCAATTTTAATTTTTCAAACTGTCTTCATCGACCTTTTCGTTGGATTTCTTGCCACTTGCTTTTACTTTTTTCCACTACTTCTTCTATTTTAATTTTTTTTTTCGTGCCAATTGTTTAGAATGTTTTGTTAATTTTGACCCATGTCGTTGACTTTTTGATCACTTCCTCATCAGTCTTTTGTGCATTTTTTTCATAATATTTATGATAGTGATTTTTTTTTATAATATCAATTATTATTGATCACTAATAACAATTTTTGCTGTTGCCTCTTTTATGGTATTGTTTTTCTGTCATTAGTTCTTGGATCTTTTTTCTCAATTTTTTTACCGTATTATTCATTGCCGTTTTATTTGTCAAACTTTTCTTCTTTATGTATTGAGTTTTTTCGTAAAATTGTTTTTCAATTATTTTCTTTTTCGATTCTATTATTTTTTACTATTTAGTAATAATTACTTATATCTATTTTTGTAACTTTTTCTAGCCAAGTGCTCAATAAAAATATATTATTATTATTATTATTATCATCACTTATAATTTTTTTGTTTTGTATCCTTTGTTTGTATCTTTATGATCGTTTTGTTTTTATTTAAACTCAAAATATTTCATCATAGGTGTCCGAGTCTTGAGGTTAATGTCATTTTTATTGATATTTTGATGACTATTGACAGATGCTATTTGTCACTGTCATAGGAAAATTGTCAACTTTCTCCCTAACTGCTAATGGGTCCTATGATTGAACGTCTACGTTATCTTAACATGTCCATATCACCATGGTAACGCTGTTATCAAATGGAACATTTGCATTAGTAAACAATCTCAACGTATACGTTAACTTAACGTGAATCAATCATAGGACCCAATATTTCATCATAAATGTCAAAATTTTGAAGGTCAATTTTCACTTTTGTTGATATTTCGATTACCTACTTTTCACAGATTCTTTTTATCATTTTTGTCTGTCAACTTCCTCCTGATATACAAATATTTCATATCAAATGTCAAAATTTCAAGGTTAATGTCACTTTTGTTGATTTTTTATTGACTTTTGACAGATTCTGCTTTCCACTTGTGATGGGAGAACTGCCAACGTTCTAAACTGTCAATATTTCATCATAAATGTAAAAATTTCGAGGTTACATGTAATTTTTATTGATATTTTGATCACTTTTTTATCTGTCTGTCCATATTTTATTTAAAATGTAAACATTTTGAGGTCAATGTAATGTTTGTTGATATTTTCTGTTTGTCATTGTTCTGTCAACTTCCTCTTAATCTGTCAATATTTCATATAAAATGTCAAAATTTGAAGGATAATGTCACTTTTGCTGATTTTCTATTGACTTTTGACAGATTCTGCTTCCTGCTTGTCATTTGTAATGGTGAAACTGTCAACCTTCTCCTAGACTGTCAATACTTCATTACTAATTTGAAAATTTCGGGGTTCAATATAGTTTTTATTGACATTATAATAACTTCTTTTCCTAAATTGTAAATATTTTATGTAAAACATTTTGAGGTCAATGTAATATTTGTTTATATTTTTCTGTTTGTCATTTTTCCATCAACTTCCTCCTAATCGGTCAATATTTCATTTAAAAAGTCAAAATTTCAAGGTTGTTAGTTTGTTGATTTTTTATTGACTTTTGACAGATTCTGTTCCACGTCATTTGTAATAGGAAAACCATCAGCTTTCTCCTAAGCTGTCAATATTTCAGCCTAAATGTCAAAACTTTGAGGTTAGTTGTCACTTTTGATGATATTTTAATGACTTTTGACAAATTTTTGTAATTTTATAGGAAAACTGACAACTTTCTCTCAATCATAAATGTCAAAATTTCAAGGTTTAATGTCATTTTTATTAATTCTTTTGTCATGTGTTGTAGGAAAACTGTCAACTTTCTCCTGAACTATCACTATTTCATCATAAATGTCAATATTTCATTCAAAATGTCAAAAGTTCAAGGTTAAATGTTATTTTTGTTGATACGTTGATGAATGTTGACAGATTATATTTGTCATTGTGACAGAAAAACTGCCAATTTTTCATTTTAATTGTCAAAATTTTGAGTTTCATGTCATTTCTGTTGATATTTTAATGACTTTCGACAGATTCTGCTTGTTATTTGTTATGGGAAAACTATCAATTCTCTTTAATTGACAATATTTCATTCTAAATTTTGAGGTCAATGTCACTTTTGTTGATATTTCAATGACCTTTGACAGATTCTGTTTGTCATTTGTCAACTCACTCCTAAACTGACAACATTTTAATCATTTTATCCTAAATGTCAAAATTTTAAGGTTAAATGTGGTTTTTATTGACATTTTAACGACTTTTTCCCAACAAACTGTCAATATCCCATTTCAAATTTCAAAACTCTGTCAACATTTTTAACTCCTCATATTTTAGTTCATTTTTTTTTTCATGTATCAAAAATGTATCGATGATTTGTTTATGTTGTTTTATCTGTATCTATATAGTTGTTTTTTAAATTGTTTTTCGTTTTATTTAAACTGTTTATTGTCTACTATCTTCACAGTTTCATGATTGCCCCCTTCTTCACTCATTTTGTTCCATATTCTTCTTGTGCCAATTATTTGATGAGCTTTGCTACAGGCTTCTTCCATGTGTTGTTGACTTTGTTAATCACTTCCTGATGTCAATTTTTAGGCTGATTCGATTCGATATTGATAACATAATAGCTGTTGTCTCTTTTTCATTATTATTGATTGTTTTTTGTTTGTTACTAATTAATGAACAATATTCGTTGATCAAAGTATTGTTGAATCATTATATTATCAGTGCTTCATTAAATAAAGTAATAATTAATTTAATGAATCAATTAATAAGACAATCACTCGAACGGAAATGAATAAACCCATGGATATGCAAGACAATAAATAATTGATAAGTATATTAGAAAAGTTAATGAAATAATAAAACATGAATCAAGCCATGAAAAAGAAGTAATGAATTCATTAATGAATAAGTTGGGCAATGAAAAATATATTGGTTAATGAATGAATCAATGAGTCAAGCATCGAAATGAAAGTGATTACATCGATCAATATAATATAAAACAATGAATACATTGAATAATGAATGGATTGATGATTCAAACAATGAAATGGAGGCGCATAAACGCATTGTCATTATTGAAACATTGAATAATAAATATGTATATTAATATAGTTTAATGAACCAACCAGGGAAACAAGCCATGAAATAGTACTGAATAAATTAATGAATATTTAAAACAACAGATACGTTGGACAATGAAAGATGAATATGAATGAATGAATCATTAAATATGTAAAACAATTAATGAACTGATGGACAATGCAAGATAAGTATATTGGTTAATGAACGAATCAATGAGTCAAGCATTGAAATGAAGGTGAATACATCGATCAATATAATATAAAATAATGAATGGATTAATGAGTCAAACAATGAATAATAAATATGTATATTGATATAGTTATAACGAGCCAACCAGTGAGTCTAGCCATGGAATAGTAGTGAATAAATTGATGAATATTCAAAAGAATGGATACGTTGATCAATGAAAGATAAATATGTTGAATGAATCAATGAGTCGAGCAATGAAAATAAATCAATGAATTTAAAAAACAATTTACACATTGGACAAGAAAAATGAATACATTGTTTGAAGGATGAATTCAAGAGTCGAACAATGAAATGGAGAGGAATAAATTCATTGTTATTATTAAGACAATGAATAATAGTCAAGCCATGAAATAAAGATGAATAAATTGATGAATGTTCAAAACAATGGATACGTTGGGCAATGAAAGATGAATATGTTGAATAAATCAATAAATATGTAAAACAATGAATGATCTGGACAATGCAAGATAAGTATATTGGTTAATGAATGAATCAATGAGTCGAGAAATGTAAATAAATCAATGAATTCAAAAAACAATTTACACATCGGACAAAAAAATCAATACGTTTATTAATGAATGAATTTGAGAGTCGAACAATGAAATGGAAGAAAATAAATCAATGAGATAATCAGTCAAACGTAACTGAATAAATCCATGGTTATGTAAGATAACGAATAATGAATATATTAGTAAAGTTGATGACCAATGACCATATATGATGATTATTTAAAACAATGAATAAGTGGGACAATGAAAGATAAATATTTTGGTTACTGAACGAATCAATGTGTCCGGCAAAATACAATGAATAAATCAATAAATATGTCATCTACCTCTTTTTATCTGATTGTTTATTAGCATTTTTTTATCAACATTATCGTTCGATTTGTTCATTTTCACTTTCTTCATTACTTTTTTTTATTTATTCTTGTATGACTTGTTTTGTGAGCTTTCATCGTTGATTCAGTTTGGATCATTTATTTTAGTTTGTATTCAACTTTTATTAAATGGAAGAAAGTACAAAAACCTGCAAGATTTGGCAAATTTGAAAAAATCCGATAACAACTCCGTGGGAGATTCTTCTGCAACGAACGAGCAATCAAAACAACGGAAAAAACCAGAAGCCAACATTGAAACACACCGGTTGTTGTCAAAAAGCAGCGGCATGGCCCGGCCGTCGGCCATAATTCCAACAAGAAATCCCCTAACAAGAACAATAACTCACAATTAAGTGATCATTATATCTAATTGCACTGACCGTATCAATTCAGAAACGAGCCATCTTCTTTTTGTTCTACTCCTGCACGTCACTCGACTGCGACTCGACAACGTCTCCCTGATCTGTCTGTCCCTATTTTCGAAGCCGTAACAAGCAATTTGCAAACCTCATTAAGTGACAGTTTCTGCAGAGGCGCACCTGAGGGATTTTTACTCAATTTTGGCAGCAGCTTTTACTTTTCTATTGACATCTAAGAGCGCTGGTTTGAGTTCGCTGAGCTCTCTTTATAGACAAATCTTCACAATGAGTCTTCGTTTCATTTTTATGCTTCTAGTACTTTTTGTTTTTCTTTTGGTGCTTTACTTTTTCAAACTGAAGTGAGCAACTTTTTTCTTATTTTTTTTAACATTTTTTTTTAATTAGATATTTTGCTTTTTTTCCTGATTTTATTATTCTTACTAAAATCTGTTATTGAATTTTATTTGTTTAATTTTGATATTTTCTATCATTTTTCTGTTTATTTTCACATCAATACTGCTATCTTGCCTCATTTTACTTATTATTATTTCATATTATTTATTGCATATTTCAAAGAATATAAGTTGTTCATCCTCTTATTTCTACTTTGTGTTTTTTTCCTGTTCCTAAGGCAATTAGTTTGTTCTATTATTTTTATTTTTCTTTTGTATGTGTTTTTTTTTACTGTTTGTAATGTTTTCAGTCAGTTTTCACTGAAAAAAAAATATTTTCTCATTTCAAATGGTTTCAAGCTATTTCTTTTAAACATTTTAATCACTTTTTTGCCGTTTTTATTCCAACAATTCTTCTCGGTTGATAGTTTTTTCATGATTTTTCCTGTTTCTAAGGCAATATGATAATTGTGAGTCTTCAATTATTATAGTTTTAATCACTTCATAAGCGGGTTGATTACATTTTAAGAAATTTTCTTTGAAGTTTTCCGTTGCTGAATTGTGGTTTTTATTCCATTTAATTATATTTTATACTGTGTTTCATGCATCTTCCGTATGTTTCAACTAAGAAACACATTTTTTTTAAAGGTATTCTCTGTATTTCAAATTTGTTCAGCTTAGTGACAACTTTAATCATGTTATTACTATTTTTATTTTATAGTTTTTTTGAATAATTTGTCCTGTTTTTAATGAAATTGAATTGTTTTGTGTCCTTTTTTTAGAGCACTTTTTCTCTAAATAATGATTGCAATTACATACATCTTTTGTTTTTTTTTAATTTTATTTTAAAGGAATTTTATGGCATTTTTGTACTGTTTTTTAAAACCGTTTGTCACCAAGGAAAGTTTTTTTAATCAACAATTTCTCAGACCATTTTTCGTCACATTACTCATATTCATCAACCTTGTAACAGTTTGCTGGATAAATATATTTTTATTTATTTATCATTTACATAATATGTTATTTCTTGAATTATGGAAATTTTAATTCAAATTGACATCAATTCATATACCTACAGGGTGACAATTTTCAAATTTTAAATTTCCATATCTTGGGAACGAGAAACTGAATCAAAAAACGCTCAATCCAGATTCTATAAAACGAAGGGAGAACAAGAAAAAGCCTATAAACTCACCCTTACCTGTAACCCCCAAGGCAGGGTGAGATACACCCCTGAAATCTTAAATAGTAAGGGGGGTCGAGTGATACCTTATTTTGAAGGGTTTTCGACATTGATCACAACTGCCGAGTTTCAAGTCTCTGCTGTCATTCCTGTTGATATTAAAGCTATTCAAAATTTTATTTTTTCATTTTATTTTATTCAATAAATCCACTCGCAAGAGTAAACTTCTCCATACTAAGAGAATATGATGAGGGACTGAAGAACTTCAAAACGAGCTATCAGTCAGGCCTTTTGACGAGGATTTCTTTCACCCATTTTTTTTTTTTTCAATACTTCTTTGGAGTGATAGTATACCTCGTTTTGAAGGTATTCAGTCCCTCATCATATTCCCTTAGTATAAAGAAGTTAACTCTTGAGGGGAATCATTTATCCAATAGAATAAAATAAAATAGAAAAATAAAATTTTGTCAAGCTGTTATATGAACAGGAATGACAGCAGGGGCTTAAGACTCGGAAGTTGTAGTGAGGGTCGAAGGGCCTTCAAAATGAGGTATCATTCGACCCCCCTTTCTATTTGAGATTTCAGGGGTGTATCTCACCCTGTCTCAAGGATTACAGATAAGGGTGGGTTTATAAGCTTTTTTTTGTCCCCCTTTCGTTTTATAGAATCTGTTTTGAGCGTTTTTTGATTCAGTTTTACGTTCCCAAGATATGGAAATTTCAAATTTTAAAATTGTCACGCTGTATAACCCTGTATATTGAAAACCTATCATACTGTGAAATTTTAAGTGAAAAACGTACACTATAGAACAGCCCTCATTATAATTTCAAGTTAATATCTCAAAAACCAAGGAATTTTGAAAATTGCCATTGAAATATTGACAATAATTTTATACATTCATTCTGTATATTGAAGACCGAACATATTGTGAAGCTTTATTAATTTTTAGTGAAAATGGTACCTTCATAATATAGCAATCCTCACTAAAATGTGGAGCCATTGAAATATTGATATTAATTCATATATCACCCTGTATATTGAAGACCGAACATACTGTGAAACTTTGAAAATTTTGAGTAAAAAATTAATATTTTAAGGCCATCCTCAACAAAACTTGAACTTGATATCTCAAAAACCAAGGAAGCCATGGAATTTTGAAAATTGACATTGAAACATTGACATTAACACATATATTGGAAAGTCTAATTTGAAAATTGCAAATGGAAAATATACGTACACTATGGAGCACCCACCACTAATAAAAAAAGTTGATATATCAAAAATCAAGGAAGATATGAAGTTGGAAAATTGACATATATCAACACGTATATCAAAAACCGAAGATGCTGTGAAATTTTAAACTTTTTGTATGAAAAATGTACACTTTCATGAAGTAATCCTCACCAAAATGTATTACCCTATATATTAGAAACTGCAAATACCGTGTCTTTGGAAATTTGAAGTTGATATCACAAGAACCAAGGGAGCTATGTAATTTTCAAAATTGCCATTGAAATATTGACAGTAGATTTTTGTAGTCTCAACTCTTTTTTCGCTCTTGCTCTTCAATGTTTTACCGTCATTCTTTCGTATGATGTCATCTTCGGCCTCTGTACCCAGAGTGTCCGTTCTGGCACCTCAAGGAGGTATAATATTAGCTTTCTCGAAACTTGCTATTAGATTTGCTGAAGAACGTGGCGACTAGAAACACTGTCGCGCCTCTGTGCCCACTAAAATCCATCTTTCAAACAACACCCAACATCGCCGGCCGTTGCGAAAAAATTCCGACCAATAAATCGGAATTCTCAGAATTCGAAAAATCGAACCCATAACAAATAATGAGGCGAATAAACGGTGGTGAATAATGGATCCACTCGCGACCACTTGTCACAGCTGAAGACTTGCTTGCTCGAATTTTTATCTACAGGGTGACACCATCAACAGCGTCATTGCTTGAGAGGTATTAGAAAACCACTTCCGTACACCCTGTATATGTATGAATGGTGTGTCCGTTCGCTAACGATGTTGAACGACCACCGTCTGAAGAAAACTTCAAAAATTGACGAATCACAAAAAATGCGGCCAATTAGGAAGTAACAAGGGTTTTTGTCCCGCTATTGTTTGACTTTTTTGATGGTAATTTTAATTAACATTTGTCAGCGTTGTTGAAATAAATTTGCCAAAGGTTTTTGGAAATATGTCAATTATTGGATGATATATGGTTTGGTTGGTTGAATGAAACTTAAAAATGTAGCGATGGGTGAAGATTTAAGTCACTTTGAGATGTTCCACCAACTATATCTTCTTCTTGCACGGGACTACACCAAGATGAATCATCAGTGTTTGTTTCCAGTCCGTATAACAAGCAGGAGCTCCTTATTTGATAAATAAAATGAGCGGAGTTTCTACCCGGCAAATTTTGAGTCAAATTAATTGAAAAATTGATTGCTTGACCACATAATAAACTTTCAAAACCAAAAAAACATTATCTCAAAGCCCCAAAGTCATATGTCAAGTAAATCTTCATTTTAGAATCAGCGATAGAAAATATTTCATCAAAAGCACAATTGAAGAAAATTGATTGCTTCAACTTTTATTTAACTTGTTAAACCCAACAAAAATATTATAGTATAGGTACCTCAAAGTCATATTGCGAGTTAATCCCCATTTTAGACACAGTTATAGAAAGTATTTTACTAAATGCACAATTTTGAAGATTATCCGGTCATTTCCTTGTTAAGTTGAAGAAAATTGATTGCTTCACCTCCTAGTTAACTTGTTAAATCCAAAACAACATAATCTTCAATGCCTAGTCATATTTAAAGTAAATCTTCATTTTAGACAAAGCGATAGAAAAAAATTTAATCAAAAGCAGACTTTTGAAGATATATCGGTGATTTTTGTGTCAAATTGAAGAAAATGTATTGCTTTGACCTTCTATGACCAAAAAATCATTATCTTGAATACCTTAAAGTAATATTTCAAGTAAATCTTTATTTTAGACACAGCGATAGAAAACAATTCATCAAAAGCACAATTTTGAAGATAGATTGGGGATTTTTGTCTTAAATTCAAAAAAATTGATTGCCTCCACTCATAATTATTTGGTTATACCACCTTCTGTTTTGATCTTGCATGAATGAACGCCAACAAAACATTCTGTATATTATACGCAGCGAGACCAGAAATCTCGGACCGGAATTCTGACGTCACGAGTGATTTTGGTGGGCGGGGCCAAACAGCCGAACGCAATTTTTGATAATTAATTATTACTGCATTATTTGAGGCCGCAGATTTATTCTTCCAATAGTGCATTATTACTTCCTGATCCTAATATTTTTTTAATTTCCAAAAATTGTGCAGTCTCCGACACAACAAAGACTATTTAGTGAAAATAACTAGGAATTTGGGAAAAGGGAAAAGGGAAGGGAAGAAACTGTGAGAATTCAAGACAAATCTATTTATAACAAAAGCAGCAAACACTACAATGAAGAATTTAAACACATAAAAAGAACAAAACAGAAGACAAATAAGTGAACAAAAACGTAAAAACCAAACAAAAATCAAAACAAGAGAATGCAAAAAAATAGAACAAGGCAACAAAAAAAATAGAAATAAACGTTAAAATCACTACAGAAACTATTTGAAAAAATCGAAAATGATTGAAAAAACAGAAAGTGAAGAAACAGTAAAAGTCAAGCTACAACGCCAATAGATAGAATTAATAAAAATGAGTACAAAAATCAAAATATTAAAATCAAGACTAAGTTATTTGAAAAAATGTATTGAACAAAATCAACTGATCAATGAAATGTTGAGAAAAAACAACAAAAATCAATATAATGAAGAATGTGTACAGATAAAACGATTAAAAAAAGACAAATGACTAAAAAAGAGGTAAAAATCCAACCAAAATGTTTATAAAAAAAATAGAAAAAAAAATAGAATAAAGAGAAACAATATAAAAAGAACTGTGATGCAAACAAAACCTCACATTCAAATTAAGACAAACAAATAACGTAATTGACAAAACCAAAAAATTAATGATAGATTGAGAAATAAACATTATGTGCATTATCACCCCCTAATCTTAATATATTTCCTATTTCTAAAAATTGCGCAAATTGTCCGACACAATAAAAACTATTTAAAAAAAACTGTGAGTTAGTGATGGAAAACTGGAAATTAAATGACCGCGTCGATAAACAGAACAGCAATTTCCAGAAGAAGAAAAATCAAAAACATCAAGATCAAGACAACATTTTTTGGAACAAGAATGTATCTAACAAAACCAACAAATCAATGATACATTGGAAAATAACAAAAAAAAACACTACAGTAAAGAATTTAAACAAATTAAAAAGGTTGAAAAAGGAGACAAATATAGGTGAACAAAGATGAGAAAACCAAAACTTATCAAAAATGCTAATAAAGAAATGCAGACAAATTAAAATAAAGCAACAGCAAAAACAGAAATAATGTTAAAATTCCAACACAAACTATTTATGAAAAGTGAAAATGTTTGAAAAAAGAAGATACAGTGAAAATCGAATGATATCGCCGATAGACAGAATCAATAACGAGAAGTGAAAAATCAAAAACATTAAGATCAAGACAATGTTATTTGAAACAAGAATGTATTATCAATGATATAGATTGAGAAATGACAATCAAAAACGATATAATGAAGAACTAATACAGATGAAACGATCAATAAAAAGGCAAATGAGTGAACAAAGAGGTAAAAACCCATTAAAAGGAGACAAATTAAAATAAGAAGGAAGAAAATAATGAGATTCAAAAAAAAGTAGAAATAATAGAAAGTGGAGAAACCATAAAAATCAAATGACAACACTGACTATCAGAACAAAATCAAAAAAAAAATAAACAAATCAATGACATTATTAATAATAATAATAATGAAGTGTTTATTCCGCATCAGTGCTGAAAAAGTAATTTGAATAGTTGTTGATGATGATTTTTTGCAAACATCTTAATTTAAAAAACGAAAAGATAACAAATATAAAGGAAGTGGGGAAAGAGATGAAAACCTGGCAAAAATTTTAATAGGAAAAAGCTGGAAGAAAAAAAAATAATACAAAAAATACAGTGAAGATTTCAAAAAAATAAAAAAAGGAAAACGAGAAAAGAAAATAATAAGTGAGCGGAGAGAAGATGAAGAGAAGAGATGAAAATACAGGAAAATTAGAACAAAGCAAAGTAACGTTGAAACCATAACAAAATCCACTTCGAAATTAATAAGGAACTAAAGAAATCGAACAAAAAATAAATAAATAATAATACGGTAATATAAATACATTCAATGTTGATAAAGACTATATCTTAGATAATTTGTTCAAACATATTGCGAATGGGTTGTCTGGCAGTACCCGAGACTATACTTTTATACAGGGTGCTACGAATTTCTATGCTCACCATCAGATCTTGGAAACGGTACGCTATACAGAAAAGTTCAAAGCACGACAAAGTTGCGCACTCTGGTACTCAATAAAATGCCGTTAGGATATCCAAAAATATCGAGATACTTCCGAAGATATCCGCAAAGAACCGTTTTTTTTTAATAGTTTTTGTTTTCTTAGGTTTATTAGAAAAAATTAAAATAAATGTCAGATCTTCACTTTTTGTCCTCTGCAAATTTTTGATCCACTGGATTGTGTTAGGCAACTAATTTGCAATCTATTTGGATTACAAATTATCTAACATTTAAACTTTATTAGCATCAAATAACTGATGAGGGTTTATATTTCTAATACCGTATATCGTACTATGAGAATTCAACTCGATGGAGAATATGGACATGTTAAAAAAAATTAAGAGAATAAGACAAGAATAACAAAGATTGCTTTTGCTCTTTCCATTTTTCCCATCACCCATCTGCCCCCTTTCCAGTACATCATCACCAAAATCCAACTCCCATAATCATGGTAAATGGTTCGCAAAGCGTTAATAGCTATTAATAGGTAATAATTGGCTGGAGTTAATGACGTGTGCACTGATAAATTCTATCAGGCATATTCCCCTCTTCGGAAAAGAGTCATGCTCGGTAACTCCCTAACTAGACGCAGCATTCTCACCCTTCCTCACAATGACAGGGGGATGAATAAATGACTTGGTATCTGAGATTGGTCGACTGAGGGCACTAATTGGCTCTCAAAAAAAAACATTTAATCCTCTTTTGCATTTCCTCGATAATCCTAAGGCCACCGCGCCGGGCCTTTTTGCCTCTTTGCCAAACCGTTTTAAATTGGCCATCTATATGCGTAGATACGAATCAACTGACTACGTAATTATTAAATGTACAAGTTAAGCAGCTCAAAACTACAGTAATTGGCTCAGTAATTAAAACGACTCTCGCAATTTGGATGTTTTAATTAGAGAGAGGAGATGCGGAGCACCGATATCGTACCACTGAAACGGGCCCGGTCAAACAAAATTACGGATTTCTTTCGATGGCTTATTTTTCTGCTTGCTTGTTGCTTTTCTTTGTTGTTCTTATCTTTGTTCTTTGTCAGGCTTGAGCTTATTTACTTTGTTGGTCATTGTGGAACTGGAACTGCCTCAACTATGATTTTATTATACATCAAAAGCATAACATCCTTGTCTTACATCATTTAGTTCATGATCTTTATTATTCCTCTTCAATTTCTTTTTCTTCTTTGTTCGATTCTGTAACTATTTTTCCTCCAATCCATTCTTTTCTTGTTTTAAATTTCGTGCGTATCATTTTGTTGAATGGTGTTTGCAATGCTTGAATTTTTTGAAATTTTATATACACACACACCTTTCTTGCACACCATGTTTTCTCCCCATTAGTGACGTCACGAGTACCACGACGAGATACGCGCGTTTTTGATGGCGGAGACAGGTGCAGTTTTCAATAACTTATAACTTCATCATTCTAGGCCCATTTCCAAAATTATTATTATTATTATCTATTTTATCATCCACTTCTCGTCTGTCCATTTCAACATTAGATCGGTGTAAAAAAATGTGTAAAAGCCTTCAAAAAATCTGAAAAAAATCCAAAAAAGAAGGAGTGGACAAAAATAACTAGAAACAATAAGAAATTAGAAAATAAATAAACAATTGATATGATAAACAGCCCTAAAAACTGATATTTAACGGTTTCTAGAAGCGATTAAAAATATCTATAAGCCTGCCTCAAGAGTAAAAAAGTAAACCTAACATAATTAAAAAAAACAAGAATCATCAATTAAATTTAACAAAGTAAAATTAATTTTATAAAATCTATGAAGAAAGTGAAATTGGCAAAAATATTTGGAAAAATTGAAAACTAGAAAATATCATTGACGATTACAAAGGTGCAAAAAAAACATGAAAACATATCTAAAATGCAATGTATCTTCAAGTAATAAGAGAACAAAAAAATACTGAAAAGTAAATTTCAACGAATACTTTAAGAAACCCCAAAAACTACATCTCAACCTAGAAAAACCATGATACTAAATTTTAGTATCATGTAGAAAAACTACCGTAAAGTAAAAAAAAGCTATAGTGAACCCACGTCAAAATCAACAAAATTTCAAAAAACTCAAAAAGAGCATTGTAACTGCAACAAATGTTTTTAATGGTCAAATGAAATTGACAGAGAAAAGAAAGAATAATTCATACAAATAAAAAAAGACTGTGATAGCTCCCAAAAAGTCAACAAAAATTTTAAAAAGTATTAGTGGACAAAAATGAAAAATTTGAAACTTTTTTCTCAGTCTGACCAATTCATGAACGTTTCTGCCTTCTGGGCGTCATCAGCATGACTATGGGTCAGACTGAAGAGAACAGTTTCAGGGCTCGTGTCTATCAGACAAGTTAATCTATCGATAGATGGCGTTAGGTCTACAACATTTCCCTCTCAACAATATGAGTGTGAAAAAACAAATAAATAACTAATTTAATAAAGAGCTCTAAAGAGTGATATTTGACGTAATTAAGAAGCGATTAAAAATTACTCAAAGCCACTCTCAAGTGTAAAAAGAGTAATAAAAACAAAGTTAAAAAAATAAATCAAGAAGCAGTAATAAGATCCAACTTTAAAAATGATGAAGCAAAATTCTGATGAAGAGTGGAATTGACGAAATTATATCCTAAAAAGAAACTTGTATAGAAATGACGACTAAAAAAGGGAAAAAAATACATAAAACTCCAACGACTATTTTATGAATATTTAGCAGCGATAAAGAAATACAAAAAAACCCTGAAGAGTACATTTTAACATACAAAAACTACTATAAAGTAAAAAAAATCAAAAAACACAAAACCTTGTTGTAGAAGCGATTAATATTTGTATTCAATGTTGAAATGAAATTGAAAGAAAATAACTCTCGATAAAAGAATAAATAATTAGAACAGAGGAGAACATTTCTTAATAGCTAAAAACAATAATTCAATTGAAGTTAAATTGGTTTTCTTCTTAATGTTTACAAAAGTTAACCAACTAACAGAAAAAAAAATATTGCCAAAAATCGGAAAAAATCGAAACAAAATGTGAAGGGTAAAAACCTTACCAATTTCGATATGTATATAGTTGTGAAGAGTCAATTCAGTAGAAAAAGTGGGAAGAGAAAATAGTTAGTGAATTAAATAAATATTATCTATTGTCAAACAGCAGAGAAAGAAACTAATAAATCACAGCAGAAATCTAGTTTTGAAGTTAAAAAAAACCCCAATAAGCTATAATGATTATTAATGAACAGAAAAAACCGTTAGAGGAGTAAAAATCTCAAAGGTGAATTAGCATAATATGAGAAATAAATAAAAAATAAAAAAAAATTGAAATAACAATAATCGTTTATTTAGAATCAGCTATTACAAAACGAACTCATCTTATTAAAAATGAAATAAAATAGGTGAACTGAACAAAACGCAATAATACTCTAATTTAAAACTGTATAATTATATAAAGACAAAAGATTTCAATTAAAACTATTCAAACTCTGGGATTTTTTTATTTTATTTCAGAGATCATTGAACTGTGTGAGATCTTCAAAAAATACACTATCTTTGGTTTTAGTCAGTCTTGTAGTCGACACATAGAAATGATCGAAGAAATTTAAAAAAACAGTCTTTATTTCATACTGTACTGTAAAGTGTCATTTACCGGACTGGTTAAAAGTTCGGTAAATGACACTTTACATCATCAGATACTGTAATAGCAAGGTTTGACTGGCGCCATCCCATGGTTACAATTAATAACTTGACATGAAATGTTGGTGACATAAGTAACCTATCTATATTACCTAAGTGGTAGCATGGTTTTGAATAATAACTTGTCACAGTAATAGAACCATATGTACAGCCGTTAAATGTCATCAAATTACTCGTCCAGAAATTCCATAAACATTCCGAGTTGTAATTTAAAAATTCATTTACCGGCTTAGTAACGTGAATTACTATGAAAATGTGATATGAAAATGAAATATTGATCAGAAAATAGTTACGCTGGAAAACATTAAAAATATTTAAAAAAAATGATTTTCAAAGAAAAAAGAATAGTGATATAAAAACAATAGAAAGGTAAGAAACAGTAAGTGGAGATGAAGAAAAAGAATGAAAAATAGGGTACGGCTTAAAAGAAGAAAACTAGGGACATCAACAAGGTCTAGAATTTTCATAAGGCTGACAGATAAAAAAAAAATGAGATTAGGAGAAAAGTGAAAAGTAATAATTGCATTTTGACATCAAAAGAGATAAGGCAAAAAAAATGAGCCTAAAAAAAATAAATAAATTGGATTTCAAAAATATAGCGTCATCGCGTGAAGTGTGAGGAAAGTTTGAAAACTCGTTTCCTGAAGATTCCTGAAGTTTTTATAATTTATTCAAAAAATTTACACTTCAGCTACGGTTCATAACTTCCAATCTCCTTATTAGATCAAGTTGAAACGCAAGAGTTACTCCAAATGTTACCAGAAGTATGAAAAAGCGATCTCCAAAGTTGGTTAAGTTTAACCAATATATTGATGTAACACGTAAACTTCAGCTTCAGTTCATGCCTCCCAAATTCCTTATTGGAGAAAAATGATAGCTTCACAGGTGTTACTCCAAATGTTACCAGAAGTGAGGGAATTTTACCATCTCTCTCAATTCCTTCTCTACTTTAGGTCCAATATCACAAAGGCGTCCTCCCAACTTCATCTCGTTCATCTTCAACTTCAACATCACCAATCATCACTATATATTACGTAGACTGCTTTAACTCCCATCATTAAAAAATATTCATCAGCTGATTACCATTAACGTTGTCCGATCTATACAGGGAGTTTCCTACACATTGACACATTAGAAAAACAAATTTTGGGGTGATAATGTAGTTTTCTGAAAAAAATAAAAAAATAAAACCCGCAGATGACATCGTCTTGACCAAATATCATGATTTTTGTATAAACGGTTTCGAAAATATTGAAGACCTATTTAACATTGATTTACAACCTCAATGGCTTCAGAAACAAAGCCCAAACTGTAGCAATGAATAAATATCCGATATAAAGCAACATCTCTAATAAATTCGTTGTGCAAATCGTTGCGTTGGTGGTAAATAGCAATATCGCGGACATATCCTCGATATTATTTACACTTATGGCAATATGAAGGCATGTTCACGAGTTATTACTTATTATCCGATTATCGTTGTTGTAGAATAGCGGCGAGCCTCGTAATCATGTCAATAATTACAATAGAAACAATGGCTTTGTGTCAGTGCGCCGTGCAATGGCAAAAATGGGAGTGTTGGATACGTACAAGTGTTTTACGATATGGTATTAACCTGCTTAACCATGATCTATAGGGCTTTATTTGCATATGGTGTGGTCTCCAAACTTGACCCCTCTTATGGAGTTCTTGAATTTTGTAGGCGAGAATATTGAACAATAACGTTGTAGATTGATGCCGTAAGTGAGATTTATTTATACGAAGGTCTTCAAGAAAGTTGGTTCTGTCCACAGACTCCTGGACACAGACCATCACACTTGTTCATAAGATTTATTTGTCATTGTTACAAATAGAGTCTGATATTTTTAGTATTCCACACAAGATCCAGGACATGAGTCTTTGCACTTCTGGTTGATACAAGCCAGTACATACAGGCACAAATTGGGTTGTGGTTTCGGGTAGTACACTGAGCACCCAGTCCGCACGTGTTGGGACATGGATCGAACCCATCCAGCTGACACTCAGAGTTGACAACACACCCAGGTCTGCAGCTCAGAGACAAGACAATATACTGCGGAAAGCAGAAGCCGACAGCAGGTTCATTGACTGTACTGTGAGGTCCACAAGGTGATGGTTGGCAAGGATTCACTGGTGTTGGTGCTTCTGTAGATGCAACACAACACGAGAAAAATGAGTTTTTGGTAAAGCAAGTGAGGTAGATAGATACACGTGGGCACAAAGTTGGTAGCCTTGAGCGCAGAAGCACGTGCCTGCTCTATTCTTTTCTCTAAATTCAACGGACTGGGTAGGAGATTCGTGATTCCGATTGTCAGTGGGCACATGGCTCCATTCCACCTCGACTACTTGTGGGTCCATTGTGGCTAACGGGATTGCCAGGTTATTCACCCATGAGGGGCAGTCCTTCGAACAAACTGATTGCCACCTTGGGTTAGGCATTATTCAGATCATTTGCAGTAATCCGAGGGCTCCCAAAGACATTTTGTCGGAAGCGAGCAATCGCCGGGCATTCACTGAGAATATGTCTAACTGTCTCCTCCCCCTCCAGACACAGTCTGCATTTGGTGTCCTCAGTGAACGGTGTATAAACCCACCGCTACTCGGATTTCCTCTCTGTTGATTTCCAGAATTTCTCTGATTCAAAGATAAATTTGAGTGTCGGATGTCTGGCAGGCTTCTCCTGTATTGTAGAAACTGGTTATCTATTCATGTGGATGTTGTTTTGGCAGGGTTCACAGACATTTCCTATTTCCCGCACTCTCTTGAATCTTCCCAATGGTTTATGTATCCGGGATACTTCTGTTCAGGGCCACCACGTCATCTGAGTAGCCGAGTACGTCCACCTCCAACAACTTCACCATGGCTAGCAGGTTGTCAATGAGAAGGACCTCAAAAGAGGTGAGAACACACCTCCTTGTGGGCATCCTCTCGTGGGCCTGAATCACTCGGCTTTCCAGTGTGCACCTAAAAAATGTTGACACTGCAGGTTCGACCTCTCTAGAGCGTACTGACTCGTAGAGTGAGTCGTGGATATGTACACAAGGGTTTTATGTGGTGGTTGTACTAAAATGATTTTTACAGCTGAAGAAAGACAAGATGTGAGACATACTTTTGCAACTTTGGACAAATGGATCGCTCCTGCTAACTAGGTTGAAGGTCGTCGATTTGAAAGAACGCAACTACATTAACACGTGGTAAAGCTTGATTGGAAGACGGCATCGATACGTTTTAATTCGGGATTCCTGATCTCAATGAAGCTGAGGAGTTGTCGAGAACGCTGAAGGATCAATAACCCAAAAGAAGTTCAAAGAATCTGATGAAGTTATTGAGGACAGAATCAAGGAACAGCTATTCAAAGGATCATGTAGCAGAAGAAATCCGGACACTTGAGAGAAGGCAGCTCGGGGATACAGTACTCTGGAAGAACAAATGGAGAAAGAGAGGAGGCAAGTCGCAGATATCATCAAACAACCAGAAAAAACAATCGTAAGGCAAGGGGCGAGTGCTAGGGTAGAGGCGGATACCTTCAGAGCTCTGATGAAAGCCCCACAGTTTGATGGCAAACTTTCACCAGTCCGAGGCAGCAGCAAGGGCAAACGGATGGACTGCAGCCGAAGAAGTCCTGATTATCTCTGTCTCTACGTGGAGAGGCAATAGATATTTCTAATCAGATTTCTTGGATTATGTCAATCAGCTTTTCGTGTTGTATGCGGTCGAAATCCTTCTTGTTTCACTTCCAAGATCCTCTCAGCGAGAATCTTGTTCCAGTCTCTCTTCTAAAGCCGTATACTGTGATCGTCTTAGGTAGTTGTCGCACTTGGAGCGTATCCGGTTGAAAATGATCCTCATCATCGCTTTGCTCCATGTCTCATGAGAAAGATGGTCCTATGGTCCTCGCATTTCCTTGCTTCATTTTTCTTTGGAAGAGGTACAGACGTAGAAGTCAGCTAGTCCTGGGATAGCTTACCGCTTTCGTAAATGGCGTTCAGAATTTGGGTAAGCTTTCCTATCACCTTTTCGCTGAGGCTTTTGAATTGCTCTGCTACCGTAGAATCTTTGCCCGGCGACTTGTTATGTTTGATTTCGGTAACTACCCGTGGTTTTTCGGACGTGAGAATCCTCAAGTGCGATGGTTTTCCTGTTCGTCTCCGAACAAGTCTTTCAGGTATTCATCTAAGTTTTTGTTAGTCAGGGTCTGATTCGAGTTCATGGACACTTGTCTGGGCTTCCAGAGACCTGCGGCTTCGCGTATTTAGTTCGTCCGAGTGTGTAGTTTTGATACCCATGGGAAATAGGTTGCCCCTTTTCCAGCCGCCCCAAAGTGCGGATGCTGTTCGTCATATCTGGCTATCCTCAGTTAGTTTGGCCTGTATGCAGTTACCAGGGTGTGGCACGTGGAGCCATAGGTGAGAATTGGGTGCCCTGTGAGGATCCGCCGGTTTTCCGTGAAGTGCCATTAAGCGTGCCACTGTCTTTGATGAAAGATACTACCCCTCCAAGTGAAACCCCTTCACCCAACAGCTGCGGTGTTGGAGTTGCGGATAGCATTTCCACATTCGTAACCAGTGTGACCAAAGAGATACGGGCTCTTCCTTTGGAATCGAAAAGCACGGAGCATTGATCATGAGAATGCCAATATCATGTCCAAGAGATATTGTGAGGGAACCTGTGAGCACTGTGACAGAACCGAGGAAAAGGAACCAGACAACTGTTGTAGACAGCTCCTGACTGCTCAACGCACTTCGAGAGGACCAGACCACAGATCCAGATGTGGAGCTTACCTTCGCATGGAAACAGGCAGGTCAACGACCAACTTGGCAATAATCGAGCAATTGTCTTCAGTTAAATGCTACAGGGCTCAGTAGAACTTGATGGTTTCCGGTTTGGGGACTTTGTCGGGTTCTATTCAATCCACAAAATTGACGTGTCTTCTCTCCTCAGAAAAAATCTTGGGAGGGCCTGTATGAGGTCCAGGAGCGAGTAAATGACGTTGTCTACAAGATAAGAAATCCACCACGAGGAAAACCAGAATGGCATTGTTCAAGAAAGGCAGCTAGATTCTGGATTTGTTGAAGGCATCAGCCGAATAGTAGTGAGAAGCACCCTGAAAGTGATTTTCAAAAGTAGCGGCTACCGCCAGCTTGTCTTCCTGGTATGCTGCTATCACTCTTGGAGAAAAAAGCAGAGGACAGTGAACTATTATTTTCACCAAGCATCTTAATGCAGATTTGGCGACAGCTGCCGATACCGACATAGTCATTTCGAACCAAAATGCTCTAATGAGGGAGCAATGTGAGGAAACCTCTAGCCTTTTTGATGAGACAGTCTGAAATAATCATACTCTCAACTCAAGATTGCATGAAAATATTACCAGAAAAAGTAAATAGAGGAGAACACATTGAATATACTGTTGCTGTCACTCAACCACCACAATTAAGTCAACAATGATTTAGACCATCAACAACCATCGACCAATAATCAGCGGACCATTCAGTTGTGAAAGTACAGACATCGATTGTTGGACAATTAGGGTTCATTTCACGCGAGCCGGACAATGCGCCCATTCATTAGCGGACCGCATCAAGAAAAACCACCTGGACATAAATCGGACCGATTTGGAGGCTTAACCTTTGCCGTAACAAGATAAATATATCAGATGTCACTTTATGCCATATTTGATGTTAATGAGGTCTGGGTGGAATTTTGATGGTGGGTCTTGTGATACAGATTATCTTCAATTAATTGCTTTTATTCTGTTTACTTTCGTTTGGCATTCTATGGTTGTACAAGATTCATGAGAATATAGTCTTGGGGAAAAAGTCCAGGAGTAGTAAATCGCATGATCTTGGTGGCCAGGTAGAGATGAAAAATCATAAGAATTCATGCACAAAGAGAGTGAAAGTTTTGAAAAGTGTTTTCGATCTCAGAAAAAAGTATTGGATTTGGAGTTCTTTCAGCCTTGGAAGTTCAAAACTTTTTTTACTTTTCTAGATATCAAGATGAAATTTCTCCAATTTTTTTGCCAGACGTAAAAATTCATCATAAAGAAAATAGATTCAGTTTTCTACAAAAAGACGCGAGATTCAACAAAATCCAATTATTAGTACTATGTATGTTTTTGTTCTTTTTGTCCTTTCTCTCTATTGTTTTTTTTTAATGCTCCAACAACCTTTGATTTTTTTTATACATTTTGTTTTTATAGTTTTCTCAAATTGTTTATTTATTTAATTTAATTTAAATTAATTTTCCATCCGTTATTGTTTTGGATTGTTTGAGGCCTGTCAGTTTACTTTCACCGATTCTGGAGGCCTCAATTTTGGAATAGGAACTTTCAAATTTAATATGCCCTCAATTGAGTCAATGATTATTTATTAACTCAAAATCCCTTTCTGAGTTTTTTAAGCAATTGTTCAACTTTTAATTTTGATCGCAGCTGGAATCCTCAATTTTTGAAACACTCCTCAATTGGGAGATCAAGGAAGACAAAATCAGTGACAGTCTATTTTTGATTTGGTATTTTTTTTGTTTGACCTTGTCCTGCAAAATAAGTCAAAAATCAATAAATTTAATCGACAGGGCCTAATGTATCCTTGATTAAGTCAATAAAAAATCAGTCACACTTTATCTATATGATGTTTTTTTTGTTCTGTAACTGTAACTTTTTCATGACAAAAATGTTACAGTCCCGTCATTTAATTTACAGGCGAGTTACAGGCCTCAATTTTAAAGTGAAGACTTTTCGATGGTATCCTCAATTCAAAAATCAATAAACTAATAAAATTGAGAATGTCATTGAATGTACAGACCAGCTACTTACAGGCCTCAATTTTAGAATAAAGGCTCATTGATTTATCCTCAATTGAGTGAATTAAAAAGGAGTTCACAATCAGTGAGAGCTCATTTGTGAATAGTTTTTTGATCGACCTTATTATGCAAAATGAGTTTAAAATAATCAATAAACAGCTTTACAGGTCGGTCATTTCATTCACAGGTCATCTACAGGCCTTAATTATAGAATGAAGACTCTCCAGTGCATCATCAAAGGTACTCAAAAATCAGTGAGTTTATTTCTCTGTTCAACATTGTCATGAAAAATACTCAAGACAAAAGTCAATGAGCGACTTCAATGGCCTGTCATTCAATTCACAGGTTCATGAGCTCAGGTCTTGATTTGATTGGAGCCTGTAGCCTCAATTATTGGAGATTCTCTCTTCAATGTATTCTCAATTGGGAAATTTGAAAAAGAACTCAAAAACAGTGACAGTTTATTATTAATATTTTTTTGTGTTCCACCAAAAATTAATGAACGAGTTTACAGACCTGTCATTTGATCAACAGGCCAGCTACAGGCCTCAATTATAGAATGTAGACTTCCCAATGTATCCTCAATCGAGAGAATTGGAAAGCAAGTCAACGTCAAAAATAAATAAACTACTAAACAGACCTGTCATTTCATTTACAGGCCAGCTTTAGACCTTAATTTTAAAATTGAGGCTTCCAATTGTAACCCCAATTGAGAAAACTAGAAACTAACTCAAATCAATGACAAGTCAAAAATCAGTAAATGAATCTACAGGCCTGTCTTTCAATATACAATGTAGCCACAGGCCTCAATTTAAAAATGAAAACTCTCTGATGTATCCTCAATCTAGTGGATTGAAAAGGAACTCAAACCTGTGACAGCTAGTTTTTGCCAATTATTTTGTATGGTCTTGAAGTCAGAAATCAATAAACGTTTTTGAAGGCCTGTCATTCAGTTCACAGGCCAGCTTCAGGCGTGAATTTGAAAATGCATTCTCCATAATGTGACCTCAATTGAGGGGATTAAAGGAACTCAAAATCATTGACAGTTTATTTTGATGAGTGTTTTTGTTCGACCTTGCCAAATAAACTAGTTTACAGGCCTGTCATTCAATTTACAGACGAGCTACAGGCCTTAATTTGAATGAGGCCTGTATATAGCCTCAATTATTGAGACTCTCTCTCTAATGCATTCTCAATACGGATATTTGAAAAGGAACTCAAAATCAGTCAAAGTTTATTCAACAAACTACTTTATTAGACCTGTCATTTGATTTACAGGCCTCAATTTTAAAATTGAAGCTTCCCAATGTATTCCCATTGAGAAAATAGGAGAGGAACTCAAAATCCTGTGACAGCTAGTTTTTGCCAATTATTTTGTCTGGTCGTGGAAGTCAGAAATCAATAATCGTTTTTGAAGGCCTGTCATTCAGTTCACAGGCCAGCTACAGGCGTGAATTTCAAAGTGAAGACTTCATAATATGTCCTCAATTGTCCTCAAAAAAGAATTCAAAATCAGTGCCAGTTTATTTTGATGATGGTTTTTGTTCGACCTTGCCAAATAAATTAATTTACAGGTCTGTCATTTTATTCACAGGCCTGCTACAGGCGTCAATTTTAAAATGATGACTCTCTAATATATCCTCAATTGAAGGGATTGAAAAGAAACTCAAACTTGGTGACAGTTTAATGTGATGATTTTATGATTTGACCTTACCAAATAAACTAAGCTACAGGCCTGTTATTCAATTTACAGGCCTCAATTTTTGAATGAAGCTTCTCTAATGTATCCCCAATTGAGTGGAAAAGGAACTCAGAATCAGAGGCAAAAATTTTACAGGCCGTCAAGTGGTGATTGTGGCGGAGATTAAGGTGAAGTTTGTGGTGATGATAGTACAGATGTTGATGCTGATTGGTAGAGATAATGAAGCAAAATTTCCTTGAAGCCTGAAACATTTTATCATGTAGACAATAACGCTCTCAAGACCAAATAGACAATCGTCTCCACCAAAATAAATTTGTTCACAAAACCTGAAGCACTCCAATGCCAATGCAACAGTTCAAAGAAACCCGTTAATTGGTCATAATAATAAAATTTAAACACCTCGTCCCCTAACGTTGTTAAAGTTCCGATAAGTCCGAAACCGATACATCGGGACACTATTAGGCATTCCATTACCAAATTCGAGACGATTTTATGTTCCGGAATGTCAGATTAGTCTTTAATATCCGTTAATTAGTGAATGCTGCTTCTTTCTGCTTTATGTTCAATTCTAGTCAAAAGGATTGCTGCTAATTCGACTGGATCTGCCACAAGAGCAACATCTTCATAAGATCAGAAGTCCAAAATTCTTTTAGCTGTTTCTGTTCTAGCTTCTACCATTGCCTAATCATCTTACTTCTGCTCTGGTAGCTCCCAGTTTTCATTTTTTGTCTCGCTGTCCAGGTTTTGGATACAGATACTTTAGAAGAAGCAAGAGTCAAAGCCGAGGAACAGCGTACAGAAATCATTGACTGCTCTGAAATTTCAGAGCAAAGTGGTTCAAAAATGCAGCATATGGGAGATGATTCAATGTGAAGGTGGTGCCTTGAAGATGAAGAGACCGTAGTTGTGGTTATATTATAGGATAGTTGGTGGCAAAAGAATGAAACATTCGAGAAAAAAAATCCCAACAGTCCAGGAAATGAAAGGGAACCGCATCCACTGAAACATCAACATCTACTGCCCCTTGGACTGCGCAATCATGATGATGATGAAAGCTTTGGAAATTGGTCTTCCACGGTTCAACCATGTCAACAAAATCAAGTCGAATTAACACCATACCACATGGTCGTCCAATTCAAGAAGTAGCTCGAGCTACACCATCGAACCGAATTCCCAAAAGTCCGGATACGAAGCATCAAATTTAATGTTCTCAAGTAAAGCCGGAATGCGCAGCGTGGTAAAACAGTGTGGCCATCAGGCTCATTAGGAGGTATGCGGTGCTAAACTGACATGTGTTTCACCAATATTAATCATGTTCTTTCTCGTAATTAAAACACGGGACATAATTAGGGGGTGTTTAGTTGTCCATTCCGTGGAATTGCACACATGTCGCGTTTATGACAGCTTCAGGTTAACGTTCTTTTTAGGCGAAAGTTATTGCGCGGCCTACGTTCTGCAGATATAAATTCCAGCATTTCCTCACGCGTGTCCGCCAATCTGCATGAAAAAGGTCTAATCAATTAAATTACTCGAGACAGCCGCTAAACTATTCATCACACCACACAAATCTTTTTAATCCTGGATTTATTGCGGCATTATTAATAAATTATTTGGTAAGGAATATTGTTCAGGGTGGTACTTAGTTGCGGATGGTTGATCTCATCGCGTCTGTATCAGCTGCTTTTGTTTATTTTGCATTCTTACCCAGCTATTAGGAGCCTCCTTTATCTAGTCCTGTTCCTCTTTTACAACCTCTGCCTCCAGCTCCTCAATTATTGGATGTGTTGTTCTACTGAAGATCTAAGACGTGAAAATGGAGGCTGACGCAGCAAATTGTAGTTACTCCGAGCCTGTAATTGTCCTGTTCACAGGCAGCTATTAGAGAGCGATTCGAATACAATTAGAGATGTGTCCGACCACACGGGTATAGCAGCAAAGGCAGTCCTAATGAACTATAAATATGTCCAGCACAATGGCGTTGTGTGTATCTCACTTATTTATGCGATGCCATTATATTTTA
Source organism: Orchestes rusci (assembly GCA_958502075.1). Lineage (NCBI taxonomy): Eukaryota > Metazoa > Arthropoda > Insecta > Coleoptera > Curculionidae > Orchestes > Orchestes rusci. Next base: position 7,095,587 of record OY293312.1, read on the forward strand.
ATATGGTCTTTTACGGTTTCGCATCTCGCTAGTTTGTTCCTTAACAAAAGTATAATTATTTTGCCGAGTTTATAATGGCCGATAAATATTGGTGTCGCATTCCTGCAGTTCGTCTCCGCGTCAGCTAACGACTTGTTGCCTTGTTACTTATGGCTTTTATTTTACTGCGAATGGATTGGAAATTGGAATCATGGGGATGTTTTGGCTCATTCCATGTGCATGTTGTAACAATAGTTACAGGAACAGCAACATCATTGACCATGTATTTGGGTTCTTGGAAACAGGCAGACCAACCCTGATATGACTAAAACTTCATCAGTAGACCTGCATGGACTATAATAACATTGAAATCCACCCAAATATTTCCTTTTTTGTTCTAAATATCCAAAAACTTTTCAAAAAATATTGCAAAAATGCAGCTGAACAGTTTTGTGCAAACATTTCTTCTGATTTTACCTCATATTATGGCATACATTCAATTTCGACTATTGAAAAAAAAAATATTTGGAAAAAATATATGTATATATTTTTTTTTTAACGGTTGAAATAATTGAATTCATGCCATAATCGAATTTTTACCAGAGGAATGATTAGGCAGCTTACGTTTTTACAATGATAAAAAAAAAATCAAGCAGAGAAAATGTGTAAAAATTATGTGATATAAATTATTATAAATAAAAACAGATTTACTTACTATCAAATTATACAGGGTGGACCAGAAGTAATGGGACATACGGTAACAATGGATTTCTCACACGCCACTTACACAACTTTGCACTCATTCAAATAGTCAGAACTTTTTTGTACGCACTCGTACATTTTCATAAAATTGAAAAAAATATTTTACCATCATGTTAACATGAAAAAGGTATATTTTGTAGAAGTGCCTAAGAGTAACCTTTTTCAAGATATTTGAACTTGAAGTAATCCATGCAATGTGGATTTAAATGGAAAATTTTGAAAATGAAAATCGGAGGCTTTGAAAACGGCGTTATCATGGTAATTTTGATATTAGCTTGGATGCTTAATGTTTCTTAATTCAAAAAAAATAATGTAATTTCACCTTTTTTTACAAAAAAAAATAATTTTTTTTAGATTTTTTTTTTCAATTTTTTTTTTTATAAGAAACATTGAACATCGAGACACTTGTCAAAAATACCGTGACAACGGTGTTTTTGATGTCCCCAATGTTAATTTTCAAAATTTTTCAATCGAAACAACATTTGCATAGATTACTTCAATGGCCAATATCTTGAAAATTGTCACTCCTATCGACTTTTACAAAGTGTACCTTTTTCACGTAAAAATGACGAAAAATCAATTTTTTAGTAAAAAAAATAGTTTCGATTGCTTACAAAAAAGTTGTAACTATGGAAAGATATGTAAGTGGCCCCTTACATGTAAGACCCATACCAAGGCCCGATATGAATTTTGCATGTCAAACAACCCCTATACACAAAATTTCATCAGAATAACTTGATCCTTTCAAAAGTTATTTAAAAATGAGTAAAATTTAACTTTGACACTGTTATCTCTGTTAATATCAACTTTCGGAATGTAGAGGTCTATCGCAATATTTTTGTGTGAGACATCTACTGTTAACGTATGTCCCATTACTTCTGGTCCACCCTGTATATTGCATACTCTCGATCCAAAATATAAAATATTTTTTAGGAAAATGAATCATTCTGGAAGTTTTACCGATTTCCTCTTTCACCTTGATCTTCAATATTCATTGGGGGCATCGGCATCCCCGTCACTGAAAATTCCAAATTTAATGACGATCAAGAATTTAATTCCAATTATTCAAGCTCACTCCACTGCACTGGTTTGTACCAAGTAAATGGATAATTTTTTTCATAGCTTCTTCATCTGCCGAGTGATCTGCATTCTTATGTATGTGGATTGTAAGTACCTACTAGCTAAGCATAAAGTGTAAAAATACATATCCATCAAATCGAAGGAAAGCAAATACATAATTGAAATAAATCGCACCGAGCGTATAAAAGTAAAAAGCACCAGTATAAAGACTCGGCAATTTTTTAAAACTCTATTCATAAAATGTAGTCTGGAATCATTTCTCGAGTAATTTATTATTAAAGAAAGTTCAAACAGTCATGAAATTGACTCGAAATCGAGGCATTTCTCAAATGTCAAACCATCTCCGTCTTTTAAATGCAAAATTTCACACACAAAACAACGATCCGACGGATCCAACATTTTAAAAACAAAATTCGCGACCGATCACCGATGTTAGGTAAACAAACCACCCGCAAAATAAAATCAATAGAAATCTATCAGCATCAGCTGACTTGACATTACTCGACAACCCCTCAAAATGTGTGACGAAAAAGGAGGACATTCGAAAACGGAAGAGTAGGTCACAAATTGACCCCGTGCCGATGTGGGAGTTGTCTTGGTCAATGCCTAACATGACATATTTTCTCTCATTCTAACACACTGATTTAACGCCAATAACTTTTCTCTCTCTCTCCCTGTGCCTCCAGCTTATACGTGATGATATTGCATTTATGTTGCAAGCGATTTTTCGTCAAAGCTCAAGAGGCCCCCATCAAAATAAAGCGCGCGAGTATTGGTGAGACCAGTCAAGTCTAGTCAAAGTGAAGTGGAAAGAGATGCATATAATGTGACGACTGTGAAACAGCCCAGTTTCTAAAGGTTCAAATGAGAAAATCGCACAAAATCGGATGGTTTTTTGAATGGGATATCAAAGTTGAATAATAAAGATATGTGAGTGTTGTTTTATTTTCTTAAAAATGGCCTATAGTTAGATTTATATGAAAATGAACAACGACCAAATTATACGATATTCAGGACAGAATATTTGGATTGAGATTTGTTATTTGAAAAAAGTAAAACAACAGTCACAAAAAATGATCTTCTCTCAATCTATTTCTGTTTTTATTTTTACAATCCGTAAGATAAAAGTTGAGTTCTCGCCCCGGGAAATTACCATGTTTTTCTCCGGGTTTTTAACTTGATATTTTGACCCAAATAACCTGTGCGACGCCTGAGATGTGTTGGTGGGGAGATTTTCTCGGGTATAATAACGTGCGCGCATCATGGAATGTATTAATGGAAGTTTTTTTTTTTGAAAAAACATTATTAAAGTAAATCATTATGAATCTTGTTGATTAGTTGGGGGGTCAATGACCATTTGACCCTATTGTAAATCCGTCGTTGCCTGCAAATATTTCATTTTGAGAAAATATACTGTTAGAACCCATAAAATTGGAATTTGAAGATCGACTTTTCAGATTGTAAGATAAAACAGCAATCATAAGATAAGCTAGGGCAATTTTGTTATGTCTGTGATGTTCAAATATTGCCAGGTGCACGCTTCAAAAATCTGAATTTCCGACTAAATCTATTTCCTGGCATAAAAAAAACACAACAACCTGACAGAAACAAAAGTTCGATTCTCCAGGACAGTCACTCACATGAGTCGCCAATCGTCACTTCACTGAACTTTGCGTTTTTGATTCAAAAGAAATATCAAAGTAAATTATCGAAACACCCAAGCTTCCAATAGTTATTTACCTTAAAAGTGCGGAAAGTGGTACTTTTCCGCAAGAGTTGGCCGTTAAGGGCGGAAAAGACATTTTTCGCAAGAGTTAGGTACAATGTTTTTCCTACGAGTGGTTTTGTCCATCTTATTTATAAAAAAAAGAAGTTTTTGATTCGCAAACGCATTTTCTAATAATCTCTCAAAATAAAGGTAGAATAGTAACATAAATGATTTAATTAGTCCTTAACATGTCCACTTTTGACAATACAAAAATCGTGCGGAAAAGTTACTTTTCAGCACTAGTGCGGAAAAGTTACTTGTTCGCACGATTTTTGTATGGACGGAAATATAATGATACAACATTTTTTCATCATGATAATAATATATTCATCGGAAACATTGGATTCTTGGATCCTGCATCAGTTATCAAACAAGTAGGTGATGCTCGAGATAATGCTGCATTTTAAAACTTCGATCCATTGCTCAGTTCATCTGTTCTGGCGATTTTTTCTAAAAAAATAAATTGCTTTTTTCCACATTCGAGTGTTTTTGTCCATCTTATTTGAAGTAACAAAAATCATTTCATTAGACATTAATATCTTCATTTTCAACAATACAAAAATCGTGCGGAAAAGTACAACTTTCAAAACGAAAAATCGTGCGGAAAAGTCACTTTTCCGCACGCTCGTAGGAAAACAATTTGAACCGGCCATGTTTACGTTTAGAAGGACAGGAAACTGAAAAAAGGCTTTTGAGTTTTGACATTTTCGACATCTGATCTGCGAAACTCAGATAGTGAATCACGTGATGCACAGCAGCTAAATTCAAAGGAGTGAGCTTGAACAACAATTTGCTGCCTGTGCCGGACTTTTTAAAATCTTTGGTGGGAATTAAATTCAATTTTAGAGTGTAACGCACGTGGGATGTGTGGGGGACAGAATTGAGAGACAAGACAAAACATCTCAAAGTTTTCTTTGAAGAAAATTTGAGAATAGGATGCCTGATGTATATCTACGAAATATAGTAATAACTTTTGGTGTCGCATGGTCATCTAGCAATTTGTAAAAGTAGTACTGCATTGGGGTCACAATTGAGATGACTCACTGGAAAATCCTACGTTGATGACTAGCTCTGGACAAAATTTTAGAGCTAGAGTGCTAAGCTTAGGAGGATTTGAAATTGTCAATTGGGTGATCAACTGAGTCCCCGAAACTTCTAGCTACATCAAAGTTTAAAAGTTTAGACAAAGAGCATAGAGTTCTTGGTATGTGGTGGGATGCTGAAAAAGATTCTGTTCAAAATACAAAATATTGACATCGAGAACAACATCATCACAAAGAGGTTTGATTTGTTTTATAGCCAGAGGCAAGATTCTAGAGAGCAAGATTTGATTGGGAGGTGAAACCATGTGTTGCTTATCCAAGGGTATTGCTAAAAGAAAACGTAAAGTATCTTTGGTAGCAGAAATATAACTACTCTCTTGGATTGGAGAGATTCAGAAGTTGACAGATTGTATGAACTGGAGATGGGTGTCTGGAGAGCTAAACGTAGTGGATAAGGCAACCAGAAGTGAAATGAAAAAAAAAAGTGAATTCCAAACAGTGATCAGATTCTTTACACAACATAGTAATCTACAATTTTTGTTCATACAGTTTTGGTGAAGAATCTAACAAAAGTCAGGCACAGGATGGCCCATCGATAACGTTCCGGCAATGATTTTGGGCATTCAGTGTCTTATAAAATTAAAACACTAATTTTCGTCTACATTAAAAGATTCCTTTCTCCTCAACAACAAGGATTCTTCTCGAAAAGATCAGTAATCACGAACTTGGCTTGTTTCTCGCAATTCACTTGTGATGTCTTGAATAAAAGAGTCCAAGTGGATATTATGTACACAGATTTCAGGAGAGCCAATAGCTGTTCTGCAGTCCTATTTAGGCTAGGTTAGGTTGCGGAGGGTATGCCCTGCCCCAGAGTTTCCTGCTTCGCATTGTTTTCACTCGGAGGTCAAATGGCCCATTGTGTTCCCTTGTTTGAAGAGGTGTCTCCTCGGTCTTAACCTGCAACCTTTCTCATCCCCACGTCTGGAGTTCCGCAGGGCTCAAACCTGGGGTCATGCACTGTTGTTCAATGACCTTATCAATGACCTGATTACCATGTTTAACAGGATCGATCCAGTAAACGTAACTGGTGTATGCAGATCCGTTTATAATTGGAACCATCAGACTCCTCCACAATGGATGTGTCCGTTTCCGGCTAGAGTATGGTTAACGGATTTGGCACCCAATTTATGACTGTCACACCAACGCAATAGAGTCCATTCAGAGGCGATTTCTGAAGGATTTGATGTTCAGAGAGGACAGTGTATACCCGGGAAGATTACCAATCAATCTTACCTCACTATGTTGACATCATTGCCGGAACGTTTTCGATGAGCCACCCTGTATACATGTTTATTGTGAGCATGGGTTTGGACAAATATCTCCTCCTCCGTCACAAAGACATGGCTATTCTTGTAGTAACGTTCCCGCTTTTCTCTCACTGTGGTCCCATGACCCCAAATACCTTTCACATCATACAGATCGAGAACAAATTCCAACTTAAACCTTATCAATAATGGACAAAATTCAAAACACTTAAAACGTCTTTATTTTTTTCCCAGAAGCACAAAAGTCCAGTAGCCGCTCGTTATCTCATCGTCTTATCTCGAAGTTGTCGACATAAAATATCGGTCCCATTAAACCCTTATAAAACTTAGGCGATGTTGTTTGGAATTTAATAAACATAAATTGATATAAAAATGAGCAGACGCATTAAATTAAAATGCCCGGACCACCTCTTGTTTTCGGTGAGCCAATTAAAATATTTCGGTACACTTTCGGCTATAATTAATACAAATTGTTTTAGATACAGTCGGAAATGGTCCCGGATAAAATTTAATTAATTTCGAAAAAACTTTTCTCGGTTGTGTCGATGAGGCTAATTGGGAGTGATACAGTTTGGTTGGTTTGTGGGTCGCGTCGTGGAATACATTTGAGAATTTTTTCGAGGGTGATCGTGATTGAATTTTTCTGCTTTCTTCTGGTCCACTTAATTTTCTTTATAAATCGTTTTATTAACTCATTTTAACCTCAACGTTTTTTATGTTTAATTTTAATTCATCATTTCGGTCTCACCCAAAAAATACTCATTTCAAGAGCCCCACCCATTTCCGTTCCTCGAAGACGAATCTTGATAATAAGCTGTCGATCACAAATCAATATGGAATAATTAATTGCACGTTCTAGGGTCATTAGCACCGTTGTTGAGGACCAATAATTAATTAAATATTTTTACTAAAACTCAGACTACGGATTCATCAATATTTTTTTAAATTAATTGGAAAATGAATTGGATGCCCATGATCAGCGTAATGTTAAACAAATCATCATTATCGCTTCTGCGCATAGGGAAGTTGGCATGATTGATTCTTTTTCAATGAAGCGCATGATAAAAATTAAACGTTGAAGCTGTCGAAGTTGGTTCAGAACCATATTCCGCCAATGCGCATGATCCTGGATACATTTGAACATGGAGTTGATCAAGCTTCTCTATGATACAGCGCATGATCTGATCAAATAACACCTATCATGCAACGTAGCTCTAATAATCCGCTTGGAACCTTGTTCCAAAACAGCGCATGATCCAAGACATTTTTTACATTAAAGATGATGATTCGCTACTGTGGTGTCGTGTCACGATCCAACATACATTTAACGTTGGAGTAGACGAAATAAGTAACTCAAGTATTTCCTTTTATTTCAGATCATGATCCTTGATGAAATTGTTCAGAACTCTTCTGGATCATAATATTATAATCTTTACCATTACAGCGCATGATCCCCGATATACTTAAAGTTGAAGTTCATTAAATAAGTGACTAAAAACTGTTTTTCCATCAAAGCGCATGATCTTGGAATCATCTAACGTGGAAGTTGACAAAATAATTTAGTTCCGAACGCTGCGCATGATCCTATTAACGATTATACAGTTGCTCAGATGAATCACTTGGGACCTTTTCCCATTATAGCGCATGCTCCCTGATACATTCAACGTTGAAATTGGGCAAATAAGCGACTGCAAACTATTTTTCCATCAAGGCGCATGTTCCAAAAACTATCTAACGTTCAATTTGGGAAAATAATTTAGTTCGGAACTCTTTTCCGACCCTGCGCATGATCATAATAACGATTAACGACTGGTACAGGTGAGACAATAAGTAGGTTCAACATTATTTTCCGCTAGTGCGCATGATCAATTTAACAACTAACAAGTACAGTGGATTAGATGAATGGCTCAAGATATCTCTTCCATTACAGTGCATAATCCTGAGAACATTAAATTTGATTAAATAAGTGACTTAGATTTTTTTCATTTCGACGCATGATATGGAAATAATTACGTTGAAGATGGTCAAATTAGTGGGTTCAATGGCAGTGGCGAGCGCATGATCAGAGTAACGATTAATAAGTGAGATGACAGTTGATCCAGATAAGTGACTTGAGATTTTTTTTTTAGCGCATGATCCTCAATATACTTAGCGTTAAAGTTGATCAAATAAGTGACTTTAGACCGTCGTTCCACTAAAGCGCATGAATAAGTGGGTTCAGAATTCTATTCCTTCACTGCGCATAGTCAGAGGGACTCTTGATAGATGGCCTTCATCAGATGACGTACTCAACAACTTTTTTAAGCATATTATGATTTTTCACCCTCCGCCATTCACCCCCTTAAGGGTTGAATTTTTAAAAACGACCAAACACTTTTTTCATTCATTTCATGCATGATTATTAATATGAAGTTTGAAGTCTATGTGAGCAAGAATACAATTTTTTATTGATTTTTGATTTATGATTTTTCTCACCCCACTCCTTCCACTCAAATAAGGATGACACCAAAAAAACCTATAGTTCACATTGCCTTCGAATTTGTTTTGAAATACGAGATCAACAAATGTTGTTTTCCATCCCATCCTTTGAGCCCCTAAGGGGGACCTAGGGGTTGAATTTTAAAAAACAACGATACATGTGTTCAATCAATTTCATTCAGGATTGTTAATATGAAGTTTCAGCATTATGTTAACAATAATACATAATCTTTTATCAATTAACGACTTTTCCACCTGTTCCTTTGAGTTCAAAATTGACCCCCTTAGAGACTGAATTTCGCAAAATAACGTAACACGTATCTAATTAATTTCATTTGAGATTATTTATACGGAGTTTCGAGAGGATGTTATCAAAAATACATAATCTATCAATCAGTGATTTTTCTCACCTCATCTCTTTTGAGACCGACTTTGACCCCCTTGGGGGTTGAATTTCAAAAAATAACAAAACATGTGTCTAATCAATTTCATTCAAGATTATTGATGTGAAGTTTCAAGTTGATGTGACCAAAAATACATAATTTTTTATCAATATATGATTTTTCCTACCCCAACCCTTTTCACTCCCATAGAGATAAAATTAACCAAAATCCTTTCTTAGCACACCTAGAACTATTTAGCAGAACATCTCTTCAAAATGTCATGGCTCTATCTATAAAAGTTGATGAGTCAGCTCTTTTTTACGTATAAGATTATAACGACGCATGATCCTGTACAGACTTAATGTGAAAATTGATCCAATCAGTTACTTGGTCCTATTGTTCGATTACAGCGCATGAAATAAAAATCATACCTTACTTTGCTAATGCGTATGATCAGATACGCCTGACAGAAGAACGGCTTAAGTCATCTTTTCCCCTGCAGCGCATGATCCTCGATTCGTTTAAGTTACGCGCATAACATTTAACGTGCCGCTTCTTATCGTTTTTCTCTAATTTTCTTTGGCCTTCAATCTACAACCCATTTGTAACAAAATCCTCGTTCGTGACGATTCTAATGACACCAGCCGGTTACGTGATCCAATTTGGAAATTATCCATAAAGGGGTTATTGGGCAGCCCCATACGAAACACACCTAATAATTTTATCTCCGTTATTATGGTAAAACACCGTTTTTGATTATATTAAGTTATCAACGGCTGGAATTGAGCGGAACGGAATTTCATTAGGCGCACACCTTGGCGATCTACAGGGTGATACGCTAACATTGAAAATTCTTCGGCATCTGACAAAGTGTCGGCAAAAGCAACACTTGTCACCACCTTTGCCTCTTCAACACTACTCCACTTATCTAAAGGACTTCTATAATGGCAAAAATCAGATAAATCCTGACAGGATATAAATATTTGTGAAGACGGTATTGTGTCTACCTCTGGCCAGGTAGTTACGAGTGTTGTTTTTTTAACAGCAACTCGAAGGGCCCTAATTAAATAGTGTTTTAACAGAGCCGGTCATTAGTTGAGGGACCGCAAAGCGCCGAAAACGCCTTCTGTAATTCGACCTTTATTTTTGGGTCTGCCCAAACGTTGCTGCCTTTTACGTGGAATTGCTTGTGATTGGAAATATGGACTGGTTTTGGTAATTATCAGTGGGGTTTAAGTTTGGTGATTACGGTGGCAAACACGTACCCGGTGGACCATATCAAATAGCATCATGATCCTGAGGATGATGCCATTGTATTAGTACCAAGTATAAGTCAAAAATGAATCATTTAAGAACTCAAAATATTAGATAAAGGATTTCAAATTTCAAGTATTCTTTCATTGGAAATTCATATTAAGATGCCAGCGCCCTTGCGGTCAATTCTAGAAACATACATAAATAGACATTGGATCATAATCAAATTCATCAGATTTGTCATTGCAGCTTCCACCGTTTATGGTGGAAGTCGAGATATTTTTTTATGTGTATTTTGTTAGACTTTTGTGCGATTACCCGTTTATGTTTTAAAAATGTTTATAAATGCTGTATCCTCGCATCTGTCCATAAAACATACTGTTTTCAAGGTGGGTGTGTTTAGAAATGATAGAGTTTGTTCATATGGGTTCAACTGTTTAACGTATGTTTTTTACATAAAAGTAAGCATTCACTTTAGTTCAAAACTGGATTTTTGAATAGATTTAGGCAGGTTTGATAATAAGCAGATGTAATAATAGTGGCTTTTTGTTTTAGACGCCATATCACAGAATAGTTTGTAAGTATTAGTCATCAATCCGCTGACATATTCAAAAGCACTAGTGAAATCACGATTCTGTCAAGACTTGCACGGCTTCTCCATAGGGTCATTTTGATAAATGACCTTCCAAAGATATTTTAGGAAATAAATAGCTTCAAATATAATTTTACTCGTAATTTATTGATTTCAATTTCAAAATACACCTAATATTATGTTGGTCGTCTCTCGCGATTAAACAATTGGCCCAGGCAAAGTCAGAAATCAGAAATACGCTTCAGCTACAGAAGGAAGTTGTGCTTATGGTAATAAAGCTTAGCGGAAGTACCCGAAAAATGCACAACTACCGAGCGTAGCCGAACGCCTAAGCGAATTGGAAAACTTCGTCTTGGGTTATCAACCACAGCTAAATATTGATACATATTATAGTCGTTAACCGATGATCGATGTTCCGTATCGACTATATATCAACGATATTTTTTTGTGAGTTTGTGAGGTAAGTTTGGCAACGCTGGCCTTGATTGATCGTAAATGAGATGATAAGACATTCTGGGACTTTTAGGACACACTGTATAAAGGAGGTATCATTTGAAATAGAATAAAATATGAGAATGTTGTGCTTTTGTTCTATGAGTATGGTATGATCGCTTGTGAGCGCAGCAGAAGCAGAGTAGCTTTCAATAAATTTGAACAACTAAGCAAAAATATTAACTGGGAAAATGTTCAGTACTCGTCTGATCTAATAACCTCATTTCACGCAATCGTACTTCATATTTTCAACACTGCCTCTCCCAAGAAATGGATAAGAAAGAAAAAAATAATCCAAAAGGGTATCAAAATATCTTGAGCAAATCTCCGTTGGCTCAATATAATGAAAAAATACTGTCAAGAAACAAAAAGACTTATGTTCTCAACGACTACTACTGCAATGCTGCGTCACAATGAGCCAGTAGTTTAGTACCCACACAAGCGCCGCCAACCAATCTGGACCACAACTCACTTACTAATACCTTTTTTTCATCCCTGTAATACATCATGACATCAAAGACGCATTTAAAGAGATAAAAAAACAAAACAATCAAAAGGGGACGATGAACTGAACGTGGATATTTTGGCACAGTTGCCAGACGCAGCGCTGAATCCATAAATCGGTCATGAGAATCTGGGAAGTTTCATCCTGCTTAAAAGCTGCTGTGGTGAACCCATTGTTCAAGGGTGGCAACATCAACGACCCCTCAAATTTCAGACCTATCTGCAGACTATCAACGTTGTATTGAAAAATTAGTGGTTGAGCGTGTCTGGAATTATTTCAGACGCAGCCTTTTAACGCCATCCCAATTTGCCTATCAGACTGGCTCACCATCGGCCGATGCTATTTTCAACTTCCTAGGGAGTGTGTATGGCTACTAAAACCAGAAAGCAGCAGTTTCCGCTGTCTTCTGCGACTTATCAAAAAGTTTTGATTGCGTAGACCTTCTGGTCAAGCTAGAAAAATATGGTTTCAGGAGATCCAGTATTTCTTGGTTTTCTCCATACTTGCATGATCACAGTCAGGTTGTCCAAACAGCACGTGGCAGATAGAAGTCTAGGAGTGTTCCCAAGGGATCTGCCTTGAGACCAGTGCTGTTCCTGATATATGAATGATCTAGAGTCCATTCTATTCCAATATCTGGAAATTTCACCTTGTTTGCGGACGACACCAGCATTGTTTGGCACGAGGCTACACTTGAGAACCTGGAACAGTCAATATCCCAAGATATGTCCCTTGTGAAGAAGTGGTTTGACGCTAACAAGTTAACATTGAAAGTCGGAAAAGCTTGCACTGTGGACTTCAAATGTATGATCCCAGACATCTCTTGATGGCTTGATAATGAACCATTCAAATGAGTGCAAATGTCTGGAATTTATATTGGACGGAGATTTGAGGTTCCAGGAGCATATCCAATCTCTCAGCGGAAAATTGTAGTCGTCGTGCTTTGCCATCAAAGCAGCTATATGTCTGGCGCTGGATCTTAAGTGTCTAGAACAGTCTACTTCTCCTCATTTGAGTTTCACCTGAGAATTGGAGTCCCATTTTGGAGAGCATGTTGTCAATGTCTTTTGAACATGACATTTTCAGACGACAAATATCGGGGTGCGATCCGCAGCAACAGCTCCTCAAAATTTTTCGGAGTCTGGCGGAAAACTGAAGTCTGTGTCAGGTGACGCTTGACTGTACGGTTTTCTATGTCGGTTGCCATGACGACGCATCATGGCTTGCGTGGAGGCAGTTTCAGAACATTAAAGTCCTAAGTCCTTTTCTGTATTCCAGACAACTGAGACAACAGTATCTATATCTATGGTTCGGTCCATACAGAATGTATTAAACTGAGTTTCAGAATGTATTAAACTGAGTTTAGTTGATATTATAGTTTTTCCGCGTTTCTTTCAAGTACGTTTGACTGTATATGTACTTAGTGTACCTACTTGTAACAACTTGCAACTCCATATTGTATTGTGAACTACCTATAAACATTTTACGTTGCATAGTGCGTGAAGTGAATAGTTTTTGTGTTTGGGTCCGGATTTTTTTTTTATTTAAACAGTTCAAAATGGAACATGCTGATGATATTGTTTGTAGTTAGCTGGAAACTCCATTCAGTAGATATAGCCTATTTATACAAACAAACGATTTTTTATGTTATGTTTTATGGATTTTAGGTCCTCATTTTATCAGGATATAAGGCTGCCCAGTGAACACATATGTGACTTTGATGTAATATTTATGTGAATTTGGAGTAATTATGACTCTCACAATAGTTTTTATATAAAAATTATGTATATAACCTTTGGATCTTTCATTATTACGTAAATTTTATGTAAAATACGTGATGTAACATCAAGGTGTATATGGAGTACATACATTTTACATAAACAAATAGATATAACTATTACATAAGCGATTTATGTCAATATTATGTGAATTTTTTATGAACATGTGACATTTGAAAATCGACAACGGCAAGCGCCATCCGCAAATCCTAAATCGAACCTTTGGTCATCTCATCCACGCAGCTTCAACCCAACTGGATGAAATGTTACAGCAGGGAATTGTGGAAGAAAGCGGAACCCCTCCGGATGTCTTCCGTAGTTTTGGTACCAGATATTTACCAATGCGTGATTTCTTGGTTATATACACAAAAGTAGGTAATAATAATAAGATAAGAGTGAGGTAAACTATTTATATAGCAATAATATAAATTTCACGTAATGTTTACATAAATAAATCAATATAAAATTTACGTATCCTTTCTTATATAAAAATGTTTACATAAATGTGATATAAAAGTTACATGCACTGAAGGTATGACATTATGCAGTCGTAGGTTGAAGTTTACTTTCTGGTTACCTTATTATTATATCATATTGACTTGACGGGTAACATGTGTTACATAATTTTTACATCAATATTATGTTTTTGTATTTGCTGGGTGCGCGCGACTGATTTATCAAATTATTAATGCTTTATTTGGTTCTAAATATTATATGGAAATGATCAGCTATTTTTAAAAAAATATACAATTTTGAATGATCCACTCCACCCCATGTGTTTTTTCACAGAAAATATATCATGTAACTATTTAACAAAAGAGCTGGCACCCAAAAACACCTAAAAGCCAATTTACTAAGTAAAAAAGTTGAAACTCAAAAAATGATTTTGACACCATATCTTCCAGACTATCAACTTTTAAACTGAGATATATACATAATACTCATGACTAAATCGTAATACTCCGAACTTCTAAAATGATTCTGACATACAACCATCACTTATGAATCACCCTGTAAGTTTGTGAGTTGATGTTTCTTTCTCCCTTCTCATTGCAAATTTGCCAAAGCTTTTCAAATAAAAAATATAGAGGCCACTTTTATTAATATAGTTTGACTAAAGAACATACAGCTCATCAGGTGAACAGAAAAAAATAATATTGTTAGTTCAAATAGCTTTTTTCCCATTGAAAATTCTCAAAAACGTTTAAAATAAAAGTTATAGATGATAATAATGGTTACCCACAATTTTTATCCATACAGTTTTGCTGTAGATCGTATACAGCTGATGAGCTGGACAGGAGAATTAAACAGATGTCACATATATGTATATGTATATACACTTTCGTGTAATGAATACGTGTTTGTTGCAAATTTGTAAACATGTTCCGAATAAAAGTTATAGAGTACATAATATGGATATTTTCAATTTTTATTTTCGCAGTTTTGCTGTAGATCGTAGTTTATGAGCTAGACAAGACACTATAACGGATTTTGATGTCATATATACTATATTATACTGGTGTGTTTGAAGGTATATCTTCCCTCCTGTTAAAAGATTTTGTGGTCAACTTTTTGCTCATGTGGTTTTGATGTAGATTCATATATCTCTGACGTTAAGACAAATGTACAGGTATGACTCATTCTTGCATTTTCTATACCTGATCCTGTTACAGCCAACATCAGAAACATTCTCACCTGAAATTAAAGCTGAAAGCAATTAAGCCCTAATCCATAAATGTCAAATAAAATCCACGTCAATTTACTAAATTATGGACTGAGTCAACAAAGGCTATTAAATGTTGATTTATTGTTTTCTGGTATGACCAGTACCATGGGTTTGTTATAACTTCCAAGGCTCTGGTTGTGGAGTATGGGTTTGAATACAGAGGCTACAAAATAGAGCCATTGGTTGTTTCCCTCCACACCTTAGCTATTCGACACTCAATCAATGTAAGTAATTCAACCAGACTACTCAGTCAAGCCCTTTATCATTATTCTACCCGCATGTGGCACAAATATTGGAAAATTGCCACAAAATCGTCGATACAAGCGAGAAAGTAATTTGTTTTATGACCGGCCAAAGAGCGTTTAAGTAATTTTTAAATTGCTTCATCCAATTTTCAGCCGCTGCAGAAAATTACTTCTCTCGGCTTTTGTCAATTTTATCAGTAATGGCCAGTCATTTGGCTAAGTAGATTAATATAGTGGCACGTTTATTAAGTTATTTAGCATTTAATGGACAGCGCAGGACAGGACCTGATTGATTGATAGGCAAAATCGAAAATTATTTACAGAGACACTGGCGCCCTAGTGCTCCGCCTTGCAATTCGAGACCACTGTCCCGCTGTGTGCCTTTTTGGCCGAAAAAGTGCCGCACAGTTGATACGGTTTATTTGCCATTAGTTATGCTCGATTATTTCGGAAAACGATCTCTAATTGTTGAAAGTGGGCCGCAAAAGGAGATAAGGATCTTGTCTTTGGATGGACAACAAGATTGAGGATCTGATCTGATTTGGGACGTTGTCCTTAAACTGTCAATAAGTTCAAAACTGCTGAAAAAATTATACTAAGCAGCATCCATATTACCCAATTTATCGGCACCCAATCTGCGGCTCGGTTTTCTAATTAAAATATTAATTGAACAATACTATCGCGCACTTTATACGCAATGCCGCCTTTTAATAAATATGATAATCGAAAATGTTTTATTAATTTGTTTTATTACGTATGAGTATACCTACTGCCCGTGGCTGTTTGCTAATGGTGTCATCGAATGAATTATAATATGATATTTTTTACATTTTTGTGTTTTTGATCCTTTATATTAATAAATAATGATTAAAAATTAGTTAATTTTTCTCTATTTATTGTTTGTAGGTCTCCCACTATTTTCTCACAATCATCGTGCTTTCTTTCAATAATATTTTAGAGGATCATTTGCTACTTTTAGATGCTTACTTTTCCACATATTGAAAATGTCCTCTTTTTTACTTTTTTGTTGTTCTTTTCCTCATCAGTTTCATTGGTTTCTACTGTTTGGGTTGATCCGTTTCTAGAACATGATTTCTAATTTAATTTAATAATTCCAAAAAATCAATCTGAAATAACGATAAAAGCCACCTTCTAAAGAAAAAGTGCATATCGATAGATGAAAATGCTCAGTACCAACGATCAAAAATAAAATGATGAAACAATCGAACAAAAAAGAAATTTGATAAACTTTCGAACTTCACCCGAATGGACAATTTGCATACATTTTCAAATGACTTGAAATTTTATATACGTATTCTACATATTATTTGAAACTCATCAGCGAAAAAATTTTTCCAAAATACCCAAATTAATGAAAAAGAAAACGCAAATTTCACTGTATGATCGAAAACCGGGCGGCGCTTTATTAGCCCCTCGGGAGAGAGAGAAAGAGAGTTGTTATAGACAATAAGCCAGACGGAGAGAGATAATGTATTCTGTGACGTAGTGTATGTTGATTGGCGCACTTTAATCGTTGATAGAGGTCGTATAGGTTGATTTTTTAAACATCAATGGCATGAGTACTTACTTATCCTTATATTTTTAATATTTCCAAAAAATGTGCAAATTGTCCATTTAGAGAATGAAATTTAGATTTTCGTTCTCACTCAAAAAAATTTATGGTCTTCTTTATGAGACCTCATTGACTTGATGATGTCTGACAAATATCAATAAATGACAGTTTTCAAAACTTTAGTTGGGGTTGGTTAGGACATCCTTAGTAATTTTGCGGAAAAAAAGTTTTTCTCAAAATCTTACACTTTTTGTTGTTTTTTTTTTTTTTTTTTTTTTTTAAACAGAAAGATATTATTATTTTTTCTTGATTCTTGGTATACTTTTAGAAAAAATACAGTATGGTCTTATTTTATAAGACCTGATTGAATTCTAATCGATAATATGTTTGGAAAATCTCAATAAATATTAATTTTCAAAATTTTGGGTTAGTTTGATATGGTTAGGACATCCTTGCGAAAAAAAACTGTTTATCTTAGAATTTTTCTGTTTTCGCTGATTTTATCAAGTTTTTTTTTTGAGAAAATTCAAAAAGTTGTCTTCAGTTAGTATATTTTGCGGAAAAAAACTGTTTTTCTCAAAACTTTACACTTTTGCTGGATTAATTTAGGTCATCTTTTTGAGAAATTGCAGAAGGATATCTTAAGTATATTTTGCGGATAAAAAACTGTTTGTCTAAAAATTTTTCACTTTTGGTGGTCCTGTTTGCAGATGATACCATGCTTTATGTAGCAGGTAAAGACATCAACCAAATGACTAATATCATGAACAACGAATTAGAAAAATTATTTGAATGGCTATGTGATAATAGGTTAAGTTTGAATAGTAGTAAGTCTAAGTGTTGTGTATTCGGCAAAAAATCTAGACTGAGCAGTGTTAATATAGAACAACTAGACATAAGAGTGAATGGTGAACAATTATCTTTCGTAACAGAGATAAAATACTTGGGTACTATTCTTGATGCGAATTTAAATTTTTTATCTCATGCAAACTATGTTATGAGGAAGTTTTCCCAAAAAGTGAATTTTATCTATAGAGTAGGTCAACAACTATCCCCATATACCAAACTGACGATGTACACCGCTATAGCTGAACCCCACCTCCAATATTGTTCCACTCTTTTGTCTCACCTGCCTAATTATAAAATTGATCAGATTCAGAAGATCCAAAATAGAGCCATGAGAACTATTCTTAAATGTGATAGATACACACCTGTGAGACTGATGTTGAATGTTTTAAAATTTTTATCTGTAAATCAAAAGGTCATGATGAATGTACTTATTTTTATATTCAAGATCAAAAAGGGTCTACTTCCTAGATATATTTGTGATAAAGTTGATTATTTTCGCGATGTTCACAGTTACCAAACGAGACACCGAAATGATTTCATGCTGTCAAAATTCAACACAAGCCAAATGCAGAACTCCATATTATACCGGGGACTGCGGGAGTTCAATAGTCTGCCACCAACCCTTAAATGTTGTGATACTATCGAACAATTCAAAAGACTGGTCAGGGAATACGTTTGTAACAACTTTTAACTCGTTTGTCCTTTATGTAGGTGTTTTTACGCTCATACTTTTTTACATTTATACAATTCACTTTTATACACTTTATACATTTTACTTTTGATATAGTGTTAATTTTTGTTTATCGAACTACATGTGTATATACCTTATAGCTTTTTGCTAAATAAAGATTATTATTATTATTATTATTATTTTTTGATAATTTGTTTTTGGCAAAACTCAAAAAGATATCCTTATAGTAAATTGAAGAAAAAAAAAACAGTTGTGACATCTATGATCTTTTTTTATAAGACCTGATTGAACTCCATTAGATAACGTCTTTGAAAAATATAAATAAATTGTTTTCAAAATTATGGGTTAGATAGGATATCTTTAGTTATTTTGCGGAAAAAAACAGTTTTTCTATAAATTTAACAGTTTCTGTTGATCAGATCATTTTTTTTTTAGAACATTAGAACAGATAATTTCACGAAGAAAAACTGTTTTTCGAAAAATTTTACACTTTTTCTTTTGTTGATAAAATTAGATTTTTTTTTGAGAAAATTCAAAAGGATATCTTTAGTATATTTTGCGAATAAAAAACTGTTTTTCTACAAATTTTTCGCTGTTTTCTGTTTTTTTTTTTTTTTTGACAAAACCCACGAGGATATCCTGGTTATATTGAGGAAAAAAGCAGTTGTGAGATCTATGTATTACGGTCTTCTGTATAAGACCCGAATGAATTCAATTAGATAATGTCTGGAAATCTCAATAACTGTTGGTTTTCAAAATTTTGGGTTAGTCTGGGTCAGTAAGAAAATCCTTAGTTATTTGGCGAAAAAAAACAGTTTTTCTCAAAATTTTATAGTTTTTGTTGATTTTTTTTAATATAATTGAGTTTTTTTAGAATATTCAGAAGGAGATCATTTGTGGGTATGTATATTTTGCGGAAAAGAAATGTTCTAGTCGAATTTTCACACTTTATGATGATGCAATTAGTTTTTTTTTGTAAAATTCAAAACGACGTCCTTATAATATTTTGCGGAAAAAACGGTTCAGATACATTTTGTGTTGATAAAATTGAGTTTTTTCGAGAAAATTTTGAAGGGCATTCTTAGTGTAATTTGCATGTGAAAAAAAAACCTTCACTCAAAATGCTACACTTTTTGTGGATACAATCAATTTCTGATAAAATTTTGCAACTTTCCTCACGAAAATCACCAAAATCTATGGAAAATTGGGTAGATCAATGTTTTTCTTTAATCACTTTTTAAATTTTTAAAAATCCATAGCTTCTGTTGTTTATCAACCGTTTCAAAGTTATTTGAATTTTTCATAAAATTGGGACCTTTTCGTTGAAAAATTCAAATAACTTTAAAACGGTTGAAGATAGGTATAAAACTGTATTTTACAAAAGTTAGCAAAAACTTCATGGAGAATCCAAAAATAGAAAAAAAATTGGGGGTTTCCATTTAAAAATGTCAAGTGTAATGCGATATCTTATTTTTGGAACACCCTGTATTATACAGTCATACACGAAAAGACGTCCACCAAAAAATAAAAATTGATGTGTCCGACCGTTTTTCTCAAAATATACCAGGAAAGTCATAAATAAGGGTGCGGGACCTTTTCGTTGAAAAATTCAAATAACTTTAAAACGGTTGAATATAGGTATAAACTGTATTATACAAAAGTTACTAAAAACTTCATGGAGAATGCAAAAATAAAAAAAAAAATTGGGGGTTTCCATTTAAAAATGTCAAATGTGATGCGATATCTTATTTTTGGAACACCCTGTATTTTACAGTCATACACGAAAAGACGTCCCCCTAAAAATAAAAATTGACGTGTCCGAGCGTTTTTCCCAAAATATACCAGGAAAGTCATAAATAAGGGTGGGACCTATTCGTTGGGCCACCCTGTATAGTATGACGCCATAATAGTTTCATCACACGTAACAAAATTCAAACGTAACACGTGACTTTGCCATAATTTTCCTTGTCTATTTCACATTCATATGCGGATGAAGTTTTCCTTTCCTTGTTTTTTACCCGTACGTGAGAAATAGGTCAAATCGACGACCAACATACGGTCAGATCTTTCACATGTTGACGTGAAACAGTTTAACAGTTCCTTTAGGTATTCATCTTTAACCTACTGGTTGGAAATAACCTATCCTATTCATTACAAATCACTTAAGTTTCCGCATAGGGAAGACAAATTTTGGTTATTTTGACCTATGTTTGTTGAGGTATAAACATCGACTGACAGACATCAACAAAAACTAAAAAAAATGTACGTTAACCTGAATCAGACGAAGACAAAGATGTTAATAGAATAAAAATACGTGGGATGAAGTGAAAATAATAATAAAAGTGTCACAATATAGGTGGTCCTCAAGCTCTGTTTACCTATCCAAGAATAACATCTCCATTCCAACCACATCATCAAAACACCCAACTTTTTAATAGAGCAAACCACAAAAGCTCACATCGATCACAACTTTGAATGAACAATTCACAAATTGTATTACCTACCACAAATTCTCAAAATCCCTGTGTATTTCTCACAATAGTCTCAGTGTCATCTTTCTTTGTAGTTAGATACGGTACTCCAGACTTTATGTCTAGCATTGTTCGCATCAATGGCAAGTCCTTGACTTTTTTTCCAAATGCGAACTGAAACAAATTTTCGAATTTGATTTTTATTGTGTCTTTTGTTGGTGGGCAGCTGCCGGTTAAAGGTGGTCTTTAAAATCGTATTCTGCGCCACTGTTTTGTAATTCTGAAAGGAAAAATGATCGAGTAAATTGACTCCATTTGCAGGATCAATTTTTAATGGGATAAATCCTTGCAGCAGTTTTTGGCTCGTTAGAGAGGGTATTTGTGTTGTTGATAGACCAGGCGCACGACTGTTTAGTTAGAATACTAATGGATTTATTAAAACTTTTCAAATATGTTCTTGAATGGTTCAAGATATATTTTTATAACTTTTTATTAGCTTGTAGGTGAATAGTGATGATTTTTGTGGCCTGGTGCTGATGAACACCATTATTATTATTATTCAGTAGTTTTTCTGTTTCTTTCATTTTTGCTTTTCTAATTATTTTCCATTGTTTTGCTTTACTTTTTATATTGGTGTTTACAATTATTCAATAAGAAAAGGAAGTACGAGTGCAAACAAAAAGATTATGTTGGTGTAAGTGGCGCCCCCTACAATTAAGAACCAAGCCAAGGTTAGATTTGCATGTCGCATGTCAAACAATCCTCATATACCAAATTTCATCAAAATATCTTGACTATCATTGAAAAAAATCAGAATTTTGACAATCATCTTCAAGACTAGACAAATTGGGTTCTATCCCAATATGTTTTTTGGAAGGAATCTGCGGGCTGTTATCTTATGTTCCTTTCTGCGTCACCCTGTATATTATAAACATAATCAAATAAACTTCAATTTTTAATCCTAATTAGAAATACCTTATCCTAAATAATATTTATTCCTAGTTAGAAACACTCGTTGACGTTGAAAGTAGAGCCTATTTGCTACCGATCAAACATGATTTACCTGTATACCATTCTTGAGGGTATTGAGGTGTTCCGGTGTTTTTTTAACAAATTCGCTTATTCGCGAGCCAACTATTAAAATCAACAAAACTACTGCGAGCTTTTTCAAGTGACTCTTTTCTTAACCATAAAAATCTCCGTTTAAGCTTTGAACTAAACTTTTCATGTCGAGGTAAATCATGTTTAATCGGTAGCAAATTTGCCCTATTCAAAGGAAAACGTCCATGCACTTACCCTGTATGATCATGCATAATTTAAAAAATTAAAAATGCAGAGAAATAAACAAACAAATAGCAAGGCTTGTCGAAATGTATCCGTGATAATTACAGACTTTGATTATTAATATCAATGAGTAAACAACATCGCTTTGATAATTGATAACTGATAGAATCAATATTATCACTAGACATTGTAACTATCAGGAAATGGAGAAATAAATAAAGTTGAAGGATATTTTTTTTTTATATATTTTATATATTTTCGAAAAGGTAAAAAAAGTCAAATCTTATGGACTATAAATATACAGGGTGTTCCATTTAAAAAAATAAAGCTAAGTCCAATAACTTTTTGACCTGACCCTGTATACTAATTCCGAGCAATAATTTCAGAATAACATGCTAATAATAAAGGGGGTGATTCTTGGGCTCATTTTAAGAAAAAAAATTCATATGAACGTATGTCCTAAACGCCTTAACTTTTGAGATACAGGGTGTCAAAGTTTTAAAAAATAGATACTTTTTTTACAATAACTTTGTCATTACTGTAGATATCTTTATGAAATTTGAGTCATGTATTTTAGGCATTAATACTCATTCTTTGATGCACCAACAATTTAATTATTCTGACCAGTGCCGTCCATGCGGGTTTTGGTTTGCATATTTTTTGGGTTAAGTTAAGGCGTTTAGGACATACGTTCATATGAATTTTTTTTCTTAAGATGAGCCAAAGAATCACCCCCTTTATTATTAGCATGTTATTCTGAAACACCCTGTATACTGGGTCAGGTCAAGAAGTTATAGGATAAACATTTATTTTTTTTTAAGTGAATAGGTACTGTTATATATCTTTAGAAAGGTAAAAAAAAGACAAATCTTATGGACTATAAATATACATGGTGTTACATTAAAAAAAAAAAAGTTGAGTCTGATAACTTTTTGACCTGACCCTGTATACTAATTCCGAAGTCAGAATCGAGTTCTACGGGAAAAGTTATGTAAGAAACTCAAATGTTCGATGACTTATTTGATAGTTCAGATACGAGGGGTTCCTTAAAATGCAACATTTTCAGTCTAGCCCTGTATCTTAAAAACTAAAAGGGCTATGAAAATTTTGATAACGGCGTCTTCAGTTTCACGAAAACGTAGCATACTGTCGCGAAAACCGCAACTTTCTATCTATAAGAATAACGGAGATACCCCGCAAAAGTACCCAAAATGGGACACCCTGTACAGTCAATCTGATCACACAATGTGATTCTCCTGTGTTTTGTGGGTGAAAAAAGTAAACTTCATTCAATTTGATTTGATTTTACATACAATACCAATATATTCCCCAACATACCAGTTTTCAGCAAGATCAGTCAAATACTGAAAATATTAACTAAAATCAAAAACAATATTTTATTATTATCGATTTCAGTATCAAGGTAAATTTAGCTAAATCGCAATATATTAGCGTAAACATGGTGAATATACGTTTAAGTATACAGGGTCACCCAAAAGTACGTGTACAACGTTTGATGACAGAATCCCGTCTTCTAAATAGGTACATTTGACCCTACCTACTTATATCCAAAATTGCTTCCTTTTGTCAACAAAATATTTCTCAAAAAATTGGTTTTTCACACATTTTCCAAAAATAAACACATCGATTTTAATAATCTTCCGTACTTGTACTTGAACGATGAAATCCATTTTTTTTGTTAGACAGTCTGTAGTTGACCGTAACTTCTTCAAACTTTGTTCGATTTTTTACTATTTCTACAAAACGTTTTAATTTTATTTCTCCCTTCACTTTTCTTTTTTTCCAATTCTTATTGATTTTGTTTTTTTTAATCTACTTTTCACACTGATGTTCTTTAAAATTATTTGTTCTACTTTTTTTTTTTTTAATGAGTGTCTTTATTTTTAATAATTTATTTCTACATGGCACTTATTTTTCCACTTTTTATTGGGTATTTTTTTTATCTCTTTGTGATTCTCTTTCAATATCTAAGTGTTACTTTCTCTCCTGGTCAATGGTTTTGTTTGATTTTTTTTTCTTTCACTGTTTGTGTTTGTGTTTTTGCATCTATCAATATCGTTTAGTCTTCTTTGACTGTTGGTGTTCTCGTGTCTTTTTTGATTATTTTTTTCCCAGTTTTTTTAGCATTTATAGCATTATTTTCATGAGTTCTTTTCATATGACTGTAAGTCTTCTTCAAGTTTCTCATATTTTCTTCTTTACTGAAGTTTCTTATCAGGTGTTTTTCCTATTCACATTCACGCTTATAACTTGATACATATTACAAAATTTCAAGCTGATATCGCCAGCCAAGCTTCCGATTAAACCTAATCAAATCGAATCACAGCCGCCGTTAATCCTTGCCCTCTACACACTTCCACAACTCAACAAATAATCAGAATCAATTAAGCGTTATCAAGAAAGTCATTAATACCCTTTATGGCCCTTCAAGAAGGTGATGCCGCTCGCTCAATAACTCTTGAAATCTTTTCGTTATTTAGCCGCCTGTTTGCTCATAAAACGGCGATAAAACATTTATCGGCGACACAATTTATTCAAATCTTATCAAACGGTTTTGATTGATGAATAAATGGTTTTCCCCTTTGAATGTTTTCTTCGCACCTTGAGCTTGAGAGGCTGCAGCAATAAAATTTGCCGATAATGTGGTTCTAATGAACCTCCATTGTGTACGGTCCAGGTGCCCAGGCACAAAAGGCACTCGAGGTGTCTTTGGGTGTGATTTAAAGACGATTGAGGATAAACAACTTGAGGGGATTCTACGGCAAAACTTGATTTGTGTGTTTTTTAAATTTTAGCTATGACTGGCTCTATGAACTTGGTACTCAGCTCACCTATGGATTGCAATTATTTCAAAAGACGTATGTCTTGGCTAACATCCCAATCATTATTACTTTACCATTCAAGAAGAAGAATTTTAATTTTGAATATATTTTCAATATTATTTTAATTTTAATGTTTTTTATGTTTTCAAGAAACGACTTCTTTAAGGTCATTTCTGTGCACGCCTGTAAGCGAATCTGTAACAGATACGATTCTATACGTTTGTACAGGGTGTCCCAACGATAGAGTAAAGTTGGTTTATCACATAGGATATGAAAAATATCAATATCAATATGCGTCACAGGTTAGGGGTGTAAATAGCGCACATTCTGAAAATATTTGGAAACATACAGGGTGCGTCAGAAAAGTATGGCACGAAAAAGTATGATTTTTTTAAATGGAACCCCTTGTATATTAATTGATAATTCAATTCTTTCTTCAATTTGGAACAAAAATTGTGATACAACTTATGTTCCTAAATTCAACCGTTATCGAGATATCGCGTTTTAAAAATGGCATTTTTGCAACTTTGACATGCTATAAAACTCAAACTATTCAAGTTAGAGAAAAATGGATTGCACATTCCTATCTTTACTTTTCAAAAGCTATTCAAGGAGATTAAATCCATTATTGTGAAAAAATGTCAAAATGTGCCGAAAAAAGTTGACAGTTGACGTTACCTTCCATCCAAATGACAGAAGAGCTCTTGAAAAGTTAAGATGGGAAAGTGCAGACCAATTTCCTCTAACTTGAATAGTTTGAGTTTTATAGCATGTCAAAGTTGCAAAAATGCCATTTTTAAAACGCGATATCTCGATAACGGTTGAATTTAGGAACATTAGTTGTATGACAATTTTTGTTCCAAATTGAAGAAAGAATTGAATTATCAATTAATATACAAGGGGTTCCATTTAAAAAAATGATACTTTTTCGTGCCATACTTTTGTGACGCACCCTGTATGTTTCCAAATATTTTCAGAATGTGCGCTATTTACACCCCTAACCTGTGACGCATATTGATATTGATATTTTTCATATCCTATATGATAAAACCTACTTTACTCTATCGTTGGGACACCCTGTATGTAAGCAAATAGGATGCGCATAATTGCAAATTGTCATAAAAGCTTATAGAAAGTTACAGATTCGCTTGAAGGCGTGCACAAAATTGGCTTATAAGTTTTGCTTCTGATGACACGATTCGATCTTCATCTTTCTGTTTATATTCTAATTTCCTTTCTAAGGATTTTTACAGTTTTGAATTATTTTTGTTCAGGTCAATTTCGTTTAACCTATATTTTTTCACTTTTTAAGAGATTTTTTATGGTTTATCATATTAATATGACTTGTTAATTTTTTTTATATCAAAGAGGTTTTTTATTTTTTTTTATTTTCTTTAAGTATTTTAATTTTTGTTTTGAGCAATTTTTCCAGTGATGTTTTTAACATTCAATAAGTTCACTATTATCATGTTTCAAGGGAATTTTTGCTATGTGTGAGGAATTGATAACTGATTTCTTTCAACAATTTTGAAATTTTTTTTCAATTTTTTCTTTCTTCAACTAGCTAAGTAGGTATCTACTTATTTTTATCTGCTTTCAGTACTTTTTTAAACAATCTATCACCATTGTAGTAGAACTTGTAAGACATTTCCGGGTCTTTTTTTTCAGTTCTCACGGGTTCTTTATTTGTTTCATTTTTTTTTTGTTTAAAGCCAATAGCTATTGTATTTTGGACAATTTTTGTATCTTTAACATCTTTTGGTTATTTTATTCCAACAGTTTTTCACCTTGTATTCCATATACTGAAAATGACAAGACAAGTGACAAAACAACGAAATGTAACCCAAAAGTCTGTCTATTTTTTTAATGGAATTATTCTCGTTTGTTCAGCGATGTTCCCATGCAAGATATCTTTTCATAAATCTCATGAAAAAATATCCACAAAACTTATAATTGAGTTCCACTGCTAATTTTTTGAATCAGGAGACATAAAACGTATCCATTTCTCTTATGCTCAATTTTTCATCAAAAAAGACTTTTCCGTCACAAGAACATGTTTAACAAGGAAAATTCTTATGAACCAAAACTTGACGAAATATGAATATGGCAACAAAACAAGTGATGAAACCCGAAACCCGGGCAACTCGGTTGTTTAAAGCCGCTCTACTTAGTGGGTTTATTTCTAAATCTCTATATTGATGAACACGTGTGTGGTATTGCTAGAAAGTAAAAACACGAGGAAATCTATCATTTCACGGGTAAGTTAACAAAACAACAAAATCCGTCCCCGTCCTCACCGTTCATTTATGTGCTATTATAAGTTTATGCTGTAGGTATTCCAAGTGCTTCCAATCACCTCGTTGGACATGTTATAACAGCAGCCATAGATAATCCATTGTACGTGATATTGTGGTCACCAGCAAACTACATAGCAACACGCTTGGTGGCATTGATGATTCACAATGCATTATGTTTGGCGCTGAGAATACCTAGTCAATTTCCCGTAACCCCAAGGTTCTTCAATTAAACTGAATATGCTCACTTTTAACCTGCACATATCGACAACACCGCTTTTCAAATCATACGTTCCATGGGGCGAGCCAATAAAATCCACCTGTATGCAGGGGATGTCATCGGATCGAAGAAGATCTCAGGAACTACACCCCATGTCCAATGGTCTATCGCAGTCGGCTGATTGAGACTATTGTACTAGAAAGAGTGCGCTAGGACCATGGAATAACTCTAAACATTTTTTGTAGGGCTCGTAAGAGCTCATCTAAATCTTTTTCCTAGCGAACCTTTTACCTTTTTGAAACTCAGTGGGCCAAGTTATAGGAAATTACTCTCTGGGTTTTGTTTTGCAGCTTCACCCGGATTCTGGACACTCTGAAGTGTGTGCTTGGATGCAACTTTGAGGTTTTCGGACTGATGCCTTTGATTGGATCCTGGAGTAATCGCTCAGTTGTGTACTGAGGGATTCCTTGATCAGGACTACCTACCTTGATCTACTTTCATTTTGGACATCGACATTGATGAACTGGAGTACTGGGCATCTTGTCGCTGGAAGACTTGACCAAGTGAGTCAGAGCTTTGTAAAGATATTTTTTATCTCTGCTTGAGCAATCTTTGTGCAAAGAATTTTGACTCATCATCTTTTCAGTAGTTTCTCATTTATTTTAATAAAACAATTAATTTCATGATCAGGAGTAACTGATTTTCAACAAATACTTAGTTATGAGAAAAATCCCTCGAGCGAACATCCAAAGTCAGTTACCAGGAATTCTTGAACATTCCGGAAGAAATCAAGTCTTCAATCGTTGAGGTGCATGGGATTTATTCTGATCAACTGAATCCGATCATTATAGTTAATATTTTCGAAAAGTTCTCTCTGGGGAGAATAATATTGTCACCTATGGTGTCAGATTGGACTTTTGACTGGACCCACATCTGTCGTGCTCTAGAGGAACGTAGCTGGACCGAACAGTAGGGGAGCTCAGTTTGCCATGGTAACTTCACTATATTGTTGTCCACATGAGAGGTGTTATACTACTCACGGTGTTGGGACAAACTATATGCCAACCACTCCGGCAAACGTCAAATTCACTTCCCTTTTTTTCCTGTACCGTTAGGTCTTATAACCTCCAAAATCCAGTCCTTGATGGTGCTGATGAGTGGCACCTTTTATTGGCCCACACAAACGTGGGTGCAGCTGTCCAGGACGACTTCTGGAAATCCCTTGATGAACAACTTGGGCCCATTGCTGATAGCTTCAATGGCACATCGTACGAGGATATGGATTTTCTATCACGCGAGAACACCCGGATGAATTTCTTCTTCCACTTGGGCTCGATCTCTTGCCAAACAGAAATAGCAGTTTGGTGCCTGTCGCCGGACCACGCTGAAGGGATTCATTTTTTCCGCAAGGACAAGGAGGGCAGAGTCGTCGGTTATGATGCCAATTTCTCGCAGAATGTCGGACTCGTTTTTCTTGACCTTTTGCCCTTGAAACACCTTGCCGATTGGTTCGTAGGTGCTTCCGGGGATTTCGAACTTGGGGATATTGTTCTCATTGCCTTCAACCTTGACAAAGATTGACATGCAGCTGACGGAAATTTGGTTGATGATTAAGGCAATCTAAGGTTTCCACAGAGGGCAAGGATCGGACTATGGCGTTCTTGTTGGCCATTCTGCGCGTGCCAAATGACAAACAGGTCGTGATGACGACGGGGAATTGCGTCTACAGACAAGGCTGGGGCGATTTTGAAGTAGTAGAAGACGGCTTTGATCCTGGGGACGGTCCTTGAAGTGGCCTATGTTCAGATAGCGGAGATAACTTTGAACAATTGATCGCCGAATTCGACCAATTTTTGTTGCAGGGGAGTTTTGATTTTTTCGGTTTCGGACATTTCCGTATGAATCTTGCCAATTGCAGTGGCCGAATCGGTTCTTTCCGCGCTCCGTTGGTGTCGGATAACAGAACTTACTTTGTTACTGGGTACATCTAATTAATTCCTAATAGACTTTTTCTAATAACTTCTTGGACAAAATTCATTTGCCTCACTTAAGAGTTTGGCTGGCTAAAACTATGGCTCCAGTAGGTATTCAACCAAGTCTAAGGCCCCATACACTATCATTGCAAGTGGGACCCACATCACTCATCCTTCAAAAAACATGCGCATAATCTATTTGCCATGGTTTGGTCATTGATTTCATGTTGCTTTATCGGCAGTTTCGCAGAAATCAACATGTTTATTTACATTTTCATAAACTGACATGAAGTTAGACAATTTAGTGTGAGGTTATGAATCTGTTCCTGATTAAGAGTACGACGGTATAGATATTCAGTTTAGATTACAGTAAAATAAACTGCATGAATTATTCTTTTCTTCAGTCGGATTAGAGAACTACGTTCTCCTACTCAGTAAATGTTTCAATAATTCGTTGGTAAAATAAATTATTGTTTAAATGATTCCATCCACTTAAGATGCCTATGTTAACACGAGTGAAAGTTTGTAACAGACAATTAAGTCTGTTAGTCAATGAATCCGGTCAAAAGCACTGACACGCCACTTCCTCCACATTAAAAGATGATTAATCCCCCAACAAGCCAACCCCCAACTATTCAAAATTTCCAAAAATTGCACGGTTTTCTCTTCCTAATGATTCCAGGTCAATCGTCCAATTAGTAAGCGCCTATTAGTATTTGACACTTTCTCATGGCTGTTAAAAACACATGTTGACCAGAATTGCTTGGCTGGAAGTTGTGACAGAGTTGCGTTCAAGTTATGCGGTTCTATTTGCAATGAATGTTGAAAAAACCATTATTGTTGATCGTTCATAAATCATCATTATAATTGAACTAATCGTTGTTAAACCCCGGCCCATAATTGGCCTCACAAGAAGTAACCACAATCTAACAATTGCGTCTATTCAACGGTTGTATCACGAACTTGATGTAATGAACAATATCTCTATTTATTGATCTATTCGCAGAAATCATTTAGTCTTGTCAAATTTTATAAAATATAGCTTATGACCTCTGCAAGGTCATTTCCTAAATCTTTGATTGACAAAATCAAATAATTGATTGAAATGTGGTTTTAGTGTCCCCTTAGGCTGGACTAAACCGTTACAATGTGATTGCAACACACAATTGTTTATTGAAAAAAATGTGTGCCAACACAAGCGCTATCACCAATAATTCATTATAATAAATGTACATGCTGACGAGGATTTCAATAAAGAATTGTTTTATCAACAATTAGACCACCCAATCGCATGTCTACAGGCAATAAATGTGTGTAAATAAGTAATTAAAAATATTTCTGAATTAGTGTCAATCAAGGGTCAACTTAATTCCAGATAAATAGTGATTTATTTGCACTTTGTCAGGGCGATTGTGGGGTTTTGAATTTATAAATAATTTATTGGATTGTGATTCAATTTGGTTGAGTAAATATTTCGTAATTTTAAAGAACGTAGCTGGTTTTTTTCCTGTTCATAATTATTTTCAATAATGAACTTTATTATTGCCGTAAATGAAACGTGAACAAAAAATCCTCAATTATGACAACGTTGTCGTTATGGAAGAAACTTAAGAATGTATCACTAGTATAATATCGAATTAAAACAAACCAGCAATAACTTCTTTAAAGGTAAAAACGACAAATCAGGCAACAAGAAAATACCCGAAAAAAGGGTGTGGCCTAACTACGAACCTTGACGTCATCTTTGCGATTGAGTCTACCGAGCGACCTTCCATGCCTACGATCTTGTTCACCGCTCTACATTATTTTAGTCCATTGACATTAATGACATTGGCGGCAGAGAACACATCAGATAAGCGTTGTTCAAGTTTGTTGTTTCGTTGTTTGGTTTGAATTTTGATAAACAGAATTCTATTCAAGATTCAAGCCGGAACGGTTTATTCTTTTTTCCGCTTATTGATCACGTGAATACTGTGAATGTAGACGTATGAAGCTTCGGAGTTGATTGTCATAAAGTGACAATTTTTTAAGAATTGTCTCATTCATGTCGATGAACTTCATTGAACAAAATCCCGACTTTGTTGGTGTTCAAACAAGAGAAATTGAAATTAAAAATAAGGGATGAGTGTTAAATAACTGAACAGGTGCCATAGCACTATTTTACATCTTTCGAGTGGATATTAGCAAAATAAATATGATTAAAAAGGACAACGGATTCGAAGAATAAATCGTGAAAATATTTCACTTCTACTGTGACGTCACGAGTAGCACAACGGGAAAAGCGCGTTTCTGGTGGAGTTTTTGATAATTAATGACTACATTATTTCGGGCTGCGGGTTGATTTTTTGAACTTTGATCTCATTATTATGCCCTGATGTTATTATTTTCCGCATTTCCAAAAAATGACCATTTATTTGTTCAATTTTCTGAAAAAAAAAACTAAAAGTTAGGTAATCAGAAAGTTGAAGAACAATCGTTACTTGAAAATGAAAAATGCAAATATAGTGGAAAATGATCTCTTCTAAGAAGTATATATAAAATATACCCTCAACCACAGTGATACAAATCCTGAGTCGTATTTTAAAAAATAAATTAAATTGATGATGACCGCTCACAGACGAAACGTAAGATTTTTGATTAGACACCACCTTGCAAAGAAAAAAAAATGGCGGTGATAAAGTGAAAAAGAATAAAAAAATATGTGTAGAGTACAACATCATAAAAATATGACAGTACCTGTCCTTTTACAAATACTAAACATTAAAAAGTAATAGGTACGAAAATAAGCATTAAAAATTAAAAATGTAATCCCTAAATACAGAAGACCTAGTTCACATGTTAAATACTCTAAATTCCATAGTGTTAATTGATGTTTTTATCGTCCCATGTTTTTCAAATTTTGATCACCAAATCAGAAATCAATATTGAGTTTTGAAGATTTTTTCATAATATTTAGAAGATAATGAACCAAAAAACTAACTTACTAACCCAAACTTGCCCGGACTAGTATTGTGTAAGCAATCAAGTGACCATCAATGTGCATATTAATGCTGGGCCACATGACTACGTGTAAAGTTCGGGCAGAATTATTTTTTTTCTTTAGAATCTTATAAACGGAAAAAAATACACCGTTTTGTGAACATGTCCTAGAAAAATTCCTCCAACTCACTATAAAAACTGGAAAAAGCTTTACAAAAAAGTCCTATAAAGAAAAAACGATAGATAAACTACTAAAGAATTTAATTGTAAATAAAAATTTAGCTTATAAAATACGTTTGCACTTTTATAGATGCTGAAAGTACAACTTTATTTTCGCAAAATCTCAATGATTTTCAACGGATCAAGATAACAGATTCAAAATTGTTATACTAGAGTTTTCGAAGAAATCCAAATTTGGTATTGGTATCGAGACTAATTATTCCTAGAGGCCGCTTTCTACGTACTTAATAATGAATTAATGTTTTCATAATTTTTTAATCTGTAAAGTTGATACTGTTTTGACTCTATACTTGGACAGATTCGTTTGCGAGATATTCTACTTTGAAGGTAAAAATACCCGAAAAAATAAAAATCCGGTTATCAAAACGAGAACTCATTGAAACTATCTAAAAACATTTTTATATTCGGTTTAATAGATGTTGAAAGTGTCCGCCATTTATCTCAGTACATTTTATATATTCCTAAAGGGCGCTTTCTACTTTGTACTTTATTACTCTGTATTTTTTTAACGATCAACATTTGCCACCTATTAGACAAATCTTTTTATTTTCATTTATATTATCACCTTCTGCTCTATGGCAGATAAGTTATGGGACACCCTGTAATATATATGATATTTTATTTCTCAATTCTTCAAGTTTAGCTATAGTTTTGTTTTGTTATACGTTTAAACCGATTTCATCAATCAACATATTATTTTGAAAAAAGCAACAATTATTACGACCAGAAAAAGTACAAAAAATAAGTTCACTGAAACTGGTGAGCTTCGATTTGGAAAAGTTTCTACTTTTTTGCTTAATTTTTTTAAAGATTGTATAAAAAACAATGACAAATTTTAATCTTAAGGAATCAATTAAAAAAAATTAAAGATTCATGAGACTGGAAAACTACGTCTAAACTGTCCTCCTGTCCTTTTTATATTTCCCACGACCATTTTCTTACTTTTAAGAAGTGTTACGTTATTCTCCACATTAAAATTAAATTTCTGCATTCAAAGCTTTTTCAGTCAAATCAATAAATTAATCAGGGAAAAATATTGCAAGGGAATAATAGCCATTATTGCAATTACATAGTATACAGTACTTTATTCACGACTAATCTTTTGTCGATAACATTTTTATACATCTCAATACAAATGTACGCAGACACTACACGTTATGTTTTATGTTCAAGAGGGACTAATGGCTATTATTTCCTCGTCATTATTCTCTTATATGGCAAAAACCACAAGTAGGTACACAACTGATTATTTAATTTTACGACTGTGTTGTATATCACAATCTAATTGCCCCATTCAGGTACACTACCTGTACAAATTCATAAATTATAATTATTACAAACCGTTCTGATTCAACAATTAAAATCTACAAACAAGGGTCCCTTTCCAGCCATGACGCTGACAATAGCCCCAGCCAGTTGTGCACCATGACGTTCCTATAAAAGTATAATAAATTAATGTTCCTTTTTATGAAATAATATACTGAAGTATATTTAGCGAACGTTTAACGACACATAATGAGGGGAAGATTCGTCCCTTAGGGCAGATGTTGGCTTTGTGTGATTTCGTCATGGGTTTCTGCGCAAATATAACACGCTTTTTCACTTTGATTCTGCACATCAAGTGCCGTAACAATGCATTGACAATATGGTAAACTTTTATGAGGGATACTTAATATCAAATTAGTTTTCCCCATTGGAAAAAGTCGGGCCAATTGTACGGGGTTTATTTGTCTGCAGATGCTAAAAGACGTTTGGAAATGGTTGAGAATATAAGTTATACCATTTTGGATTTTAAATCATTTTGTACTGTTTTATATTGATTCTTACCGAATTTAAATTGTTTAGTAACACTTTATTATTTTTTATTTATTTTTTCTTTTATTTTTTGAATATTTACACATTCTTTTGATTTCTAGCTTTTTTTTTATCTAGAATCTTCATCTAGTTTGGTGATTTATATTTTCCTTTTATTTATTGGAACATTTTGTTTACAGGTTCTCATAGTGTTTTAGTCTTTTTGTATTATTTTATATAAGTTTACATTTACTTGTATCGATTCTTTTTTATTCCTTCCGTAGGTATATCTTCATCTAGTTTTATGCATTGTTGGGTCAATTATAATTTCTTTGATAGTTAATTTATTTGTCCCTTACTCGGGTTTTCAAGTTTTTTTTTATTTCTTCGTATTTTTTTAGATTAATTTTAGCGAATTCAAATTGTTTAGTAACCTTTATCTAGACTTGTTTTATACATTTTGTATGTTCTCACTTCAAATCGTTTTCTTTTGGTTCTTGTAAGTGTAATTTTACTTCTATTTTTTTATTATTTTCAAATTCTTTAGTTATTTTCACCTTTCGTATACATTTTTTTGACAATTTTTTTAATAATTCAGTTTTCATCGTTTTCCTTTTACAGCACATATTTGTTCTTCAAGCTTTTCTGTGTTTTTAAGACCTTTTGTATTGTTTTATTCAGTCAAGATTTTTTTTCGGATTTAAATTGTTTAGTAACTTTTATCTGAACATTATCATGCGTGCTTGTATCGTTTTCTTTTGAACAGATTCATTTTCTATTGGATTTTGTAGGTTTCTCACTATTTTTTGATAATTTTATATTATTCAGTGATTTTTACCAAGAATTTTTCATGATTTCATTTGCTACGTTTTTGATATAATAAATGTATCTTTATTTAGTTTAGCTATGAAAAATATGTGTGAACATATAAATAAATACCTAAAAAATCTTGAAATCTACAAAAGGTTAGTCTCTGATTTTATCACCAGTGCATATTTCAGATGATTTTCCAGGGAAATGGATGAAGAACATTGACTTATTTGGAAACATTCCGGAGAAAATCGCTTTGAAGATTTGAGCAATAATATTTCCACTTGAAGCAACACAAACTCATAAAAAAATCTTAGCTTTAAAACTAGAAGAGCTCTGATTTTTTCACCACTGAAATTTCCAAATAATTTTCCGTGGAAATTGATGTGAAAACATACCAGCTTGAGTTAAGAGGAAAATTGCCTCAAAAATTTGTGTCTACAAATTTTTCCACTTGTCAACAGTCACTCATAAAAAAAAATTATATCTTGAAAATTAGGAGAAATAGAGTTCCGATCTTCACACTAGTGAATTTTTCAGACAATTTTCCATGGAAATTCCAGCAGGTTTCCTTAAAGTTTTAAGGGAAATTGCCTCAAGAATGTGTTCGAATTTTTACACTTGGGCAACACTCACTCATAAAAAAAATTATATCCCCAGTGAATTTTCCACACAATTTACCATTGAAATTGAAGAGAAAATATACTGGGCTCCATGAAAAAAATTGTATCAAAATTGCCTCAAAAATGTTTCTTCAAATTTTTCCACTTGGGCAATACTCACTCTTCGTATCTAAAAAACGGAAGAAATAGAGCTCTGACTTTTTCACTAGTGAATTTTCCATGGATTTTTGAGGAAAATTGCTTCGAAAATGTAACTTCGAATTTTTCAACTTGGGCAACACTCACGCATAAAAAAATTCATATCTTCAAAACCAGAAGAAATGAAGCTCTGATTTTTTCATCAGTGAATTTTCCAGACAATTGTCCATGGAAATTGAAGAGAAGACATACGAGGTCGCCAGTAAAAGTTGTGAGGAAAATTGCCTCAAAAAAAATCTCCGTATTTATATACCTGGACAAAACTCACCCTTGAAAAAAATCATATCTTCAAAACAAAAAAAAAAGAGTTTTTATTTTTACAATAGTGAATTTCCCAGACAATTTTCCATGGAAATCAATGAAAAAACATGTCAGGTTATTTCGAGAAAATTCGAGAAAATTTGAGGAAAATCGCCAGAAAAATGTTTCCTCGATTTTTTCTACTCACTCATAAAAAAGACATATTTTCAAAACTAGAAGAAATAGAGTTCTGATTTTTACACTTGTGAATTTTCCAGACTGTTTTCCATGGAAACTGATAAAAAAAACAAACCAGGTATCTATAAAAGTTTTGAGAAAAATTGCTTCAAAAATATGTTTTCGAATTTTTTCACTTGGGCATGACTCACTCATAAAAAAGACATATTTTCAAAACCAGAAGAAAAAGAGCTCTGATTTTTTCACCACCGAATTTTCCAGAAATTTTTCCATGGAAACCAATGAAAAAACATATCAGGATATCCGTGAAAATGTTGTGAAAAATAACCAGAAAAATGTGTACTCCAAATTTTCTTCTTGAGTAGCTTGAAAACCAGAAAAAATAGAGTTCTGATTTTTTCGCCAATGAATTTTCACAATTTTCAACCAATGTTCTATAGAAATTGATTTGGAGCCATACCAGGTTCCCTGTAAAACTTCTAGATTCAAAACTGGAAGAGATAGAGTTCCGATTTCTACACCAGAGACGATTTTCCATGAGAATTGAGGAGATAATTTACGAACATTTTTCTCCACAAACAAGGTCATGGTCCCCATTAATAATCATATTAAATTCGATTTCTCCAAATATAAACATAACCATATGTTCGAATCATAAAAGCAAAAGGAATTTCGTAATTTCTGCAGCAGCTCGCATTACAGCTGTAAGTTATGTTAACATACCTGCAGTCGTAAAACGAAAATGAGTCTGTGATAAGCATCGTGTCTTGTGTCAGATTTATCGTCTCATCTGGAATGTGCTACTTGGCTTGGAAAAAAAATTGTCCACTATCACTAGGCAATAAATCATTTAGGGCAGCTGTGAAAACACACACATCAACACAGTGCCGTAATCGCTTTTCTCTTTTCTCATTAACAAATAATCAAAATCAATTACAGCTATCAAGAAACACATTAATTCCCTTTATGGCCCTTCAACAAGGCGAGGCCGGAATCGATAACTTTTGGAACTCTATATTGGCTGGGGATCGTAAAACTACTGTTTTATCGCTGAGATTGACACGCTAAGCTCGACTGATATTGGGTTAACTGGCGATAAAACAGTTTTGGTCTGATTTTGTTGCAAATTACTTTCAGCAACTACTGAATCAGCTTCTTTTACTAGACTCTACATTCTAAATGTTTTAAAAACACCTCCCACACACACCTCTTCAACAAAATTGTCAAAATCGATTGCAGTAGCTTCAACAGTCAGCTCAAAGTCATCTTAAGGCACTGTGAAATATTTGCTTCTATTGAACTATGATTATCGGTGGACCAGACGTATTGGACATGATATGGACTAAATATGTACGTCCATTAGACGTCGAGTTCAAGCACCTTTCTTCCATTACCAAAATACGCAAACCATAACTTCCACACCATTACCCCCGTTAATTTTTGCAAATATCCCCATAACAGCGACTGTTATTATACTTCCGCCATCCAACTTAATCCAAATTACCTCCTAAAGTGCCATTTCCAGATTCCAGATAAGCGCGAGCCTTATCTTTACGATTCCCAGCATTGTGTCCAGACACGCGAATTTAAAATTTCAAATCCGCGCGTGCCTTAGCCATCAAAACCCTTGTCAGGTGTCTTCAAGGTGTGTGTCCGTAGAGAGTGAAAACGGATTAGGACACCGAACTAGCCAGATCTATGCTCTAGGGATTCGAAAATAATTTGCATGTTTTTGGAATGGGGATTAGGTTGGACGATGTTGGTGGGCCCCACTTGGTTTTGTTTACTTGTTTGGTGGAAGTTAATCTGTGGGTGACAAAAAGAGTTAAATGGCAAATTTGTTTCTGGGAATTGGGTGTCAGAGATGGGTAAGGAGGTGATGGATGGGTCATTTTACTCTATGTATCATTTCTTTTATTCGTGACAGTTTTTGAGCATTTGGTTCTTTGGTTCGGAGGCTCTTTTTTTATTCATCTTTTGTTTTTTTCCTTATTCTTTGATTATTTTTGTGTTCATTTGTTAAACAAAGTGCCAAAGAAAAAATTACACAACCGAAGTAGTTAGTAGCTAAGAAAAGTCGAAAGACTGAGTGTTTTTCATTTTCAGAAAAAAAAAATAGATTTCTCCATGTCACCATTTCATAATATTTTTTATATACATAGGTACAGCTTGTATACTAATGTAAATTAAGTACTAAAGGGGTGAATCTTTGACTAATTTCAAGTCAAAAAGTTCATATGAACATAGGTTTTTCATCATTTTTTTTTAAAGAGTTTCCTGTCCAAAATCCTCAATATCCCAAATTTCGTCCAATACTTGCCTTCTTGCTAGACAATAAATATAAGCAAAAAAACAAATAATATACATAGTTTTTTGGACGCCCTATATCTCAGAAACCAAGCCGTTGTGGACCTATGTATGTTCATATGAACCCTTTGTCTTAAAATTATTGAAAGATTCCCCCCTTCAGAGTTTTCACATGTATGTACTTAACTTGCACATTTTGCAAATTAGGCATCTATTTGGTGTTTTTAGTAGACAGAAAAACAAGTTCGAAGTTTTTCGTATGTTGAAAAAATCTAATTTTGTCAAAATTTTCCGAAATGGAAAATCACAAGAATCCATGAAGAGACTAGATGAAATTTTCTTCAAAATGGCGCGAGATTCATCAACGTTCTCCAATCAGTTAGAGCTTTTTAATAAATTTGGAAATATTGATGATGTCATAAAAACCAATAATTTTGATTTCGTCGAAATTCAAAAGATCAAAAATCATAAAAATTCATGAAGAAAGATACATTTTCCACAAAATGATGAATGTTACGTCATTTTGAAAATAATTTGATATTTTTTGTTTGTCAATTCGTTGTGTTAATTTTTATTCTTGAAATTTTTATTAAATCCAGAAAATTCAAAATTACGCAAAAATCCTCTCGATGAATGCTAAAACGGTGGCAGGCATCTTTCCCAACAATTCCAATGGCGCAAAAATCATCCCAATATCTAAAGAATTAATAGAGATAATAATAAAAGCAATGAAGATAAAAAATTGTCAAAATGCCAATTTGTAATTTTTCTAAAACGCTAAAACTTTTTGATTTTGATAAATCCTGCATCATTCTCAGTTGAATTCCATTTAGTTTCTTTATGAATTTTCGCGATTTCTTATCCATGCATCCAAAAAAGTATTTCTTCATTACCTAATTTTTTTCAACCAATGAAGATAACCTACCTCCATCACTACACTCCTTAGGAGCCAATCATACGTCAATCTTCAAATCGATTATTTTGAAACAGGCTGATATTGTCAATACTGGGCTAAACCTAACCTCACTTTGTCCTCCAACTGTCAAAATCATCAATTGTGTGTAATTTTGTTATTTATTGATTTGCATAACTCGTTTCAATTATTTAAAAATCAAAGAAAAGGTATAATATTCTACTCAAGGGAAATGGCTACAACTTGAATAATATGGGCCATGAATGGACACTTTGCACTAGTGATGAAAACTGATAATACATAGAGAGATTCAGTATTGAGCATGGGGATGTCCATTTCTCGTTTAGTAACGGACATTACCCATTACCTACTTAATGAAATTCACTAATTATACAGTAATCTTTCCAATGATTTATTTATGCTGAGAAGGAGGATTTAGGAATACAACTTATAGTGCTTTTTTGCTGGAAAAGTTTCATACATAACATTCTCGCCAAATAGTAGATGTATTTGTGAAAAGACCAAAATTTTTTACAACTAGCCCTGAGAACAATGATTTGCTCTTATATGTATGTAGATAGGGGCAAAACAAACAAAAAAGGAAGCCGAAAAACTTTCTGATACATAAGAATCTATATAAGAGAACCGGGGGGCATATTTATAATTAACATAGCGTATCGCAAGTCAGCTTCAGTCGAAACACATTCTATAAATCACGTAAGTGATCGCCCTTAGCGATATCGAACGTGAAATATGAATCGAAATTGTTCGTAATACCTAGTATAGTCTATAGTATTATGATTCTCATGTTTGGTTAAAATTCAAGAGTGTAAGATCTGGAGATGTCAGTGTCCAAAGGGTTGAATTCCTCAAATTCTTATGTAATTCCTTCGAATATTGAACCACCAGAAGCATAAACAAACAATATTGTGTGAGTCGAACATGTCAATGTAAACATGAGGGAAAAGGGGAAAAGCAAGCTCCTGGTTTGCCATATTTACTTCCTTGAAATACTTTTCATCAGATTTTTTGTCAGCAATTCACTAACAATGACTTGAACTTCACTATCATGTGATAAATGTATTTCTCTTCAATATTCAAGAAGAGTGTAGCCTTTTTTCATCGCTATTACTACTTGTCGTTGACTACTCGAACGATTTTACTTGATCTTTTACACTAAAAAGTTGATAAGAGGAATTTTTATCACAAACGGCAACGTTGGGCATCAATCGAGCTATTTGAAATGCGTTGACATGACGTTGATAAATGCTTCAAAGTGACGGTTGTTGTCATAATTTATTTGTGCTCGAGAAGAAGATTTAGTCTGGCAATTATGCCAAAAAAGTGCTTTGTTTGTGGAGCTTTTTCATGGACGGTTGGATTGTACAGATCTTATCACAAATAAGTCAAAATAACAATACATAAATATAAACAAAAATATAATGTTACCGACTCAAACAAACCGCGTACGGTCGGGGTGCTATGCTTGTTCTAGTGGTTCAATGTTCGAAGCAGGATTCAAATTCTCGTACAAGTGAGCTTCACATTGGAATAAAGGAAATGATTGCATCAAAAAGGCTTAACACCATGATAAGAGGCTCCTCTTCCAGATTCAGATGCATAAGATTTGGAGGATAATCTACAGAAGCCTTGAACCTGATCGCCTGAGGTAGCCTCAACACCATGGTAAAAGCGTCCTTTTCTACGTTTAGTCAAAAATGATGGGTGTGTCGAAAACTGTGTTTTGAGAATGAACTAGGTAACTAAAACTGTTGTATTTTTTCTGAAACAAAGTACAAAAACGTGCTGAATCAGTCAGAAAGTCTAGAGTCCCAGTTACCAAGTCTGGTCTGATCAACTGATCAATTTTTCAAAAGAAGAAAATATGGGAAACGTTAGAGAATCATATTCGACGCAGGTTTCTGCTCATGTCAAAAATCTGGAAATGTGGACCTAGATCTCAAGTTTAAATGACGAAGTACGTTATTATGAAGTAAAAGAAGATCAGAGATATAAGGTTCCATTTGAAAAATCGTGATTATTTGCCATCATCACCCGCTTGATTTTGCACCGATGAGCTGATGTTCTGCTCTAGTAGCTAATTGACTTTGTATTTGTAGCTATCTTCACATGCAGCTGAGTTGAGAACTTCGACCCTCATCGAGGAAACTATAAAACAATGTGTGATTTCCTCAAATAGAAAAAAATAATGAAGGGTTGAAACATAGATAACCCCCTTATCACAACCTTACACCCCACAACATTAAACGTTCGCATTTAAATGAACAAAGCCAAGGGGGTTGTCATGTTAACAAGAGATAACGTCCAGCATCCCTGACTTCCAAATCCGGATTAAACATGATTGACGTATTGTGCGATTTCCCACCGTTATACTTGACAGATGACGGCCACGTGATTCAGTCAATAATTACAATTTTGGAAATATTTAATTCTGATAGCCCCACAAGGTTGACTTTCAGCTCTTTTGTCCTCTTTGAATGTACCCCGTCACTCATAGTCGAACAACTTCATTCATATCTCTTACACCCTCTGCTTTGTTATCAAGGGTATGGTCAAAGTCAAACGACTATAAATTTCATATAAGATTTATATTATCGTTTATTTG
This sequence comes from Orchestes rusci, assembly GCA_958502075.1. Taxonomy (NCBI): domain Eukaryota; kingdom Metazoa; phylum Arthropoda; class Insecta; order Coleoptera; family Curculionidae; genus Orchestes; species Orchestes rusci. The sequence goes on from OY293312.1 coordinate 7,138,123, forward strand.
TCGGCGACTTTTTTCTTTGGTTGAATGGATTTCAAGGGGTTCAGATGGGGTTTATTGTTGTGCTAATTTGATTTCTGCGAAGTGTGACGGGAATTGATTTTTATGAAACCATCTCTCAACCACCACCAAAGAATATCCACGTTCAAAACCATGTTTATCGAAAGAGGATGACCACAAATTTGAACGTGTCAACCATGACCAAATCCCTAATTCCCAAACAATACCCTCAATATTTACCCGATAATCTTTTTACAAGTTCCACAAACCAAATTCGATTTCACTAATCCAATAGAGGCAACAATCTAATCTGCGAACAAAGCTGACAGACAACACATCTAATCCTCTATTATGTTTCGACTGAAGAGTTAACTCTTTAATCCTTGTCATGTTGATGCTGAAGTCAAAATAGAAATGGGCAAAAAGCAATTTCCATCGACAAAACAGCCAATTATTTGGCGAATGATTTCTTGGAAGATTTGGGGTGGAGCAGTGGGATCACTTTACCTGAAGGTTGACCACGATATGACCGTTCAACTTCCCTTTACTTTGGGAAAGTCTTGGTGGCTCTCTGGACAACTTCCTAGTCTTCTACAGGGCTGGCCATAACCAACTTTTCCTCCCTGTGGTCTGTGGTCATCTTAATTTGGTTTCCTGGTACTATTTTGTAGTATTTCCAACTAGTAGTAGTGTGTAATCAGTCAGTAATCTTTGCTTTTCAGGTTTTGGGAGTGAAAGACTTGAATACGGAATCCATGAAAAACTCAATAAAGAGAACAAAATTGCCACGGGTGGCGTCCCAAAAATACTAGAGAGTACCGATTCTTCTACGAGTGAGTTTCCTATTAAAACAAAGGAGGAAATTTACCAAGGATGGCTCAACACTATGGTGGGAGGCTCCTCTTTTACGTTTAAGAGTTACTTGAACTCTTACGGAGTTCTGATTCTTCTACTATCGGAATGAAAGAGGAAATTTACTCAACAACACCTTCATGGTTAACACCATGGTGAGCGGTTCCTCTTCCACATTTATCAGTGTAGGATAATCTGCGGACGCCATGAAGAACTGAGTGAAAAGTACAAGATCACCATGGGTGAGGTCCTGGAATTCTTAGGAAGTTCTCATTTTCTTACCAGTGAGTTCCATTTGATAAAAGAAGAAAATTTACCAAATGTGACTAAATACGATGGCGAAAGGCTCCTTTTTCACGTTTAGGAGTGTGGAATTTTGAGGATAATCTTCAGAACCCATGAAGTACTCCGTAAAGACAACAAGATCGCCAGGGATGTCATCCTTAAACTATTATGGAGTTCTAAATTCTTCTGCAAGTAAATGAGGAAGGAGATTTTCTAAAGTACACAATGGAGGGAAACTCCTCTATCGCATTCATCTACAAAAGCCCAAATAACTCTGTGAACACAACAAGATCTCCAGGAGTGACGTCCAAGAGTTATTGAGAAGTTCTAATTCTCCTGCAAGTGGAGTCTCACATTGGAATTATTCCAAAGATGGCTCGACACCATGGTAAGAAGCTATGCTAAGGAGAGTAAAGAGAACAAGATCGCCATGGGTGAGGTCCTAGAATTTCTAGAGAGTTATATTTCTCTTACCAGTGAGTTTCTCATTGGAACAAAAAAATAAGTGTACTTAAAGAGGCTAAACAACATGGTGAGAGGCTCCTCGTGTACGTTTTGGAGAGTAGGATCATGAGGATAATCTTCTTAGTCCGTGAAGACAACAAGATCGCCAGGTATGGACTCCTCATTACTTCACAAGTGGAATTTGGCAACGGAATGAAGGAGAAAATTTACTAATGATGACTCAACACATTGGAGAAAAACTTCTCTGTCACATTCAGAAATCTACAGAGACCATAAAGAACTCTGTGAACACATCATCAGGAGTGAGTTCCTAGAATTCCCAATAAGTTTTAGTTTTTCTACAAGTGGAGTCTCACATTGATATAAGGGAAAAAGTTTTCCAAAGATGGCTCAACATCATGGCAAGAAGATATGTTTAGAAGGATATTCTACAGAAGGCATGGAGACCTCAGTGGAGAGAACAAGGTCGCCATGGGTGAGGTCCTAGAATGCTTAGAAAGTTCTATTTTTTTTACCAGTGAGTTTCTAATTGGAACAACGAAGAAAATTCACTTCTTCTACAAGTGGAATGAAGAAAGAAATTGACGAAAAATAACACAATGAAGATTTTTTTTGGCATTTAGGAGTGTGGGATAATAACAATAAAGAGCTCTGTGAACACAACCCCCACGCCAGGAGTGCGATTCAAGAATTCTTATGAAGAAGTCTTCTGCAAGTGGAGTATCACATTAGAATAAGGGAGGCTATTCACCAAAGATGGCTCAACGCCATGGTAAGAGGCTTAATTTAGGTGTATAGGGAGGCCATGAAGAACTCAGTGAAGAAAATAAGATCGCCATGGGAGAGATCCCTAAATTCCTAAAGAGCTCTATTTCACTTACCAGTGAGTTTCATATTGGAACAGAGAAGGAAATTCATTTGAAATGACTAAACACCATGATGAGAGGAACCTCTGTCATGTTAAGGAATGTAGGATTTTGAGAATAATCTCCAGAAGGGAGGCCAGGCATGGCATCGCAGGATTCTCATGTACTTCTAATTCTTCAAATGAAATTTCGCAATAGGATGAAGGAGGAGATTCACTAAAGGTGACGCAAGACGCAACAGAAAGAAGAAAAACTTCTCTTTTGCATTTAGGACTGCAGGATAATCTACAGAAGCCATAAATAACTCTATGAACAGATGTGATGTTCAAGAATTCTAAAGAAGTTCTTATTCCCCTACAAGTTGAGTCTAACATTGAAATAAGAGGAAGGAGACTTACAACAGATGGCTCACCAGCGGCTATGTTTGGTTGTATAGGATAATCTATAGAATAAGCCATGAAGAACTCGCTGAAGAAAAGAAGATCGCCATGGGTGAGGTCCTAGAATTATTCTCTTACTGGTGAGTTTCTCATTGGAACAGAGAAAAAAAATTACTTGAAATGGTGAGAGGCTCCTCTTTTACGTTTCGGAAAGTAGGATTTTGAGGATAATCTTCAGAACCCATGAAGTACTTCGTAAAGATAGAATCGATAAAATCCTTATTTTTCTGATCTTTCTACAAGTGGAATTTCTCGCAACGCAATAGAAAGAAACTCCTTTTTCACATTCAGGAGTGTATATAGAGTGTATAGGATAATCTACAGGGACCATGAAGATCCATCTGAACAAAGCAAGATATCTAGGAGTGACGTCCAAGAATTTTCAAGAAGTTCTCAGTCTTCCATAAGTAGAGTTTCCTATTGAAATAATGGAGGAAATTTACTCCAGATGGATGGAGAAAATTCACTCAAAATGGCTAAACAACATGGTAAGAGGCTCCTATTCCACGTTTCGGAAAGTAGGACTATGGGGATAATCCTCAGAAGTCATCAAGTAGTTAGTGAAGACAACAAGATCGCCAGGAATGGCATCCTAGAATTCTTATGGACTTCTAACTTTTTCACAAGTGGAATTCCGCAATAGAATGAAGGAGGAAATCTATTAAAGATGACTCAACACAATGGAGAAAAACTCTTCTTTCGCATCTAGGAGTGTGGGATATACTACAGAAACCATAAAGGACTCTGTGAAAACCACAAGATCCAAGAATTCTTATCGAGTTCTAGTTCTCCTGGAAGTGAGTTTCTCATTTGCAAAAAGAAAGAGATTCACTAAAGATTGATTGCTTATGTTTAGGAGCTTAGCCATAAGAGGAGTGAAGTCATAAAGAACTCCTATACTCAACTCTTAAATTCCTATGGAGTTCTAATTCTCCTACAAGTGAGCTTCTCATTGGAATAATGGATGGTATTGACTCAATAAGGCTCAACAACATGTTGAGAGGCTCTTCTTTCACATTTTGTACATTTAGAGAATAATTTACAAAAGGGTTGAAGAGTAGGATCATGAGGATAATCTTCTTAGTCCATGAAGTACTCCGTGAAGACAACAAGATCGCCAGGTATGGACTCCTCATTACTTCACAAGTGGAATTTGGCAACGGAATGAAGGAGAAAATTTACTAATGATGACTCAACACATTGGAGAAAAACTTCTCTGTCACATTCAGAAATCTACAGAGACCGTAAAGAACTCTGTGAACACATCATCAGGAGTGAGTTCCTAGAATTCCCAATAAGTTTTAGTTTTTCTACAAGTGGAGTCTCACATTGATATAAGGGAAAAAGTTTTCCAAAGATGGCTCAACATCATGGCAAGAAGATATGTTCAGAAGGATATTCTACAGAAGGCATGGAGACCTCAGTGGAGAGAACAAGGTCGCCATGGGTGAGGTCCTAGAATGCTTAGAAAGTTCTATTTTTTTACCAGTGAGTTTCTAATTGGAACAACGAAGAAAATTCACTTCTTCTACAAGTGGAATGAAGAAAGAAATTGACGAAAAATAACACAATGAAGATTTTTTTTGGCATTTAGGGGTGTAGGATAATAACAATAAAGAGCTCTGTGAACACAACCCCCACGCCAGGAGTGCGATTCAAGAATTCTTATGAAGAAGTCTTCTGCAAGTGGAGTATCACATTAGAATAAGGGAGGCAATTCACCAAAGATGGCTCAACGCCATGGTAAGAGGCTATATTTAGGTGTATAGGGAGGCCATGAAGGACTCAGTGAAGAAAATAAGATCGCCATGGGTGAGATCCCAAAATTCCGAAAGAGTTCTTTTTCACTTTCAATCACAAATTCATTTGAAATGACTAAATACCATGGTGAGAGGCACTGTTTCGCGTTTACGAATGTAGGATTTTGAGAATAACCTTCAGAATCCATGAAGTCTTCGTAAAGACAACAAGAGCGCCAGGCATGGCGTTCCAGAATTCTCATGGACTTCTAATTCTTACTAAGTGGAGTTTTGCATTAGAATGAAGGAGGAGATTCACCAAAGGTGACGCAACAGAGTGAAGAAAAATTTTTCTTTCGCATTTAGGACTGCAGGATAATCTACAGAAGCCATATAAAGATGTGATGTCCAAGAGTTCTAAGTCCCCTACAGGTTGAGTCCAACATTGAAATAAGAGGGAGGTGACTTACGAAAGATGGCTCAACAGCGGCTATGTTTGGGAGTATAGGATAATCTATAGAAGCCATGAAGAACTCGGTGAGGTCCTAGAATTATTTTTAGAGGATTCTATTTCTCTCACCAGTGAGTTTCTCATTGGAACAAAGAAAGAAATTCACTTAAAATGGCTAAACACCATGGTGAGAGGTTCCTCTTTTACGTTCCGGAAAAAAGGATAATCATCAGAACCCATGAATCGATCGATAGAATCCTTATTCTTCTGATTTTTCTACAAGTGAAATTTCACAATGGAATTAAGGAGGAAATTTACTAAAGATGACTCAACGCAATGGAAAGAAACTTCTTTCTCACATTCAGGAGTGTAGAATAATCTACAGAACCCATAAAGAACTATGTGAACAACAAGTCTCCAGGAGTGACGTCCAAGAATTTTCGAGAAGTTCTAATTCTCCATTGAAATGAAAAAGATGCCTTGGGCGAGGTTCTAGAATTCTTAGGGAGTTATAATTATCTTACCATCAAGTTTATTATTGGAAAATGAAAGGAGATTCACTTAAAATGGCTAAACAACATGCTAAGAGACTCCTATTTCACGTTTTGGAAAGTAGGACTATGGGGATAATCCTCAGAAGTCATCAAGTAGTTAGTGGAGACAACAAGATCGCCAGGGATGGCATCCTAGGATTCTTATGGACTTCTAACTTTTTCACAAGTGGAATTCCGCAATAAAATAAAGGAGGAAATTTACTAAAGATGACTCAACACAATGGAGAAAAACTCTTCTTTCGCATCTAGGAGTGTGGGATATACTACAGAAACCGTAAAGGACTCTGTGAAAACCACAAGTAGTTCTCCTGGAAGTGAGTTTCTCATTTGCAAAAAGAAAGAAATTCACTAAAGATTGATTGCTCGTGTTTAGGAGCTCAGTCATAAGAGGAGTGAAGCCATAAAGAACTCCTATACCCAACTCTTAAATTCCTATGGAGTTCTAATTCTCCTACAAGTGAGCTTCTCATTGAAATAAAGGATGGTAATTGACTCAATAAGGCTCAACAGCATTTGGGAGGCTCTTCTTTGACATTTTGGATATCTAGAGAATAATTTACAAAAAGGTTGAAGAACTCCGTGAAGAGAACAAGATCGCCAAGGGTAAAGTCCTAGAATTCCTCTGAAGCTTTGATTGTCCTTGAAGTGAGTTCATCATTGAAATCAAGCAGAAAATTCACTACAGATGGCTCAACACCTCCTCTTTCACATCTAGGAGTGTGAGAGAAAGTTCTGATTCTTTCACAAGAGAGTCCCACTCAAAACAGGAGTGGTTGATTAAACCTGTAGTGGAACTGCATGCGATGTTAGGCGCCCATCTTCCCCACTATCCCCATATGGTGGGGATCAAATAGAGAAAATGGTAAGTGAATAATTTGATTGCCCTTAATCCCCTCGCATGCCTAGTTTACATTTGATTGGCAGTAGAAAGAACAGTTCCCCGCCTATATTTGAAGTGCACACCGCATTGCCATTGGTCCAATGCGAACGATAAAGAGGGGACAATAAAATCAATTTAATGCCTCCACTTGTTTCACTCGATCATAAAATAGCATATTGTGTGACATAATCGCTTTAAAGTGGAGTATCAATGCATATGTACGGGGGACAGAGACGAGTGGCTTGATATTGATTTCAAGACATAACAGATGGTTGCAGGTAGTGGAGCTGAGATTGATTTTTAAGCTGATTGGAGTTTTAAACCGATTATCACGTAAATATTGGGGGGTTTGTTTGTATACAGACAGTTGGCAGATTTATGGGGGTTTAGCTGAACATCTTCTCACATTTTTGTATGGTGTGGAAGTTGCAGACGTTAGAGGGAGAATTCGATATAATCAAATCGAAGAGGAGGAAATTTGTTATGGAAAACACTTCTTTATTGTGGAAAACTTCCACCATGTCAGTCTGGAAAAGAGGGTTGTATGTTTGCTAAGAACTTACTTGCCAGACGTAGCCTCTAACATGTTCTCATATAATAAAAATTACAGATATTGTAAGCCAAACAAAACCCAAACTGGATGATGAATATCATCAACTTTATCATTATCAAAAAAATTGTGTAATACAGCTTTTTAGGACCTGTAAAGTACAACATCACCATAAGTTGCGGCCTTATATTTTCTCTTGCAATGAGAGCTACGGGCATTATAGAGAAAATTAAATAAAATGAGGAGAAAGAGGAGGAAATTTGCTACAGAAAACACTAATTGATGGTCAATATCATTAACTATAATCATTTATAAAAAAAATGATTTATCATAGCTAGGCTCTCTGAAGTACAAGATCACCATAAGTGGTGGCCTCACTTTTCACTACCATAAAAATAAGTTGAAAAGAGAAAATTGGCTAAAGAGAAAAATAATATTTCAAGTACTCTATTAAAGCATTGAATATTGTTGAAAAAATCAAATTAGATTATACCAAGAACCAAAAACTCTAAAGAATAAGAGAAAAGATATTCATAAAAATCAAAAAATTGAGCAGAAAACCATGAGTAAAAAAAAGAGCGAAAATAAACATTAATGAAGAACAATGAAATTTGGGAAACAAATCTCCATTTCAAAATAATGATACCATCAACCGCATTCGAAACTAGGTAAACTCAATTTCCGTTTAATAGTCCATTGTTCAATTTAAATTGCTAATGAGGAAAAATTATTAATCACTTTTTGCCGGCAAATATGCTGCCGCATGCTAATTGTCTGCTGGAAATATGACAATCATTTCCTTTCATTAAATTGTGGGCGTGGCACGATGTCAGGGGAATTAGTAGCTTGTTTTGGGTTATTTATCGTGCATGGTGATCATGTCACAAATAAATTGTATGGGGCAAATGGAATTACTGATAGAATGAGTAAGTATGGCAACGTTGTCAAGTGTCATTGATATGTGACGTCATCGTGATGCCTTGTCGAAAACACAGATTATAATGAATAAATCTAATTAATGATTAAACAATGTAAAACATGATAATGATAATATTTTAAATTCAATAAATAGATGAGAGTGAGTGATTGCTATTATTTCTTCTGTGATTTTTACGTTTCTTTTTTGCATTTTATTTATTCATTCATTTATTTATTCACTTAATGATATATCTTTATCCCATCTTTTTTTTATTATTTTTTGTTTTTTACTTTCCTTGATGTATTTAGTATGTTCTTGTTAAAGTCGGATTAGAATTCTCTTTACTTAACAAATCTTTCAAAACTTTATATCTCTTTTTCCGTCATTCTTCTTTGTTAAATTTTTCGAAAATCTGTCCAAACTTTTGCTGATATCAAGTTTTCTTACATTTTAATTTTTTTGCCGGCGTTTTTGCGACTTTATACTTCAGCTAAAGCTTTTACAGCATTATATCGGATTTTTGACTAGTGTTGATTGTTTGTCATTTAATTTCATGCTAAGATTTGTATTTTCCATAATTTTATTTATTTCTTTGACTAATTTGGATCTTTTAGTCTTTCATTTCAATCCTCATGAATCATTTATTAATAATTGTACTGCTGTTTCATTTTTCCTTTCCATTGTGGAATTTTTTAGCATTTACCATTTTTATTTTACTTATTTTCTTCAACTAAATTTCAATTGAGTACTTATTTTCCTTTTATTTCATCTTTATAAGTTTGTATTTTTAAAATGATGATGTATTAATTAAGCACGGCTTTTCAGCCTTGAATCATTATAACCTTTTGTCTGTTATTTTTATCCTTGTTTTTGTAATTCTTAGTGTTATTTACTTATTTTATCATCATATTGCGTGTTGTTTTTTTTCAGTCACTTTTTTTAGTTTTCCAAGCTTTCAACCTACACTGATTCAACTAATCCACAATTTTCAGTTGAGAACACTATTTTGAGTTTTTTTTTTTTAATTTTTATTTTTTCTGAAACTATTTTTTCCTTATATTTTTACGGTTGATCCTCATAAAATCGTCGAAAATTTTACACTACTTCCTTGTTGTTCCTCAATTTAATTTTAGTGAATTCAAACTAATTTGGTTACATTATTTCATAATCTGTGAGGTGAAGGTGGCCACTTTCTAATAACTCAAACTTTTAATTAACTCCGTTCATACTCCCAAAATCAGCAACTCAACAATACGTGAACTACCAACTCCAATCAATCCGAATTAATACAACGACAAATAATATAATAAGCGAAAATCACGCTACACGTCAATCAGGCAAAAATTCCCCTTCGCATCAACTCCAAACTCCTCCTCCCGTCCATCCCAGACTCCGCCCCCCAAACCAAGCTCCCTCTCCTCAACCACTTCCAAGTCAGTCGTGTTCGGTCGCTTGAACGGGCAACAACCAGTGCGCAAAGTGTAAATGATTTCCACAATGGAAGAAAAAACTGATATCAAATCGAAGATCTCATTTAGTGTTGAGTCGTTACTGTCCAACACTAAACCATCATCGCCTATTGGTGACAATTGTTCGAATTATTCGGAAACTGAAGAAAGATTGGATACGTCCAGTGACAAGATTGACGATTTAACTGATGATGAGAATATTACTGTTGATGATGAAGATACGGATAATGAGGGCCGGGAGAGTTTGAGTCCGAATTCGCAGCATACAGTGATAGTTCCGCAGCCGGTTCATCCGTCGATGCCCAGGATTATTCCGCAGGGACATTCACAGTGGCCGTTTACGTGGGTCGGACCTAATGGGCCTTTTAGGTCGAATTCTCCACAAGGTAGGTTTCAGGTTCTACTAAAATTTACATCATGGGGGCCAAATGTTGTAACTCCTCCTTCTGGAAGCTCATACCTAGCTTTCCAGAGCTTCTTAGTATCTTCTGGGTAAAAAACTGTAAAGGGTTTATGTTAAGGGCCACAGGCTGTATCTTCTGTATCTTCAGTTACAGTATAACAGTGACCGGGATTTGTACATTGCTACAACTTTTCCTTTTCCAGTCTCTTCTTCATTAACTTCCAAATTTGGGTCTTCTTTTGTTGATGTTTCTAGAAAAATTTGGTCGGTATCTTCAACAGATATTTTGTGGGCTCTACAATGATTTTTTTTAAATCCTAGTTTTCAAATGTTTGTATATTTATTTTTTCTAATTTGGTCGTTTTCCGTCGCTTGAATAGGGTAACGTTTTAGTTCCTTATTACACCTTTAACCAATTTTTCTTTGTTCAAGAAGAATTTTTTATTTTTGTTTCCCCATTTTAAAATTTTTGAACTGGGTTGCCAGAAATAATTCACAAAATATTTTTTTTTGAAAACTGTTTTCCGTCGCTTGCTATTCCAAAGAAAGAACAATATGGGTTTTGTGGATTTATTTGAAAAATACGTGAATTTTTGTTCTTCTGGCAAATATTCTATACCAAACCGTGATTTCATGATTCTTCCATGGTCTGAAAAATTGATCTTCTAAACTTTTTACGTCTTATAGAAGACCGAAAGTTCTTCTTCACCACTTTTTAGAGTTTTTTGAAGATCCACTAAAGAAGATCAACTTCATCAATACATTTCCTGGCACTTTTTACCCCTAGAAATGAAGAGTAACGGTTTTTGAGTGTTGCTTTCTCAATTTTTTTCATTTGAATCTTGTCCATCTTCATCTTGAACCCAGTAGTAACTCTTTCGCATCTGTTTTTTGCAATTGATCTTTTCCAACTCCAATTTATCGAGAAGTGAATCAATCCTCAAACTTCTAGTCACAGAACAAACAATTTCTTAAAGTTTCAGCCTTCTTACTCAATCAACTTCGGAGTTATAATATATTTAGTACAAAAGATTTATAATTTGAAATCAAGGGTTGCAATTTTATCCGAACACACCATTATGGATATAATTCTGTAAATCAATTAACTCCGGAAAAAGCTGAAAACTGCCACCCTTTATTGAGTTTTGGGAATTTTTCGCCAAAGTATCGACATAGATGAGTAGGTTTAGTTTTTAAACCCCCGCTAACCTCACCAACAAAGTGCCTATCATAACCAATTAAATTATGAATTTTTTCCAGCAAACCTCCCAAATCTAACCCAAGGAGGTCCTCCAATAGTGCGTTGCGCCCTTAGAAAACACAAACCAAACCGCAAACCCCGCACGCCCTTCACCACGCAGCAACTGTTGGCCCTTGAAAAAAAGTTCAGAGACAAGCAGTATCTGAGTATAGCTGAGCGGGCAGAGTTTTCCAGTTCTCTGCGACTTACTGAAACACAGGTGAGGGTTTTTTCTCACACGCATTTTTTACACTCAATAAATTTTGACCTGTCCAAGAGTGATTTTTTTTTGTGCTACAAAGTTGGGCAATTGGGTGTGAAATTGATTTTTGTTAGCGTGTAATTTAAGGGTTTTATGTCTACCTGCTTATGGGTGGGTGGGTTTGGACCATGGTCGTTTTTATTGACTTTCTGATTGTTTTCACTTTTATTTTTTGAATTCTTTTTCATCTGCACAGACATGTAAGACTAATCAAACACAAACATCAAAAACAAAAAAAAAACAGATATTGAATACCTCATAAGACTGATCAAAAAAGTATAACTAGAAAACCTAAATTTGAAACTAGATAACCACATTGGATTGAACCTATTTTTTTTTTTTTTGCGAGTTTATTTTTTTTTTTGATTTGTGTAGTTTGAGTCGGTACAAATTCTTTAACTTTCACATCGGCTATTTGTCTTTTTCTGATCTGATTTAGTGATGGTATTGTGTATTTTCATAATAATCTCTTCGTATCTTTTATTTTTATCATTGCTTTCTCTATTTGTTTCAGTTTTTCATTTTAAATTTGTCTGTTTTGGACTGAGGGAGGTTTTATTCCTTTTTTTTCTTGATGTTCTAGTTTTTTGTCGTCAACATATTTTATACATTTGATGATAATTTTTGGATTTATGTTTCATTTTTTTCTTTATTCAAAAATTTCATTCAATTTTTATTTTTTTTTATAAAAGCCTATTTTTTGTTTTCCTGATTTTATTTTTTTTTGTTTAATATTTTTTGTCTTCAACTGAAACCATCCTCAATATCTTTAATTTTTTCATGATGATTGTTTTCCTTGTTGTTTTACATTTTTTTTCGGATTTTCCTAAAACATTTTTTTGTCATCAAGATGTACCATACATTTTTATTTCTCCTTAGTCTTTTGTTTGACTGATATCCTTTGGTGTTATTTGTTTTTGTTCCCTTTATATTCCATTTTTTTTTTGTTTTATATTTTTTTCGAATGTTGTTTTGAGAGGACATTTTTTCTGATTTCATGGAAATTCTAGACCCGTTTTATGTCTCCTTTTTGTAGCTGCCTTTTTGATTCTCAACTTTTACTCGGTTCTTATTTTCAATTGAGCTTCCTTGTGTTCTCTCTTTGTGTCGTTTTCACGCTCCTTCTTCTTATTCTTCTTTTTATGCTTGTTATTGTTTTTTTCTATTTAATATTTACCTCGTTATTTGTCTTTGTTGTCTTCCTTTATACTTTTGACACTAAATTCCCATTACTTTTGACACTTTGAACCTGACTTTACTCCTTTTTGTTTCACATTTTTTAATTTCGTCAATTATTCTCTTGGGAGGAAGGATTGTTTTTTTTTTTCATAGACACTTCAGTCTTGTTTTATATTCATTAGTTTTCTTGTTCTAGCCATCTTTAATATATTTGTTATTGTTCTTGAGCTTTTATTCTCAATTTTAGATATGTTCTTCGTTACAGATGTTATTTTGTTCTTGTACTCTAATCTTGATCATATTTTTCTTTTTGTTTCACAATTTTCTTGTGATGAGATAATCATTTCCTATTCCTTATCATTTTAATCTTGCTTTATATTTCCTTGATTTAGTTATTCACGTTTTTTTTTTCAATTGAGCTTTCTTTGTATTAGTTTTCTTCGTGTTTACAGTTTTTTATGTTTCTTCTTTTCTTTTATATTTGTTATTGTTGTTTTCTAAATTGTGTTTAACTTATTCCTTCAACTGATGTCTTCAGATTAAAATGTCTTCGTTATTTGTCTTGGTCTTTTTAAAGCTTTGTAATTATACTTTTTGTTCTTGAGATTTTTTTTTCTTTGAGAAAGGAAGTCCTATTTTATAGTTCCTTCTTCCAGTTGTCTTTATGATTTTTAGTTTTCTTTTTTTCACAATCATTGAGAAATTTTTAGTTGGTTTTCAATATAGGTTTTTTTCTTTTGATGTTACTACTTTCTCTAGTCCTAATTTTGTTCAATTTTTTTCACGAACTTCTGCAAATGACTCTGTTTTGGTGACGATTTGTTTTTTTTTTGAGGAGTTATTTCTTAGTTTATTTTGTCAATTGATTTTATATTTTCTTATAGTTTTTCAATTTTTTTATTCCAGGTCAAAATTTGGTTTCAAAACCGTCGAGCCAAAGCGAAACGTCTCCAAGAAGCCGAACTCGAAAAGCTCCGCTTATCAGCTCGTCCCCTCCTCCCTCCAACTTTCGGCCTCTTCCACGGCGGCGGTCCCCTCATCTCCCCCTTTCTAACCGCAATGGCCCATCGGCCCCCTCACTTTACGTTTGGCGGGGGGCCCATGCTAAACATGCCCCAGTGATCCAAAGACAATGTGTAAATAATTCTGTTGTAAAGTTGTAAATAAAATTGAGTGCAATAAAATGTAAAAGAACTATGTTAGGCTTGTTTCTTCGATAGTTTACTGTTTTTAAAAGACTGATTAGCACTTGATTTATTTATTTATTTTTGTATATATGGAGATTGTTTTGTTGGCTTGTATATATTGTGCGTTGTATATTTCTGTAACATAGTCTAAAATAAAGTATAGTTGTTTTTATTAGATTTTTGTTTTATTGGCGCTCGAGAAAATGTAGAAAAAAATAAGTACCTTTTTTGTGTAGAAAATATTGACGGTTCAAATAGATGTCTCAAAACAGTACTTTTTCGAGTAGCGTAGAAGTTGGGGAGAAAAACATCCACTACCCCTTCAAAACCTTCACGAATTATGACTTAAAAAAATGTTTATTTGTTGTTTTACTAAAACTTGTAAAATGTCATCTTTATTCCTCTTTTTCTCAAGATTTTTCCACACCACCCTGTATATTGTTTATAACTTATAAAAACTAGGTTTGGCGCCCAAGGATAGCACTCAAAAAAGTACTGTGAATATAGATCTCAAATGGTAATGATCGCACTTTTTTGGCAGGGGATGGAAAAATGGGTCCTAAAAATCCTTGTCAAAAAAATCATGTTATAGCGCATTTTAAAGATCTGTACCTGATCATATCCTCTTAGTTTAGAAAAGTCAACTCTTGCGAACGTATTATAAACCCTATTTCATTTAATAGATGGCTCCACCGCATGCAATAAAAAATATTTCCCTATGTTTAAAAAAAATAAATAAATAGTATTAAGACTACCCGTTGTAGGGCGCTTACGAATTTCATTTCAAACTATTGTATGACAGTTTCCTATATATGTATTTTGAGTGATAGTGATATGTGAAAATATCCCAATAAAGCAATGTTCACAAATCAAAGAATACTGGAAATTCAATTGAACAATGATGTGAAGTAACCCAAACTAACCCAGTAAATGTTTTGGCGCCCGAGCCAATCTTAAAATGCCTTTATTCTGATAAGACTCTTGAAAACTCTCCAAAATGATCTTCAAGAAAATCCATTAAGAATAAAGAAAAAGTGACGATTTGGCACCCGAGTCGACTCTTTCAGAAAAAATATTTGAGTTTGACTAAAATATAAAACAATTAGGCACATATTTATAATTAAACCGTTCTTTGAGTCAATAAAGCGGCTCCTTAAGGAAAAACAACTTGTTTTATCTCATAACTTTCACCAAAAATATTAAAAAAATTTCCAATGAAAAATGTTTTTCAACATTTGCGCGCGAATAAAACGGTCCCCTCAATTTGAGGGGCAAATAAAACCACCCCTAAGTGTGGGTAGTCGCCTACTGCAGAAAATTAAATATTGACTTTAACAAAGATATACAATTAACAGACATTTTACAATATCATTTTCACAATACTAAGTAGTCTATAAAACCGTCCCTTAAAGTGAGTGGGATCAATAAAACGGTCCCCTTTTTTCAATCTATAAATTTCATTAAAATATTCAGAAAATGAGCAATGAAAAGGAGATTTTCCAGTATTCGCGAACGGATTAAACGGTCCCCCCAATCTAGGATGCGATTTGAACCGCCCCTCAGTGTGAGTAGTCGCTTATTTAAAAAAAAAATCTACAATAAACAGGCATTTAATTAAATTTTTGAAATATCTAGGAGTCAATAAAACCGCCCCTTGAAATGAGTGAGTCAATGAAGGATTCCATCAAAAATATTTTGAAAATGAACTTGAGGAGATTTTTCAACATATACAGTGGGGGAAAATGTGGGAGATCTCTCGGATTCTGATAGAATATTAAAAAATAAGATGACAAGTTCCCATAATTTTTTTTCCTAGCGTTAGGTTCACAATTTCGTCAAGAGCACCACTTCGTCATGGCTTTTTTCGAGGTTTTGTTTAATAAAAATTGTTTTTTCTCGAAAATGGTTCATTTTATCGACAATGAACAAGAGTACCTTTTCTTTAGCTTAATGTTCAAGGTATCCAAATTTATTTTTTTTAACTCCTTATCATACAGGGTGTTAAAAATTTGAGCGT
The DNA here is from genome assembly GCA_958502075.1 of Orchestes rusci. Lineage (NCBI taxonomy): Eukaryota > Metazoa > Arthropoda > Insecta > Coleoptera > Curculionidae > Orchestes > Orchestes rusci. Next base: position 7,153,878 of record OY293312.1, read on the forward strand.
TAAAATGTACAATCTAGTCCGTCCCTGGTAAACTAAACAAGCTAATTATGTTTTAAGGGAAGTATTTTGAGAGGTCCTTACTACTGTTTATCATATTACATTTTCATTGAATTATATTGAGTCGTTTAAAAGTTATTCAAGAAAAACCGATTTCCAGTGGGGTCCTTTAGGGGGCCGTATCTCCGTAGGGAGCGCCGCTAGGAAAAAAATTTATGGGAACTTGTCATCTTATTTTTCAATGTTCTATCTGAATCCGAGAGATCTCCCACATTTTTCCGGACACCCTGTATAAAAACAATTTAAGGGGCAGATGAAACCAGCCTCAAAGGTGAAATAATTGAGTTTTTTGAGGCCTTTACCGAATATTTAGGAATATTTTTTGTTACAAATAATAGTTTCCCAAAACTATGTCATAAATGAGATTTCTCGAATTCAATAAATTTAGGGGCCAATGGAGAAGTGCCGACTTCTGAGGGCCAAATAAATCATCCCCTCAATTTTTAAAGCCACTGGTCATTAGGAAAAATAAATATAACAAAAATTCGTTATTTATGACAACAGTTTGTCAGTTTTTCTTTTATTCAGGGGTCAACAGAAGAACTACTCAATGTGAAGGCGTCAATAAAACTGGGAAAATTCATCAAAGTGAACAATGGAACATATTTGGAGAAGATTTTGCAACATTCAAGCACCAATAAGATGGTCTCCCAACTTGAGGGAGTAAATAAAACCGCCCCCAGGTTTGGGTATCGTTTTTTTTTTCAGGAAAATAATACAAAAATTAGCTTTTTACGTCTGTTTTATAATATTTAAGGATGAATAAAATGTTCTTTTGATGTGAATGAGCCAATAATGCGGCCCCAATGAAAAAGTGCTTTCATTTGATAAAAATTTCCAAAATTCAAGCACAAATAAAGCGGTCCTTTGACTTAATGGAGTTAATTGAGAAGTATTTTGGGTATTGGCAAAAACGTTATGAACGCCTAATAATCAGTCTTGCCAATATTCGGGTGTCTATAAAACAGCCCCTTAATGTGAGTGAGTCAATAAAGTGGCCCCTCAATGGAAAAGTGCTTTTATTTAGCAAAAATTGATCAAAAAGGAGAAAAGATTCAAGCACGTATAAAACGGTCCCCTAACTTTGGGCGGCAAATAAAATCGCCCTTGTCTGGGTTGTTAGTTTTTTAAGGAATTGAATGACCATTCAATGTGTGTCTCAATAAATAGACCCCCTAATAATAAAGTGGTTATTCATAACAGTGGGAAAGGAAAAATACTTTTGAAAAGATTTTACAACATTCAAGCACAAATAAAACGGCCCCTTAGCTTCAGAGGGGCTACATAGATCGACCCCTTGATCTTGGAAGCCCAGGGAAGGATATAAATAAATAAATGACCATTTTCTACCATTTTGTCTACTTTTTAAGGTTCAATAAAACAGCACCTTGATTTGAATGAGCTATTTTCAGCAACTTTTCTTGTAAAAATAGTTCAAATAATCAAATGATATCAAAAAAACTATCTAGCGCCCTCGAAGTTTTAAAGTATTAGATTGGGAAAACACTTTGATTATTGAAGATGAATTTCTCAAAAAGTCAAATCCTTCAAGCCTCACACAATCTCAAACCAGGCACTCGAAATCGATCCACTTTTTCTTAAACAAGCAATAAACGAACAGAAATTACCCTCTTTGACTCGAAAACAAAAAGCCAATATTCTCGGAAAACGCCATTTAGTTCGAAACGAGGAACGGCTCGAGCGTTATAAAACTTTTCAGTTTCCAATTAGCGCGAAAATTGTAGCAGGAAATAAGCGAATTTAAATTCAAAATGGATTCCAAGATACCTTTCGTATACGTTGTCTGAATCATATATCAGATTGTGCATGGACAAGTGTCAATGTACCAATTGCGGTACACTTTGGTGCTGCCATTAACGATGGATCTAGTACCATGACACTTGCAGGTGGAACCCTGATTTCTGATCTGGATTTCATCGATGAAAAGTGAAGCAACCAAAAAGAAATCGGGCTGTAATTAAAGTGACAACAGGCCGTATAGGGGACTCATAAAACACAAGGCAGAAAAGCAATTTGTACCATTAATTAAAAAATTAACATTTAAATTATTAATAGACCGCATTCCTTTGTATCTGGCTACCTGGTTTGAGCCTGAGCAGAAAATTATTTTTAGATGCAATTATATTCATTCAACAAACTATAAAATTCGATTGAAATCTATACCTATAGCTTGTTGTACCCGGATAGGTCTTACAAGAGGTCAAATAGGATTAAGATTTCAAGAAACGACAAAGAGTCATTCAATAACATCTATCGAAAAAAGAAACTTGAAATATACAAGGAGACAAAAAAATAACAAAAAACCTAAACTGCTGTTATTTGTTATTATTTTTATAGTTTTGTAATTTTCAAGAATTTGACTTTGAATTTCATTGACAGTTTTCTCATACCCTGTATTTTTAGATGATTTATAACATTTGTCCCAACTTTGTCGCATATACAGGGTGGCCTAGTTAAAACAAAACAAAATCAGCTCCAAATAGAAAAAATCACAGTTTTTGAAAATTTTATTTGAAACTCAATTGACATATTTGTCAGACCCGATATTTTGAGTTGATTATTGCCATTTGTCCTAATTTTTTCCATATACAGGGTGGCCCAGTTACGATAAAACATTTTTGGGCTCCAAATTAAGAAGATCATAATATCTAATATTTTTGAGAATCTGACTTGAAATTTTATCGACATGTTTGTCAAACCCTGTATTTTGACTTGAGTTATGAAATTTTGTCGAATTTTCCATATACAGGGTAGCCTAGTAAAGACAAAACATTTTTTTCAGCAACTTGAAAAAATCCTAACCCCTGCAATTTTTAAAAATTTGACCTGCAATTCAATTGACATATTCGTCAAATCTAGTATTTTCAGTTGATTTATGTCATTTGTCCTTATTCTATCTTATTTTCCAGGGTAGCCCAGTTAAGTCAAAACATTTTTGGGCTCCAAATTGAAAAAATCATAACACCTACTATTTTGAAGAATCTGACATTAAATTTCATTGAAAATTTCCTACCAGTCAATTCTAACCAATCATAGGCTTGCATTTTATTATGTTGCTATGGCAACGACCTAATTTTATCGGAAATCACCCTGCTCATAATCACGTGACTGAAAGATTAATAAGTGGAAATCACCCTGGCTTTGCATCTGGATGTAGCTCCCATATGATTACAGTGTTGCCGTCCCCACTCTCCCTAACAATCCCAACCCATCTCAACTTTCACAGACAGAGATAAGGCAAACGGCAACACTGTGGTTGGTGCATGGGAGCTTCATCCAGCCGCGAGTGCTTGACAGCTGTTAAAAACACTGACAAATATTTTTGATAAATGATTTCAACTTCCAATACAAAGTTGCAATGTTATCAATTATGGACAAGATTGGTTATAACTTCCAAATGTTTTATAAAATCCTGATTCCCTTCTTTCTTCCTCAATGGCGAGTAGAGTAAGGAGCCGTTGGTTTCTTCCACTAAATGCGAGTTGAGTCCTGGGTTATGTTTTTTCCAATGATCAGTTTTGGCATGAAATTTTCTTGCCGAATCTCCCGCGAGCTCGAATTAAAAATCCGGAAATAACTCGAACTCCAGGGAGATTATAAGTGACAATTTTGTCAAACCCTGTATTTTAACTTGATTCATGAAATTTGTTCTGTTTTTGTCGATTTTTCATATACAGGGTGGCCTAGTTAAAACAAAACGTTTTTTCAGCTTCAAATAAAAAATAACCCGATTCTCACAATTTTCGCGATTTTCAGGTGTTAGGGTATTTTTTATCATTATCTTTTCCTTTATTTTATAACGTAACGTTTCTCAACCTTCTCTGTGTATTTTTATAACTTGCAAAAAAAAGTTGTCTTATTGCAGATGATCAATTGAAAAAATAGTTTGTCATGCAAGTTTTCTGCGAAATTGTTCAAATCACCCTGTGTATTTTCCCTTCATGATTTGTGAAAAATTGTTTGGAAAGTTCACTAGTGAAAATTTCAAAATCCTATTTCTTGTAGTCTCTTAGCTATGGTTGGGGATTTTTTCGTAGAAAATTTTCAAAAAAATCAACTGGTGATAATTCCAAACCGATATTTCTTTTAGTTTCTGAGTTATAAATTTCAAAAAAAAGTCTCGCAATTCTGTGGAAATGTGACGCAAATCTTTGAGGCAAGTTTTGTATAGAATCTCCGGAGCTACCCTGTTTATTTTTCATGAATTTTGGAAAAAGAATCATTAGTGAACATTTTAAAGTCGTAGCTTTTGTAGTTTTTGATTTATGAATATTTTAAGAATTTGTTATTGCATTTCTGAGATAATTTCACGGAATTCCCCCAGACAAGTTGATTACACAAATCACCCTGTATATGTTTCAAAACAATCTCTGGAAAATTTGAATAGCGTAATGCTTTGCAGTTTCCGAATTCTGGAGAGATGAAAAATGATTCATTTCGTTGGAACAAGTCTCCAAAATATTCCAAATTAACCTGGCAACACTGTTATCATCGAGCTACATTTATAGTGTTTTCGATTGGGAAAACAAGGGTTGAACTGGGTTTGACCTCGGGCAAAACCAGTTATGATGAAAATTTGCTCTAGGGCAATCCCAATCGAACATACATTTTTCATCGTGTGCTATAATATTGCACGGTAAAATTCCGATTGAATTGAAATTGGAATCATTAAACTTCTTGAAAATCTAATATTATGTTGTCTCTGCGTAGCGGCTGAAGTGACTCTAAAACTAAACTAATTAGAAGTCCATTTCTCATTGCCAAATGACAAAATCTTGAGACCAATCAATAGTTTTGTATAATAGATCATAGATAGGTACTAGGAACAACTTTTTTGAGAAATTAGGTATATGCACCAGATTTGAGATCTAAATTATTCCAGTTTTGAGTTAATCGTTTTCCATAACTCGTCAACGCCAGTATTTTCTTTTTTCGGCATCACTAGATTCCAACAATAATAACTCTACTCGAAATCTGTTGTCCACTCACAGAATCACCTCACGCGACGTTTATATCCACCATTTTTCATGTTTTTTCTCAATATTGCTAATGCACTAAAATTGCACTATACCAGCACGAGCTCAAAGACCTCGTGCCGAAAAATCTGCACTGAGTGCAAAACTCATTGACCCGGTTCCCCAATCGAACATAAAAATCCACTCGATTTCTACCAATCGAACATAAATATTGCCCGAGTGTTGCACCAGTGCTACATGATTTTACCAATCGAAAACGCTATTAGATTATCATCAATTGCTCCCTATTTAACATTTGTAAACAGCGATTTGACATACATATGAAGTCACATTTGACACTTGCAGTCATACCTATTTGACAGTTTTAGATAAATTCATAATAACAGTAAATCCTGATAACATTTTTTTTCAAATGAAGAGGCATTTTTACCATTGCCCAGAGTCTCACAGAAGTGAAAAAATATGAAAAAATACTGTCTCTCGGTCAGTATGTCCCAGCGTATGTGTGTATTCGTTCGGCACTCTAGTCAAATGCATTTTTACTTCGAAAATTAGTCGGAAGTATTCGGAAAATTACCCGATGTAAGGGCGTCACCATGTACTCTTTGGATGCACACTAGGGACAGAAAGCTGTTTATTTTTCCAGTTGTGTGTTAAACCTAGTACAATAATAATTGTGCTAATTGTACTGATATTTTAGTTCAAAACAAAGAGATCTAGTACATTGGTCATTTTCCAGTACAATTATCACCTGCGCAAGGGTAGTTCCTGACATCCCAACGCTCAAGCACAGTCAGAATTCAGAAATAAGCTTGGGCTGCTAGCCGGAATTGTCCTTATAGCGAAAGATATTGGCGAAAATACCCGAAAAATATACAGCTACCGAGCATAGCCGAACGGCTAAACGCGGCTAAGATTTGATCGGCTAGCAGCGCTAGACTTGATCGATGGGGTCGATGTCGATAGTGAAAATAAACAAAGTCGGATGACTTCTTGCCAGGTTGGGTTAATTTGTGACAAGTTGGATTAGTTTGTGTCAACTTGGGTAACTTTGTGTCAAATTGGGTAAATTTTGTGTCAAGTTAGGATGGTTTGTGTCAAGTCGGGTTAGTTTGTGTCAACTTGGTTTAGTTTATGTCAACTTGGGTTAGTTTGTGTCAAGTTGGGTTAGTTTGTGACAAGTTGGATAATTTGTGTCAAGTTGGGTTAGTTTCTGTCACCTTGGGTTAGTTTGGGTCAACTTGAATAAGTTTGTGTCAAGTTGGGTTAGTTTGTGTCAAGTTGGGTTAGTTTGTGACAAGTTGGATAATTTGTGTCAAGTTGGGTGAGTCTCTGTCACCTTGGGTTAGTTTGTGTCAACTTGAATTAGTTTGTGTCAAGTTGGGTTAGTTTGAGTAAAGTTTGTTTGGGGGAATTGAAGAAGATTTCCTCACGAATCACGTCGGGAATTGAAAACTAGTTTGCCCTCAAGTAACTTACCCTAAAGTAAGTGCCGGGAATTAAGAACAAATTTCTCTCTAAGTAGGGGAAATTTTCTTTTAAGTAACTGTCTGCAATCAAAAACAAATTTCCCCTCAAGCTACCTCCTGGAATTACAAACAAATTTTCTCTCAAGTCACTTCCGAAATTTCTCCTCAAGTAATTGACGGGAATTGAAAACAAATTTTCCTTTAGGTAACTGTCTGATTTTTAAGTAAGCCATCTTTCAGATATATTTTTGACTTCCCAAGATAGCTAACCACGAGCCGCCACTGCACCTGCGTAGTTAGTTGTCACTATTGTCATTTTCAGTCTTTGGTCTGCGTGAATTCATTCAAGATAAACAGTGTTGCCAAAAGTAGGGATTTCTCTCTACGAGTAGCAATAATCATGCCATGTATTGACGTGGTTGAGAATTGTTTAAAACCAAAAAAATGTAAGGAATATCAACACTTCATGGTATTTTAAAAAGGGTGATACCACGTGTATTTATGATACCTACAACCACTTTTGCTGAGGTGAACTTTTCTTCAACGAAACAATATTCCAATTTTTTTGCTAGAGGAATAAATACATTTATGTTTTTTAATTTATTCCGATTTTATTTGGATCTCATTTTGATTGAATCACGAACGTCACATAAGCATAACCATTCAATAGACAAAAAATGTTTTGAAAAAAATAAATCAAAACACGAAATTATCTCAACAAATTTGCAAAATAGGAATCTCAATATTTCTTAAAATATAAATCACGTGAAAGCAAAACTTTCTCAAAAAACAACATTTTTTTGATTGGCACAAAAGAAATGTATAAAGTTTAAAGTAGAAAGAATCATTAAAGTATAAAAATCAATAGCAACACAAACAACAAATGACAATTAACCCAACAATCCCCAGAATGTAGAAAGTAACCATTTAAGCCATTATTAAGACAAATCAATATAAACCATACAATAGCAACATTACCTTAAATAGCCATAATCAATTATTGTTACAATGGCTTGTTGAACAAATTAGCCAGCGTAAAAAAGCACAAGGCTTGGGTTTGTTCAACATTCACGTCAATTAGTTTATGAAAAATGGTGTAATTTAATTAGTAAGCCTATTGATTCAATGTAAATCAACTTTGTTGATATAATTATAATTGACATGCTATGAATATGTTGTGTAATTGATTGAGAAAACACCCCCTCCACCAAACACTCGAAACAATAGCCAAGTGCGATAAAACTAATTAATTAAATTCTCCGAATCGGAACGAGTCGATTAAAACAATGGCTGCCCGCATTAATCCCATCTTTGTCCATACGAACAGGTCTTCAAGAGCAACAAGGATGGCACTGTTGGTATGTTGGGCAAAAAGCAACACGAACGGCAATCACAACGAACTTCTAAGAAATAATTTCACAAATTGCAGGTGACTTCTTTAATTTATTTAAAGTTGGTCGTTATCTGAGACACACCCAATTCTTTCGGCTTTTAGTTGATCCTTTTTCTGCTAATGGATCACGTCGGTACGAAGGTGAATTGGATAGTATGAGGGCTTATGGTGAGATAGCTGAAGGTCGTAAGAGTGAATACCATACATTGTTTAGAGCAATAGTCTGCAAGAAATCATAATCATGAAGGAAAAAGTGGATCAGGGTAATAAGGGTAAAATCTGGTTCTTATTCATCAAAAAGAAATAGCTTACCCTGGACCCTCCATGGATATGGCTTCATGAAAAAGCATCTCTCGAGTCTACCAAGTACTCATGACTTCCTCCAGTATCATCCGCAAACAGGGTGAAATCACTTCTGATATTTATAGGCACCAGGTCGTTGATGTACAAGGAGAACAGAATCGGACCCAACATTGGACAACAACTGACCCCTGAGGAACACTATGGTTCACAATATCCATTGTTCCTAATTGGTTAGAATGAAGAATATTGAAGTGATTCAGGAACGAAGACATACTGACGAGTACAGGCAGCAGAGAGATATGCCAAGAATTATTAGGGCCACTTTACTCCCCGCCGTGTGCAATGGAATCACCAAAGCATTCTTGAGAAAAGCTGGAAAGCTGACGTCAATCCATGATTCATTTATGGCTAGAGCTTCAAGGATCTTTGTCGACAAAGCAAGGAAGACCCGTGCAGAGATGTCATCCTCACCAGAAGAATTCATGTTTCCTATCTCCTTTATAATTTGCTTGGGTTAGTGAGCTTATAGGCGTCCACCCTCAGGTGGAAGTTTGAATGACTGAATTCGTATGGCAACCATAATCGCCTCATGGTCAGAAAGTCTAGAATTCAAAGCTGTAAAATCAATGTAACTAATTTCAAAAAAAGAACAGAGGTAGTGAATTAAACTGGAAGAATCTTTGCTGAAGCGTATTGGAGAGTGGACATGCATGGTGAGGTTTTATGACGATAGTGTGACGAAGCATGGCCAGCGGTTGGAAATTCCAAGGAAGTTGACAGCGGAGACAGCATTCCAAACATTATGTGTCGTCTTTCACAGGTTCGAACCACTGTAATGTTCTAGTATTTTCGGTTGCCTACATCCGGAATGTTGGAGAACTTTCACCATCTGTCGAGGGATCGAAGAGCTGATATAAAGGCCGCCATCCAGACAATTAATTTGGTTCAGATTTTGATCGCGAAACATGAATAAGCTGGTGGTTATGCTTGTGCTGTAGTGACTTTGAATAAATAAATTAAAGCTGGGCAGTGTTTTTTATAGTGAAATCCGTTACAGTGGTTATGTTAACCGGATTGAAGGTCTCCGAGTTAAAAAGAGAGTTAGACGGGCGTGATCTGGATACGAGTGGGAAGAAGGTTGACCTACAACTGAGACTTCGTGAGGCTCTATGGCATCGATCCCGATATGTTTAAATTCGGTATTCCTATTATCGGAAGAGAAGTTCGAAGAATCTTCTAGAGCCATGGAGGAAAACTCTAGAAAGATGGAAGAGAACTCTAGAAAATTGGGAAGGAAGTTCCAAGAATCTTCTTTAGTCAAGTAAGAGAAGCTCGCAGTGTCTCCTAGAATTATGGAGGAGAAAATCAAGTTGGCAGACATGCAACTACAGGTTTGTGAAGGATCATGTCGCCGTAGAAATTGGAAACCTTGAGAAGCGATTTGAAGACACAGTGGAGACTCTGGAAGACGAAATGGAGAAAATGAGAAGGAGGAAGACACTATCATCGAACAAACACAGGTATTCAGAAACCAAGGTGCGAGTGTCAAGATAGAGACTGATACCATCAGATGATACCATGATCGATGGCATGCTGTCCAGATCAATCCAGTTATGCCGTTTTGAAAGAGTTTTTCCCATTTTCAGAAAAAAGTTTGGATTTGACATTTTTTCACGTTCCAAGGTTCTTTTTATCTTTCGACACATCCGGATGAAAGTTGCGCCATTTTCTGACGAAACGTCAATGGTAATGGTAATGGCAAAGGTGAGGGGGCAAAGCCCGGCGAGTCGGCCTAGTGGCCCTTTTCACCATCCCCGCTTGGCCAACCCAACTACTCCAACCAGCCCGTTCTTGTCGTTAATAGGAGCAGACCATGCATCCCAGCCCAGGTACCACAAGTCTTCCCTGGGGATGGTGGCTGCTCATGGGACCTTCCTTCTCAAGCGATCTCACCTGTCGCAAACTCACAGCAGGTGGTGAGAGTTTTCCTCCGCCCTTCTGCAGAGGGGTGATTCGCATTCCTAACAGATGCAGGTGTCTGTTGAGCCTGCAATGACCTGTCAGAAAGCCAACGATAGTGCTCAGTGCCTTCCTGTTCTTGTTCAGCAATTGGGCCGTCCTTGGCCTGTGAGGTTCTGATATAGTTTTATCACCCAGCACCTGCAGCGCATCCCTACACTCCTGGACCAGCGGGCAGCTCATCCTTGGTTTGGTGATTGCTGTAAGTGCCACTTGACTGTCGGAGTAGATAACAATGTTATTCTTTATTTCCCTTTTCACCTCATCTCTGGAGGTAACCTCTAGGATAGCGAATTTTTCCGCCTGGAAGACTGTTGCAAGTCTTTCAAGGGGAAAAGCTTCGCCAGTGTTTCTGTCAACCCTGATCACTTCGGCTCCAGACGAACCCGTGTGTTCACCCTTGGAGCCATCTGTGAACCAGACTTGAGTGTTGATAACCACCTCCATCGGTTTGGTCAGAACCTCTTCTTTCGTCGGTACGTGCACCTCAAAGCTCTGAGTCTGAGACAAACATCCGTGGGTGTCAACCCAGCCGATAGAAGCGGTAACTCGCACCGCATCAGTGATGATATTTTGATGTGGCCAGCTTCCATTCCCATTTTCCTCCATGTCTTCTGGGCAATCATCCTTCTATAGGAGGCTATCGCTTTCCTCTTCACCCAGAGTCCTAGATCTGGCAGACCGAGGAGGATGTTCAGTGCTGCTCCTGGAGTTGTCCTCATTGCGCCTGTTGTACCCAAACAAGTCTACCTTTGCAGTCGGTCTAGCTTGAGTACCTACATAAGTGGTCTTATCGGTTACCGGCCACCAGACCACGGATCCGTATGAGATCCTTGGCCTATGCCATGACCTGGGGTTTTGGGCCTCACTGTCTCACGACCACTCGACGCAGTAGCCACAGTGTGGCTGTTACTTTTTTCATTGTCCTTTCAACGTGGGGCGAAACATCAAACCATTTCTTGTTTTTGTTTGGCGTATCTGAAGCTGCCACATCTCAAAGACATCATTAAAAAAAGGAGAGCAAGAGGTGCCAAGTTCTAGACAATGTTTGCTGCTTCTTCTGGAGCAGAGCTCACCCAAAATGTTGAAAGGGCGGAAACTCAATTCAAAGACTTCCAGAACACCTCATAGAAATCTGAACTCAAGCATAGGTCCCCCTACTAATAGGGCTCGGCCCAACGCTACTAAACGGCCGTATGTAATTATTATTCAATATACAACATGGCTTTTAATTGGTTGTTATCTCCCTGCTTTGGTTGTTCGTCTCAGTTGGTCGCGATCGAGTTCTTCTTCAGTTGCAGTAGCAACATCCACTTTTTCTCCACTTTTCTCCATTATGGCCAATAATTAATTGCCCTAGTTGATTTTAATTGTCGCAATTTCAAAGCAAATTATCACGGTTATCTCCAGAGCAAGTGTTTTGCTGGTTTTGATAAATAGATGACTGAGATTGATGTGGTTAGCTTTTTGTGCTAGATGGTGGAACAGGTGTTTGCTTTGGTTGGCGGATGTTTGGTTGATTAAGCCAGTTTTTGCTGCGAATTAATTAAATTGAATACAAAAAAATATTTCTTTGCCCGTCAAGTTGAAGAACAGAGGCCTTGATTGGCTTCTGATGCTTCCTTGTATTTTCTGATAACAAATTCTGAGGATTCAGAAATAGTACTACAACTTTGCCAATTTGAACCCTTTTCTGGGGTTAATATTAACAAAGATAGCTATTGGCCAAAGTATACGTGAACACTCTTCAAATTTTATACATGGTGTCTCAAATTGAAGATATGACTTCATCGACATTTTTTTATAAATGACAACCCCATTTTTTCACAACAATTTTTAACAGGTACCTTTATCAAGTTTCACATGTGTGCCGAATTTAACATTTGTATCTCGTTTTTTTTATTTTTCTTTTGAGCAATGACGTCATATATATCCAATTTGGGACTCCCGGTATAAAATTTTCCTACATTAAAAAGAGCTCAATCTAAAATACAAATTACGTGCTCGAGCAAATTTCTGAAAAAAATACTTTCTTTGATTTGTTGAATTGATTCCAAGTTGTAGACTCACCCTGTATAAAGGGCGTTACTTAATGACAGGCCGTACTTCCAAATAGGCATTCATGAACCAAATTCAAGTAGAAAAGCTCCTATAAACAATGGGACCTGAATAGTTGGTTTTCGAAATACAGAGTGTTGAAGATTTAAAAAAAAAATCGGATTTATTACCAATATCTCAAAAGTCCTTTGTCGATGTTGTAAAATTTTTTCTCATTGTAACAAGACGCTCAATTAGCACTTACTAGATGATGATTATGATGAGTCCCAGTAGCGTCCAGTTCACGAATAAAATTAACGAAAATGTGTGCGCCATTGATTTTTTCTTGAAATTTTCTATTTTTTTCAGATAGTGCAGCTAGAAGTACGAATTTTTTGTCTCCAAATATTTTTTCGTATCTTTCTTTGTTTTCGAGTAAAGAAATCAAAACCACATAATTGCATGTTGAAAAATTGTTAAAATGAAGTAGTTTTTATTTTTTTTCTCGGAAACGAAAAAAGATTTGAGGAAAAGAATAATTATTGAATCCGCTTTTACAATTTTTCGACATGCAACAATCAAAAATATCAAGAGACAAAAACTTGCTTTTTCAACTCCTTCATCTAAAAAAAATATTAAATTTTGAAAAAAAAAATCAGTGAATCTGTCCCTCGTGACTCCACTGGAACTCATAATTACCATAGCTACCAAAACTTAGTTCACTATTAGAAATTTTTCAAGATTTTTGAAAACACTGAAGTATTGAAAATTTATAAATCCAGTTTAGATTTCAAACAAAAATGAATCATCCGAAACATAATTTCTTCCATTGTACAATATGTTGTCTCCAAATTGTGTTTACGACGTTGTGTATTGTAGTGGTTTTACAGCTATACAGGGTGTTTCCTAAAGATTGGTAAAAAATTCGTTGTGTGATTCCTGGGGTATTTTCATGAAAAAAAGTTCCCATAAACATTTGCCGAAAAATGCTTCCTAAGGGAGCTACGCCCCTTTAAATAGGGCACCCCGAAGACGGTTTTTCCTCAATATTTCCGAAACCTTACATACAAAAATCATGAAATTTGGTACATCATACAAACTTTTAATGCTGAATGAGAATTTGAGCTCAGAATTTCAAAATTTTAATCAGGGGCGTACCATACTGGCGGGGTTAAAGGTTAAAAGAAAATTGGATTCTTTTAACCTTTAACTCCGCCAGTATGGTACGCCCCTGATTAAAATTTTGAAATTCTGAGCTCAAATTCTCATTCAGCATTAAAAGTTTGTATGATGTACCAAATTTCATGATTTTTGTATGTAAGGTTTCGGAAATATTGAGGAAAAACCGTCTTCGGGGTGCCCTATTTAAAGGGGCGTAGCTCCCTTAGGAAGCATTTTTCGGCAAATGTTTATAGGAACTCTTTTTCATGAAAATACCCCAGGAATCACACAACGAATTTTTTACCAATCTTTAGGAAACACCCTGTATGTAGAAATCACTTGTCCAGCTTTAACTAATTTATTTACAGTCACTTCCTATGTGCACTCACTTTTACACTAATTTATTCCGCTCGTTAACCTGACTAAATATTCTATTTTTAAATGACAATGAATGCGCAAAACCGTCTCGTTTTCGATAGACCACCCTGTATATTCTATTGGTGATTCTGATGTATAGTTTTTCAAACCAACCAAATTTATTCTCATGATTGGTGAATTAAAAGTTTTTGAGGTCAATAAAAATACTAGGATTGGTTGAGACTCAAGCCAACGTTTCGGCATATATCACGCCTTCTTCAGGGTCCTATAAAAAAAGATATAAGATTCATTGTTGATCCACTTCCGAAATCTTCAGATTTTATTCCAAACACCTTTTCATTAATTACCGTTTAAACATTTTCCGAAATGTCCGTTGATAAGCTGCACGCCAGACTTGGCTATTAACGGAAATTTGTACCGAATCTCCACCTCAGATAAAATCATTTTGGGATCGGAAGCAATTGACCGTCAGCGACAAGTCTTACAAGTCCGTACCGCCGTTTCAGACTTTTTAGATCCAAAATTCACTGGTGATGGTCAAATTCTGATTTCTTTTTTTATGATGTTAGATTTTTCTTGGTCCTCATCACGGTAGTTGAAAGACGCTGTGAAAAGGGGACCAATATTCGGGGATAATCCTTCTTTCTTAATAATAATCATGATGATATTGATGATAATACATTCATCACCAACCCAAATCTTCATCCACATCTCAACATAACGTTAAAATAGCAAGGATAAAGGCAACATTAGTATGGATTCTTCCCCATATGCTGCACTTGAACGACGCTGCGAAAAAGAGTCCAATTTTTGGGGATAATCCTCCTTTCTTCATCAGAATTCCCAGATTATTCGTGAAATTGGTTCTGGATACAATAGTTGAACGATGCTGTGAAAAAAGGGCAGATTTTTGAGGATTTTCCCGAAAATCTTCTCTTTCATTTCAGGGGCTTTTTACTTTATTTCATTGCCGTAAATTAAGAGGAACCCAACACTTGTAGGGATTTTTTTTTCAGAAACCCGCGCCGTTTCCATCAGTTTTCCTTTTATTCTCATGTCGTCTTTTAACCTTACCGAACCGACCGCATTTTCGTGCCGATTTTATAGTTTTGGATGATTCGTAGAGTCCATCTTTTCGTTAAAACACTTCTTGCAGGTGTTTTTCGACGCGGGCCCCATATCACGTTAATCCATAGGGTGGCGCCCGAGTTAACATAACAAATAGGGTTAGGAAAAAATCAGAAACCTCAAGAAAACAATTATTGAGTGGCATAGCTGAAAAATAGTCATCAAGGGTCAGTTTCCAACTTTTTTCCAAGTCAGCTGGAACCATGTTTGGAAATCTCAAACTCTTCCATGTCATCAGAAGCCACCTCGATCTTCATTCGACAAATCTATTGTTCCAACTGCCACAAGCAACCAATAAATAACGGGATCTTTACTTAAATTGACATTTACGTAAGGCACCACTAAATCACCCGCTAAGACGTCGACTGCATTCGAAATGTCCACCGCGATCGAATCAGCATCATTTTGAGGCAGTTTGTTGCTGTGGGTAATTGGGCAGATGATACTGACATTCCCAGATATGCCCAAGTGGTAGTCTATAGTCGATTTGGTCGATGCATGGTGAAGCGTGAGAATGGCATTGATTAGACGTATTTGGACTTGCAAACAAGCTTGAAAAATTTCGATTTTGCATTCATCATTTTCGTAAGTCGTTCGCGTAAATCTGCCACTGTACGGGAGATAGAGATCTCGATCGACATGAGAGATTATGGCTTTGAGTGTAATAATACGTTAAGTCTCATATTCTGAGTCCTATATACCTGTCGATGTCGGTACTAATTAGGAGATAAATCAACTAGCGGTGCTGCTACAGCTGCCGTTTTACCATTTTGTTTTACTCTATATCTCCGGCTTATTCTTCATATATGCATCAATTTGTGGCAAATAATCACTATCCTTATGTTTACTTGATTAGACGATATTGCCTTACTTATAGTCGAGACTTGAGTCGATCTCAGGCTTGGTATGACGAAATGCCCTACTATAGACAAATCTTGGCCCATTATAATGACAACCGCGTATGTTTTATCTGAGGCCTACTTAAGTCTTACCTTGAACAGTGCTTTGGACAAAAATGTGAGGTTATGTTATGTTATCAACGTTATTATTTCCAAACTATGTGCTTCAATTGGGGTATTCCATGATGATACCACGATAGTAGTTACACGGAAACTTGAGCCTTAGCTGAGCACGACTCAAGTCTAAGAGTCATGCCAAAATACACATTGATTTAATTTTTTTTCATGTGCTGTGGGGCCAGATTGTGATATTTCAAGACATTTTTGCTTTTGGAAAAATGTTGAAAATATCGAAAATAACAGCGATAGAAGCAATTTGAGAAATTGATGACGTGGCATATTTTTCAAAATCATAATTCAATATTTCATGAAATGTTGACTTTTTGACAGTGAAATTTGGTGGGAAGGGGGTTTTGGGAATGCTCTCAAAGTAAAATTTCATGGCCAAAATACGCGGTCTTTTGAGAATCTCTTTTTTTGAGCTATAAATAGATTGTCTAAATTCAAAACATTTATGTAACTGGAAAAATTTTGATTACACATATATCAAAAATAACGGAGCTTAATAAGTGAGGAAAGTTTGGAAGTTGTCACTCTTCAAATCAGGGATTATCAACAATTCTATAAATTACACCCCATTTTATTAATACTTACCCAAACTCCTCAAGTCACAAAGTTGCAATTTCCAGAAAAAGTGGCTGATATTGTTGTTAAAAAGTGAGAGAAGTTTGAAAGTTGTCACTCAGTAAATTGGAGGGTTATTGACAATTTTATAGAATGAAGCACTATAACCCTACTTTATTGATGAGTCAATAACTCACAAACTACTCAAGTCACAAATTTGCAATTTTCAGAAATACTTGGAAAAATATATAGGGTGACTCTGAAATTTGTTTTTTGCAAAAATACAATCATCATACTTTCATTAAAAAAAAACTCATAGCATAGGAAACCAAAAGAAATATCGCTTTGTGCCCTTCACCAATGGATTTATCATCACATTTTCCATCATAAAGACTGAAAAAAATATACAGGGTGATTTATAAGTTGGTATTTTCCTTTCAACACGATATAGAATGCAAGAAAATAAGAACATTTTTAAAATAAAATTATGTCCGAAAACGCTTTGTTACCGAGATAGAGGGTGTTAAAGTTGTAAGAAAAAAATGCCTTTTTTATCATAACTTTCCTACCACTCCAGATATTTCCACAAAATCTGGTACACTGCTTTTGACCATTAAATTACATTTTTTGATGTTGATGTTTTCAAAAAAATTCTACCAGTGGCGTTCGAACCGGATTTATATTGAATTTTTTACAAAGCATTCTCGGACATAATTTTATTTGAAAAATGTTCTAACTCTTTTGCATTCTATACAGTGTTTAAAGGAAAACACCAACTTACAAATCACCCTGTATAGGATGACGCAGAAAAACTTTGAAGAATTTTGCGAGAAATTTGTTGAATTTTGCAAAAATACAAAAACGGACAACTTTCATAAAAAAAAATCATAACTCGAAAACCAACAATATATCTGGTTGACGGACAAGAATCATTAACAAAAATATATAGTTTTGTGCTTTTTACCAGTGCACTCAGCATCCTATTTCCTATCAGACACATAAAAAAAAAGTATATATAGGGTCTCAGAAAAATTTGAGAAAAAATCGTGTTGAAGTTTGCAAAAATACAAAACGTCATAAGAAAATTCATAACTCGTAAATTGAAGGAGATATCATTTTGTCTCTTTCAGCATTGGATTCAGCATCACATTTTTCATCAGAAACACTACAAAAATATTTAGAAAAATTTTGGAGAAGATTAGGTTAAATTTTGCAAAAATACATAACGATACTTAAGGGTGATAATCCATCTTTACTTTGATACCTACTATTCCAGATATATTTTTTAAATTTGATACACATATTCTTTGCATCAATATGCAGGGAAATGTTGAAGAGGGCGCCACTGATTTAAAAATATTGGAAGACACGGCAGGGTGTCAATGCAATTAAGTAGATTTTATTTTTTTTAGCGAAAATCATGCGCCGCCCGGACGAAAATATCAAGAGAACTAATTGGCTCAGAAATAAATAGAGATTTAAAAAATAATTTTTATTATGAAAGGAAGCAGTGTCGTACACGTACAAGATTTTTTCCAAGAATATTGAGTGAAAGACCCGTACGGACGCCACTGGTAAAAACAATAAAATTGTTTGTACATCACAGAATTGCATGTTGATGCATAGAAGACGTGTACCAAATTTTATAAAGATATCTGGAATAGTATCAAAGTAATTATGAACATATCATTTAGTTTTTAAAATTTGAACACCCTGTATCTTGAAAATTGGTCTCTTGCGGACCTATGTCCATATGAACTTTTTGTCTTAAAATCATTCAAGGACTATCACCCTTAAGTATCGGCATTCAATTGATTAACACCTTGTATAATTTGGAAATTGAAAGAGATATCACTTGGTACCTTTCACTAGTAGATTCAGAATCACATCATATACAGGGTGTCTCGGATCAACTGGTCACTACTTAAACAGCAAATAGAGGAACCATAAATAAGAAGTATGAGATGGGGAACCCATGGCCGGAAGTGCCCCGTATCCTAGATACAGGGTGTACAAGTTTTTCAAAAAAAATGAACCGCTCAACCGATTTTGATAAAATTTTCAGGGTTCAAATACTTGATGGTAGTGTTCAATTCAAAATTCATATACTCATTTTTTTTTTAAAAAAAGGCACTTCCTGCCACGGGTTCCTCATCTCAAACTTGTTATTTATGGTTCCTCTATTTGCTGTATAAGTGGTGACCAGTTGTTCTGGGTATTTATAGGTATAGGTATATATACATATATATATAATAAAATATACTCAGGAAATGTTGGAAGAAAATTAGACCAAATTTTGCAAAAATACAAGAACGACATGCTTCTATAAAAAGATTCATAGCCCGAAAACCAAAAAAGATATCGTTTTGTGCCTTTCATCAGTGGATTCAGCATGAGCATATTTCCTATCAGAAATACCAAAAGAATATATAGGGTGACTGAAAAATTTGGCACAAAATTAAGTTAAATTTTTCATAAAAAAAAATCATAACTCGGAAACCAGAAGAGATATCGTTCACTGCCTTTCACCGGTGAAGGAGAAAATTTAGGTTAAAAAAAAATCATAACTCGGAAATTAAAGGCTACATCATTTTGTATCTTTCACCAGCGGATGAAGCATCACATTGCCCATCAGAAACTCTAAAAAAAAATATATGGTGGATCAGAAAAATTAGGAACTTAATTAGGTTAAAGTTTGCAAAAATACAATGACGTCATAGTTTCATAAAAAAATGCATAGCTCGGAAACCGAAAGAGATATCGTTCCGTGCTTTTCACCATTGGATTCTGCATCAAATTTCCTGTCAGAATCATAAATAAAATATATAGGGTGTTTTGGAAGAATCTGCAAATAATTCAGGTCAAATCTTGGAAAACTACAAAAACATTAATCTTCATAAAAAAAATCCTTAACTATTCAAAATCCAAAAAAAAATATTTTTTCGTGCTTTTCACAATCACATCTCCTGTCAGAATCACAAATATAATATAAAGGGTGTCTTTAAAAAAATTGAAAAACTACAAAATATCATGTTTCCATAAAAAAATCCATAACTCGAAAACCAAAATAGAAATGGTTTCGTGTGGATCCAGCATCAAATTTCCTGTCAGCATCATCAATAAAATATATAGAGTCTTTTGGAAAAATTTGAAAATAAATCAAGTTGAAGTAACAGAAAATCTTTTTCACAATCAAGGTAGTTTTATTATTTCTATTCTTCAAAAGTAACGACATTTCAATAACCATATCCATTCATCCATCATACAAGTCACCGCCAAACGGCTCAATTTCTGATAAATAACATTTTAAATAACCATGAAACTCATGCTTCGTCATCGCACCATTCATGGTTTCTATGGTACTCGACCATTCAATATAATCATAATAAAAGTACTTGACTGAGTAAAATTGACAATGGCAAAATTCATGGAACATTTACGTCGTTTTAAAGTCATTATGGGGGTTTTGAAGTGTGCCGAATTTTGATATAATTATTCGAAATTTGATCGGAATTTTTTGTTGCTTTCCAAACGGAATCTCCATTGACTAAGTTGAATGAAGAAATCAGAAATGTCCCTTTACAAAATGAAGATATCTCCCTTACACATAAATAATACGAAACATGACATATAAAGGCAAAATCTACTCGAGCCCAACAAAAGACTTACTCTATGAATGAATCCAAGCCCATTAAACACACATTTCACAAAAATCCTCAAAAGCCCGGCATGGTACCAGTCCATTATGGAAATATCACTTAATAACCGTGCAAATTTATTTATCAGCAATAATTCTTCGGCATATGACAGTTTGCGGCCAAAATAGTATCCATTCAAAATCGTACAAGTGTGAGTCTCGTAGATGAAATTTTATGCGACCTCATAATGGGCCATAATGGTCGAGTCAAAAATCATTGAAAAAATTGGTTATAAATGGTTTTTCAGCAAAGGTATTGTGAGTGGGTGGAATCCTATGGGAACGTGGTGGATCGTTAATCTTCATTTGTTACCGGCCACTTCAAGTATTCTTTGGATTTTACTATTTGGAATTTTCGAAAGCGTGTAGTTTCGGTGTTTCAATGAAATGAAAGAAATGCTATTCTCACGGTTTTAGACCTTTTTGTGGAAATGGTTTGAAAAAATTGCTGGAAAAATTGTTCATTGAATTCTTCAGTTCTCTTTGCTTCTTTCTCATCAAACGATCAAGTCTTTCGAAATATGATTAGTCATTAAAAAATTCATAACTTGAAAACAAAAAGAGTGAGTAAAAAAATCAGATGAAAAAAAGGTTAATTTTGGAAAGATACTTTCATAAAAAGTTTCATAAATCGGAAATTAGAATAGATATCATTTTGAACTTTTCACCGGTATATTAAGCATCAAATTTTCAATCAGGAACACTAAAAAGATATTTAGTGTTGTGATGAGAATTAGGTTAGAGTTTCAAGTTCTTTCACTAATTATTATTTTCTCTTACCTCCAAATGGGAATCAAAGAGCTGAGTTCCCATTCAATGAGCGTAACCTGGCATGCAATTGTTATCACTCCACTAAATCCCAAATCAGCACTATCAGTAGCGAAAATATGGGACTCATATAAACAACATGAAGAGAAGATCTACATTGGCGTGTATGACGTTGACGACTCATGTGTCTGCTCAGGTTGGTTGGCGTATGAAAAGATTTGTTTGAAGGAAATTGAATGGACTGGCCATTCGAGTAAAGGGGCATGAAGGTGTCCAGTGACATCTCCTCCTTGATACCCAACCTGGAACCCGCCTTCCACGTCATTCACGTCCGGTCCAGACACATCTATAGCGATCCTCTCAAACGGGCTTCCAACATTGCATAGGAGGTATTCGGCGTTTCTGTGGTCCATTACTTGCAGCACAAATGGCGCATTTCCTGCACCACTCTCGGACATCGGCCTGGCAGTTTATCCAGAAAAACCTTTTCCTGGCGTCTTGGTTACTCTCAGTTGTCCACTCGTGACGCCATCATGGATCTCTCTCATCACCTCGGCCTGTCTGCTTCGAGGAACAACTCTGCCTCCGATTCATGCCATCCAGATTTTTCACCAGGATGCCGTCGACAATAACTAGTGAGTCCCTTTGACCCCAGCAGGATTTCACTGTTGTAGAAAACCGTCGACTTCTTGCCAAGTTGGTCGTTGGCCTGCTAGCTTTCATCCGATTACGAGCTCAAGATCTAGATCCCTTTCCCAATCCTCGCGAAGCGCCTTAGGCTGCCAGGAATCATCCACCACAGTTGTCCTGCAAATGCGCTTCTTTTTCGGCAGCTCTGTGACAGAGCTCCTATTTCCTTCACAAGCCATCGCAGTTTTTGAGGCATGATCAGGCCCGATGCTCCGTATTTTCCGATAGCAATAAAGGTGCCGCATCTCTTTCTTACAGTTGTTGCGGAGATGCCCAGGTTCTGCACATTTCCAGAACCGCAGCTCCCTTCACTTGGAGGCGTGTACTTCTTTGATGATCCTTCGACGGTGTTTTTCATTGCGGGATACTGTTCATCCATTCTTTGCTCGAGCGCAGGAAGCTTGCAACACTGCTTCGCCGCTTCGAGTTCCAGTGCCTTGACCAGCGCATCCACCAGATTGTCAGGACGATGAAGAATCAAGGACATCCTTATATCCTGGTCCCGCAGTCCATCCAAGAAAGCCTGTACAGCAAGCTTCTCCATCACGTTCTCTGGCGTAGTTGGGTAAGCCAGTCGTGCAAGGCGAACTACATCAGCTTGAAACTCCTGCAGGCTCTCGTTGGTCTTCTGAGAGCGGTTCTTCAGCTGAGAGTGGTGAACGTGCGCCAAGTCCATATCGAAGCTCCAGGTGATTTACCAGTACATCGTAGCCCTGCTGCTCTTGGGTGTTCAGCGTCTGAAGGATTTCCATTGCTTCCCCACGAAGCTCTGGCTCTTCGTGGGGATGTCAGGGTTTCTCGGCTCCCGTCCATCCATTCGCCCTTGCTGCTTCTTCGAACTGGCGATGGTAGTTGTTCCAGGACAGCTTGCCATCAAACTGTGGGGCTTTCTTGTGGACTCGCACGGTATCCATTTTAGCCTTCTCACTTCGTAGATTTCGTCTTCTAGGACCTTTGCCAGTTATTCCAAGTTGTTTCACAAGATACCGATTTCCTCTGCTACATGAGCCTTTAAACAGTTGTAGTTGTCCACCAGTTGTTCCTTGATTTCCTCCATAGCTCTGAAAGATTCTTCAAACTTCTTTTCCAGCTCCCTCGAGCTCTCTTCCATGGCTCTAGAAGATTCTCCAAGCTTTTCTTCCATAGCTCTGGAAGATTCCTCGAACTTCTCTTCCAACTTATCTACCAGTTTTCCAGAGTTCTCTTCCAAAGCTTTAGAAGATTCTTTGCATTTTAGTTCCAGATGATCTTTCAAGGTCCTGGACAATTTCTCAACTACAGCATTGGGATCAGGAATCTCAAATTGGAACGTATCAGGAATAATCAGGATCCGTGCCTTCTTCCATCAAAGCCTCACGAAGCCGTTGTTGTAGATCAGCTTTTTTTCTACTTATCCAAATCACGCTCCCTTTTCAACTCCGCAACCCTCAATTCAGTTAAAAACACTGGTTTCGCAGCCATTACAGCGAATATTTATGTCCGTTTCCATAGCACACAATAAATCCCACTCTTGACACCAATGTTACAATTTTTGCTAAGGAAACAATTCTCCAGTTTCAATTTATTTATTTTAAGTCACTATGTACAGCACTTACAATTTACAAACAATTTATATCACAACCAATTTATGTTATGAACGATCTAAATAAAGCACGACTCATAGAACTAAAAACTATAACTGGCCGCATAACGCGTCCATTATATAGCTGCCCGCTTCGTTTTCTCGAATCTTCGCAATTGTGCGCAAGATGCAGATTTTTCTCAGTGTAGTTGAGTTGGGTTAGTTTGGTCCGAATTGAGCTAGTTTTGGTTTAGTGACTTCATATTTCGACAATCATTGATGCAGTTGAATAGGAAAGTCAAGATCATAAATTTTATTTGTTGAGTCAGGTTAGTTCGGGTCAAGTAGGGTTGATCATGATCAAGCCAGGTTATTTTGGTTCGAATTTGGTTGGAGCTGAGAAAGTCAAGATAATAAATGTTATTGGTTGTGTTGGTTTAGTTTCAGATAGTTTGGGTTAGTCATTAGCCAGGAATCTGCTTCAACATCCTTATATCAAAATTAGCACACTCATTATTTACACTAAATTATAACACAACTTATTCATGTTTTCAACTTCCCGTTCACTATTCATAAAACACGATCAATACACAACTGAAGTCACTTTGGCGGAGTCCTCTTGATGTGAGCACTTCTATCATACGTCGATAGATGGCGGACAAGCCGGATCTTTCTAGACCAACAGCGAAGGAGCTGGAAAACCGATAATCGCCAGTAGGTCGACTTTGTACCAAAAGGGACAAGAGCCTAGTTTTTTTAATGAGATGTAATGGTTGGAATCTATCGTCCTCTATGGCGCTCCTATGGAGTGGGATGCAGGAAATCGACAAATACATACTCGACAATATACAAAGAGGTATATGTGGCTATGGGATCATTTTCTCCGTAGCAATGAGTCAGTTTAGAGGTGAAATGTGAAAGTCAAGAGACCCTTTTTGTAAAGAGTGTCAAGATCTATGAATTGTATTATTTAAGTTAGGTTAGTATACGTTGAGTTTAGGCATTTCGCACATTTCACCAGTGCATGTATTCAGCTCCAATTGCCGTATCAGATAGACATTGAAAAAATATAAATGGTGACCAGGAAAATTAAGAAGACACTTGGGTTAATGATTGCAGAAATACAAAAACGTCATATTTTTATAAAAAAGTCATTTCTGGAAAACTAAAAGAGATATCGATTCGTGTTGTTTTGACACCCTGTATATGGTGAAATTAGGTTAAAGCCATAATCATAATCATCAAGAAAATAGATAAATTCCGTTCAGCTTTGATTATCATATTTGCTGACGTCCTCAACTCTTTAACCAATCATAGTGATATTTTTAGTTTAATGAGTCAAGAAACAAAATTATTCAGGTCGAAATATCGACCCCCCCATAAAAATTCATAGCTATAATTCAATTCCTATTATCGTATTATCTTCCAACTAACAAACATCAATTGTTTTCAAATTCTCCACTAATTAAGTATGCCATTCCATTGTATTCATAAAATTGTTTATTTTTCGATCAACTTCTGCTGCCAACCCCGAAACTAATGGGTTAAAAGGTGGCCATTTGAATTTCAAATTTTTGAAATAAAATGCTAAATTGATAAGGGGTCTTTATCGATTGTTTTTGGACAATTGGACATTA
This sequence comes from Orchestes rusci, assembly GCA_958502075.1. NCBI lineage: Eukaryota > Metazoa > Arthropoda > Insecta > Coleoptera > Curculionidae > Orchestes > Orchestes rusci. The sequence goes on from OY293312.1 coordinate 7,178,756, forward strand.
GTGTTGTTATGATTGGTATCCGGTTTTGATGGGGCAAGCTGATAGGTTTTTGGGGGTATGTTAACGAGTTTCTGGAAGAAATAACAGTTTGATTGGGTCATTAGATATGAAGAGTTTTAGTTCATGGGATACTGGGATTTCTTTGAAATTTTTATGAAAATGTTGTTTGAATGACTCTCGTATCGCACTTTTATGAACGGAAAGAGGATAAATATCATGGTTATTTTTGACAAAAATAAAATGTAATGTCTTTTTTCTCCAAAACGGTTCATTTCATCGATAATGAATAAGACAGTTGAAATATGGACATGCTGATGCGTATCACTCCTCAATTTGGAAAGTTCAAGGATTATTTTGTCCGATTTTTGGACATCTATGATTGATGAATAATTTTTGACCGGCTGAAAGTCGGACAGCAATTTATTCAGTATAATCAAACATGACTCCGTAAATCGCCTTATATAACAAAATTGAGTTATAATATGAACATCTTGCGTATCACTCCATAATTTGGAAGGTTTGAGGATTATTTGGTCCAATTTTTAGACGTTTATGATTTATGGAAAATTTTTGGCAGTCTTTGAAAGACGTACAGCGATTTATTCAATATAATCAAACATGACTCCGTAAATCGCCTTATATAACAAAATTTAGTTGAAATATGGACATGTTGCGTATCACTCCTCAATTTGGAAGGTTTGGAGATTATTTGGTCCAAGTTTTAGACGTTGATGATTTATGGATGATTGTAAGCAGCCTTTGAAAGACGGACAGTGATTTATTCAATATAATCAAACATGACTCCGTAAATCGCCTTATATAACAAAATTTAGTTGAAATATGGACATGTTGCGTATCACTCCTCAATTTGGAAGGTTTGGAGATTATTTGGTCCAAGTTTTAGACGTTGATGATTTATGGATGATTGTAAGCAGCCTTTGAAAGACGGACAGTGATTTATTCAATATAATCAAACATGACTCCGTAAATCGCCTTATATAACGAAATTGAGTTGAAATATGGACATGTTGCGTATCACTCCTTAATTTGGAAGGTTTGGGGATTATTTGGTCCAATTTTTAGACGTTTATGATCAATGGATAATTGTTAGCAGTCTTTGAAAGACGGACAGTGATTTATTTAATATAATCAAACATGACTCCGTAAATCGCCTTATATAAAAAAATTGAGTTGAAATATGGACATGTAGCGTATCACTCCTTAATTTGGAAGGTTTGGGGATTATTTGGTCCAATTTTTAGACGTTTATGATTTATGGATAGTTGTTATCAGTCTTTGAAAGACGGACAGTGTTTTATTTAATATAATGAAACATGACTCCGTAAATCGCCTTATATAACAAAATTGGGTTGAAATATGGACATGTTGCGTATCACTCCTTAATTTGGAAGGTTCGGGGATTATTTGGTCCAATTTTTAGACGTTTATGAATTATGGATAGTTGTTAGCAGTCTTTGATAGACGGACAGTGTTTTATTCAATATAATCAAACATGACTCCGTAAATCGCCTTATATAACAAAATTGAGTTGAAATATGGACATGTTGCGTATCACTCCTTAATTTGGAAGGTTTGGGGATTATTTGGTCCAATTTTTAGACGTTTATGATTTATGGATAGTTGTTATCAGTCTTTGAAAGACGGACAGTGTTTTATTTAATATAATGAAACATGACTCCGTAAATCGCCTTATATAACAAAATTGGGTTGAAATATGGACATGTTGCGTATCACTCCTTAATTTGGAAGGTTCGGGGATTATTTGGTCCAATTTTTAGACGTTTATGATTTATGGATAGTTGTTAGCAGTCTTTGATAGACGGACAGTGTTTTATTCAATATAATCAAACATGACTCCGTAAATCGCCTTATATAACAAAATTGAGTTGAAATATGGACATGTTGCGTATCACTCCTTAATTTGGAAGGTTTGGGGATTATTTGGTCCAATTTTTAGACGTTTATGATTTATGGATAGTTGTAAGCAGTCTTTGAAAGACGGACAGTGTTTTATTTAATATAATGAAACATGACTCCGTAAATCGCCTTATATAACAAAATTGAGTTGAAATATGGACATGTTGCGTATCACTCCTTAATTTGGAAGGTTTGGGGATTATTTGGTCCAATTTTTAGACGTTTATGATTTATGGATAGTTGTTAGCAGTCTTTGAAAGACGGACAGTGTTTTATTTAATATAATGAAACATGACTCCGTAAATCGCCTTATATAACAAAATTGAGTTGAAATATGGACATGTTGCGTATCACTACTTAATTTGGAAGGTTCAAGGATTATTTGGTCCAATTTTTAGACGTTTATGATTTATGGATCATTCTTAGCAATATTCGAAAGACGGACAGCGATTTATTCAATATAATCAAACATGACTCCGTGAATCGCCTTACATAACAAAACTGAGTAATAATATGAACATGTTGGGTACCAGTTCTCAATTTGGAAGTTTGAAGATTATTTGGTCCAATTTTCAGACGTTTATGATTCAATAATCATTTTACGCAGTCTTTGAAAGACGGACAAACATGACTCCGTAAATCGCCTGGTATAAAAAAATTGAGTTGAAATATGAAGAGCTTGCGTATTACTCCTCAATTTGGAAGGTTCGGGGATTATTCCGTCGTATTTTTAGACGTTCATGATTGATGAATAGTTTTTAACATGCTTTGATATAATAAAACATGATTCCGGAAATCGTCTTATATAAAGAAAAATGATTGTTATTCAATATAAACAAACATGACTCTTAAATCGCCCAATATGAAAAGAAATTGGGTTGAAATATGGACATGTTGCGCATCAATCCTCAATTTGGAAGGTTCAAGGATTATTTTGTCCAATTTTTAGACGTCCAAATGGTCGTACAGTGATTTGTGCAGAGAAGAAACATGTGGCACACAAAGAGACTATGTCTGTTGTTGCACCTGAGGAAGTCGGAGTAGGAATAATTCCAAAAATGCCCATTACCAGCAATTATCCATCCAACCGATCAAAGCTCTTATATAATAACCATCCGAACCGTTAATGTGGTTTATCTTAATAGTTACAGCCACTGTCATGCCATACCTGAGCAATTTAACGATGGGAAAAATCTCGGATTCACATCGCCGCCAAATTAGCCTGTGTCTTATAATTAGCAGAAATCGATTCAAAGCATTCACGTTTAATCGCAATTACGTCCGATTTACGGCTAGAACCTTAACCGATGAACTAAACAGGGAGATAATAGCGGACTAATTGAAGCCACTAGTTTATGAGTAAACTTCACTAGTATAGAGCAATAAACCAATTAATTCCTGGCCAATTAAAAAGTCACCAAATGAGCGGAGCTACTGGATTCCACGTAATAAAAGTTGGAATTTCAGAGGTGATTATTTTCATGGCCCAATGAGTATGAGAACAGATGCCAAAGAAGACAATCGGCCTATTAAAAGCGGACGGACTGAGGGACACACTACCAACAATTTATTGTTCCAATTAGCTAAATCGGAAAGATACGTGTTTTGGAAAACCAATGGGACCAGCTACTGGGGCTTTGTTAAATGAAATCGATGATATTGCTCCGATATTGGTGCTTCTGATCATTTGCTGCAGTGGCGGAGGTGGTAGAACTCTTTCTTTTCCACCACCACATCTGCCGTCCCTTACTAGGTGTAATTCCTATACAATGCACTGGTCGCGCATGACATATTAAGTTTTGCATTAGAAATATTAACTAAAACAATCCAATACAATGACCTTACACAAAAAAAAAGAAAAATCCAATCGTCGAAATAAATGGTGTTCTGCAGCCCTGCAGCACCCATACACCAGAGCCGCCCCTGTCTTAATGTATATTCTTCCCTTCATCTCACTCAGTTTACTTCCCCACCTCTGACCTTGATAGGATTTGAAAGGGAAAGAGTGACTGCTTACAATACTTCTTCTGTATCTTCTTTCCTCCCTCTCCCAGCAGATTCATCATTGGAAGATTTCAACGATTATCCTTCATCCAAAAGGTGCTGTTCCGTTGACATCGTTCGTTAGAAGATGAGCGTTCCATCACAAGCACTCGTTTTCTGCAAAGGAACACGCAGCAAAAGATCTAGGTCTTCAGTTAACGTGACCAAGAATGAAAGTCTGCCTCTGCTTGTTGATTACTCATGGCTGGTCTGATAGTCTTTGAAAAAGTCACTGCTTGCAATACTTCTTCTCTTTCTTCTTCCCCTCCTCTCTCAGCTGGTTCATCATTGAGTGCTTTCCCACTGGACCAATGAACCTCATTCATTCTTATTCACAATCAATATCAGCTCTCGAGAAGTACTGTTGCTGTTTCAAGTCCAATATCCCACACAGCGTCCAAGGATGTGATGAAGATTGCAAGGATTATTTTCCTGTTCAACGGCTATAGCGTAGTCATCAGTTTTCAAATTTCCAAGATAAGCGTTCCATCACAAAGGAAGTTGCTGTAGAAGATCTTGGTCTTCAGTTAACTTGGCCACCGAAGAAAGTCTGCTATTTCTTAATTTGTCCCTGTCCAGTGAAGAAAGTACCCAAGTTCTGCGTCTCTGTAATGATACCCTAGGTCAGGGTCCTCAGCTCAGAAAGAAGATAATATGGCTTCCGATAGAAATTCTGATTCTCTTACCTGGCCTTAGTTTCACTTCTCCGCTGTTTAACTTCAATTTTTGATCTTCTTTTTTTGCGTCCCTTCCTCAAATTCCCAGCTCACTCACCATCAGTTCTTCCTCAGTGTGCTCTTATGTTCGAGAACTCTTTCTATGGGCAGACGTTGTCCAGTTTCAGTGATAATGCTGTTGAAGATTCCTATTCTTCTTGTTACGAATCTTCACGCTATTCCTTGAAAACTGTAGCTTAGAAATTAGCCTTTTATAGTCTTTGTGAGTGTTGAGCAGCTCTAGTGAAAAAAGTGAGTTCTGCTTCTCTTTAATGATATACTTCTGACTTCTGATATAAATTTTAACCTTCTTGGCAGTACAAGGGAGTGATTCTTGATCACATAAGCAGCATCTCTCCTTCTCAAACTTTACAGGGAAAGTCAACTTCAAAATCTTCGCCACTGTTTCCTTGGTAGTCTTGTTACCAAATGGAAAAAGTCAGTGCTTCCAAATCTTCTTTTCCTTGTTCTCATCTTCTATCAGCTGACTCCCCACGTCCTTTCTCACAGTGTGCTCTGGTGGTCTAGAATTATTTCTACGTTTTCTATGGTAGAAAGGTTGCTGATGGAGATTTTTATTCTCCGTGGCACGATCACCAAGATCTTCATCTAAAATCTGGTGTTGCTTAGGCATCAGCCTTCTGGTGCTCCTACACGACCAAGATGTGCGTCGAGCTGGATGATCATTGCATCACTTGCTTGAAGAAACGATTTTTTGGGCTGTAAAAATTTCTTTTCTGGTATAACTTTATCCAAAATTCCATCTTCTGTTTGATGATCTTCATTTGACCGTTGTTTTTAATTTGCTTAGCTGCGGCAGAAAGACAATGATGTTAGTCTTACCTAGTCTTACAAAACTAAGACTTTTAGTAGCTTCAGTAACAAAGTTCCGCTGAAAATAAAGATGCTGGAGTTTCTGCTGATGAAATAAATGAGCAAGACTGGTCCTGTTTCTTCTTCCCTTTTTCTCTAAGCTGAATAACAGTGCTTCCCCACTGGACCAATGAACCTTCTTCACTTCCTTTCATAAACAAGAATCAGCTCCATGAGAGGACTGTGACTGTTTTAATTTAAATATTTCACACATCGTCCAAGAAGGTTTGCAGTGATTATCTTACTCTTTAGCTGCTGTAGCGTAGACATCAGTCTTCAGAAGTTCCAGACCAGTAATTTTTTGCAAGGGAACTTGCTGTGGAAGACCTTGATCTTCAGTTAACTTGTCTAACAATAAAAGTTTGTAATTTCTTCATTTGTTCCAGTATAGTGAAAAAAGTACCTAAGTTTTGATTCTCTGTGATGATTCGATAGGGTCCTCAACTCAGAAGGAAGATACTAGAGCTGCCGAAGAATATTGATCATCTTCCCTGTTCAACTTTGTCCTAATCTTTTTCATCTGGGTCCCTTATCCATCTCTGCTGGGGAAGTCAGCATCAAAATCCTTTCCCTTCTCTCCTTGGTGATGAAGAAAGTGGGCTCTGCTTTTCCGTTATAATACCCCAAGGGTCGTCTGCTCAGCAAAAAATACTAGAGCTTCTGATGCTCAGACGATGCTCAGATGAGCAGAAATGCCTCTTTTAGTGAGTGAGGACTTAAAATTACTAATTGGTGTATAGGCAAAAACCTGTTTCCTTGCCTAAGTTCTACTTCTTCACTGTTCAACTCTTGTTCTTGATCTTCTTTCTCTTCATCTTTGTTGAGGAACTTTCCTTGGTATGGAAAAAGTGAGTGTTTCCAATTCTTTGGTCGAAAACTTTTTTTTTGTTTTCAATGGGAAGACTGTTTTCCAATTTTAGTAATTATGCTGATAAAGATGCTTGTCGCGACTGTCTAGATCTTCACGTTCTTCATTTAAAAACCGCTGCAGCTTGGACATCAGCCTTCTGGTAGTCTTAGACCACTGAAATGTGCGTTAAGCTTGATTTTCATTGCATAAATGGCTTGAAGAAACGGTTCTTCAGTTTCAACAAGTTTCTTTCCTTGTATCTACAATCTCATCACCAGGTCTTCATTAGGCTCAGCTGCGGAAGAAAGCCTCTGGAGTTGATTTGCATCTACTCATATACTCATAAGAAATTCAGTTCTGCTTCACTGTAGTGACATCGTAAGACTATTTTTGTCTTACCCACGCATTTCTGTAGTTTCATTCACAATGTTCGTCTCATGAAGAGGATTCCGTAGCTCCTGCTGAAGATATACATAGGGGGATATCGGTATATATGCATTGATAGTGGTACTTGGCAAGGATTTCCTTTTGATTGATCACTATCATCTCCAAAAATTGTGAGTAAGCCTCTTTGACAAAAGAAGGAGGACCATGATGTGTTGTTTCTTCTTCTTCAGTACCTTGGTAGCACTTCTGCTCCAGCTATATTATGAATGATAGAAAGTAACTAGTTTTTTCGTGATTTCCTGATCTTCTAGGTTAATTTGGGTCACAACGCAGTATTTGATGACAAAATCAATTACGGTTCGCTGCCACAGTAAAATAAAAAAAAAAGTAAACCATAAATCCTGCCAATAAAATTTTCCATTTCACACATAAGCGATCCGCTCTAATCGATTTAACACGTGACATGAGAAAACATGGAAATGTTAAAGAAAAACCTATTGCTCGAAACTATAATTAACAATTACTCAAGTTGGTCTCCTCCCCAGTGGGAAAAATCAAACGTGCCTTTAATATGACACGCGTATTAGGAAAGTAGCAAAACTCATTATTAGACGGATCTGGTGTGGGCAGTAAAATTCGATATTATGACTTTTTCAGGGAAAACTGTTGACACTTAATATTTATTGCATTTGTTTAATTGATACTGCAGATGGTGTTCTCGGGAGCATGTTGTGCGGTCGATGTGCGGTGAGAAAAACGCACTTTGACTGCCCTATGACCAGATTTAGCCTCTATTGACCCGTCTAATTACCACGGTGTTTCTCGTATTGCAGAAGCCATCGACGACTAGTGGTAATGGTAATCTTGGTATCTGCATCTACCCAATAAAAAGGTGTCAACGACGTTCTGAGAAACAGCCCGGCCGTTTATTAAACAATTTTATCTCGTGTCGAGATGCTGCTGCTCGAAGGACCAGAGGATTGAGCTTGGTTCCGAATTCAACCTTGAAGAGCTTGAAGGACAGTCTTCCGCGGTTGTATGGGCGGTTGTATTGATGCAAAAATGATCAACAAACTCCCTTTGACTTTCAAACATTATCGCTTGATTGATGCTCCTGCTCAAATAAAACTTGCTCCTAAATTTAGGGGCACATTTATTCCTCTTCCTGTCCAATTTCAATCCTGAGATACTGTAAACTCTATAATAAAATGACCCCTAAATTCAGAGGCCATTTATTGATCTTTGAATGTTGAAAGTTGTTCTTTCCATCTGTAAAAAATTATATTTCTGTCAAATTATGTAATAAAATTTCCCCTACATTTAAAGGGCGCTTTATTGGTATTTGAATGTTGAAAAATGTTCGTATTTGTTGAAATTGATAATCAGTTACAAGTCTTTATAAATAAAAATTTTCTTTTTAATACAGGGGCTATATTATTGACTCCTTATAGTGGAATAATTATTTTGTTTCAGCCGCTAGGCATATTTTTGAGCCAAACTATCAAATAAAATCTGAATTTAGGGGCATTCTTATTCGTTATTCAATTTGAAAACTATCCTTGACAATTTTAAAAATTCATATTTTTGTCAAGTTGTGACAGCGTAACTATCGAATAAAGTTCTCAGGGGACCTTTAATTCAAAAAAAAAAAAAAAAAAAAAAAAAAAAAAAAAAAAAAAAAAATTAAAAGTATGCTCATTGGAAAGAACTTTCAATCTACACCCAGACCTCTTCACATAACTCAATGCTACTGTCAACATTCACTCACAACTAAACTAATAAAGTATGTCCAGTGTAGCTACCCCATATTTTCCTAAATAATTCAAAAACTACTCGAGGTTGAGTTGAGAGTTTGCTCATTGGAAAGAGAAAGAAATGTTTCATGCTTACCCTGCATTTGATTACTTCCAGACCTCCTCACAAACCTCAAAGCTACTGTCAACGTCAACATCAACTCAATAGTAAACTTATAAACCATGTCTAGTGTAGTTACCCCATTCTTTTCTCCATAAGTCAAAAACTACAAACGGTATTTAGTTGAGAGTATGCTCATTGAAAAGAGGAGGAAATTTGCTATGATAGGTATGTATCCAATTACTTCCAGACCTCTTCACAAAACTCAACGCAACTTTCGAAATTCACTCACTTATAAACTTATAAATTATGTCCAGTGTAGTTACCCTATATGTTTTTTCATAACTCAAAAACTACACAAGGTATTGAGTTGAGGGTATACTCATTGGAGAGAGGAGGAAATTTGCTATGCTTGCTAAGTTTTTGATCAGTCGTCCCAGACCTACTCACAAAAATCAACACCATTGTCAACATTCACTCACGCTCTCACAAATACATGAAAAGTATTCTTCTGTCTGTGAATTCTTCACGACGCCAGCGCAACCATAAAATAAAACCGCCCCCGGAATTCGGGGGCTTGTTCATTGACATTGAAATCTCTCCTGGATTAAGGGACCGCTTTATTCATTATCCCAACTTTCCAAAATTTATACTTTACCAGATTAAACCTTCTTCTGAAATTAGGGGCTGTTTGATTGACACTCATGAATTGAAAAGTTATCTTGCCGGTTGTATCTGCTATGAGTGCTATGCAATTTTGACACGGCGACAGTGATGGCTATTCAATAAACAAGCCCCTTAGTTGATGGACCGCTCTATTTATCCTTGATTATTGAAAATTGTACTCTCCGTTGGTTTAAATTAATATATCTGACAAGTTTTAACGGTGTAGGTATCGAATAAAATCTTCCCCTGAATTCAGGGGCTGCATTATTCACCGTTCATAAATGGAGCTGACAACAATTCCTCTCATTCATATTTGTTCCAAATCAAGACTACACATTTCTCAAATGGAATCGACCCCTGATTTCAAAAGGAGCTATATTTAGGGGCGTTTTCATTAATCCCTCACTACAGCAAAACAACAAGATTGTCTTAATTTATTTTCTATCAAAATCATCACTCGGGAACGTGAATTATCAAATGGCAAGCCCCTGTTTGTTCAGGGAGTGTTTTATTGACCTCTACAGAATTGAAAATGGTCTTTTTCTTGCATTGTTATTGACTCTTGATTGAATCACAACGTGAAAAATCAAATTAAACACCGCCCAACAAATTCAGGGGATATTTTATTGTCGATTGGATGATGAAGTAATCGCCCCAAACCCCAGTTTGTGTTTCAAGTGTTCAAAAATATGTTTCAATCAATAGAAATTGCCCCTAGATTCAGGGGCTCTTTTATTGAACATTGAAGTATAAAAAATGTTCTCTAGACAGCTCTCAATACAATGTGTTTCTCCCAAAAAATTTGACTTGCCTGAGAATATAGGGGCCCTTTTATTGGCTATTGAATGGTGGAACAGTGGTCTTTGAATCACTGTTGATTCAATCTATTGTCAAAATCAACACTGAACAACGTCTATTGTCAAATAAGACATGCCCCTCAGGGCTTTTTTCAAACCGCACAAGAAGACAGAACAGCTCTTAATTGAATCAGTTAACAATGTCAACAGTCAAATAAGAATTGCCCCTGAATTTGGGGGCTCATTTATTCAACATCAAAGGGCAAAACAGTCAATGAAATTTATTGTCAACACTCCTGCACTAATAAGACTTGTCCCCTGAATATAGTGGCTCTTTTATTGACTATTGGAGGCTGGAAAAGTGGTCTTCAAACAGTTCTCAATTAAATTAATGGTCAAAATCATCACTTAAACCATGTTGACAGTCAAATGAGAATCACCCCTAAATTCAGGGGCTCTTTCATTGACTATTATTGCAAAGTGGAACAGTGGTTATCAGAACGCTTCCGATAATTGCTCAACATCCCAGTGATTATTTTGACATGTTAACTGAGAAATAAGAAGTGCCCTGTATTTAGGGGCTTCTTTACTGGACATTGATATTAGAGAGTGGAACAGAAATCTAAAATTTGTTGTCAAAATCATCACTTCCCACTGTAATCAGGGGCTATTTTATTGTCTTTCGAGAGATGAGGTATCATAGTCCTCCAACCTCTTCCCACCCCTCGCCCACCACCTCCGTCAGGGTGATTTAATAGTCCGTATCAATCAGAAACAAACTTGAGAGACGAAGACTGATGAAGTTTTTGGTAATACGCGAAATTACCAGTTTAAAAAATTGGAACAAAGCCAGTATCTTCACCATTCCCGTCTCGCTAATAGTCATTTCCAACCAATTGGCCTTCCACTCTCCCCAGATAAGCCTCTGTCTCATCGGCGATTTATTGGCTTGGCTACTGTACCGGGTACCGGGTACCGGGTGGAAGTTAATTTAGAGAAGCGAGAGATGCCCGATACTTTATCGGCAATTTAATTACTATCCACTCAATTACTATCTATTATCATTCATATTTGTCGGCGGCGACCTTTGAAATTCCAACGTAAATCGGACTTAGAGGTATAAATTTTCGACGCAAATTAATTTGCTGCGTTTAAATTATCCGCAGCTCAATATGTTGACCAAGATGTATGAGGTGCGGTTGCTTTTAATGGACTGGAATTGGTTTTATGTCGTTTCGTCGGCCGTTGGACAGGGATTTATGGATGTGTGAAATTGAGACTGGAAATTAGCATGTAGCTTGAAGAATCCTTATCAGGGGCTGCACGTTCATGAGTTGAGGGGCTGTTTTATTGGATCTTGATAAGTGAAGAACTATTCCACAAACCTTGCTCGACTCATGTTGCACTTGTCATCAATGTTACCGGTAAAATAAAACCTTTTCCTGAAGTAAGGGAACGTCAGGGAGCGTAGAATAAAAAAAATTATGTCTCAAAAACCACAAATGACAGAGTATTCGCTCATTCGAAAGAACAGTAACACATCTCAAAAAACGTAATTTAACAGGACACGAGTTTTTAATATTTTTTTTCTGCTTTGAAGCTATTTGAATTCCAAGTTAAAATAATACCGACACTTGTGTCATCTAGCGGACGAGTGTTGACGCTTAGATGTGACACTATTTCCATACAATTATTAGCTGTTTAAGGGTCACTTGCGAATGAGCGAATTGTTCACAAGAATACCTGGAAACGATTTTCTACATGAATACATAAGAAAATATACAAGGTGATTTGAGAATTGTTTCAAGCTTGTTTCAAAGATTTGAGTAAAATTTAAAAAAAAAAACGAAAATTCATAATTCAAAAACTACAAGAGATACGACTTTTAAATTTTCACCAGTGGGCTTTCCAAAGATTCATTGAAAAATATACAAGGTGATTTGAGAAATGCCTTAAGAAGCTTGCTTCAAAGATCAGAATAAAATTCCACAAAAACCCAAAAGTTCATAACTCAAAAACTACAACAGATACGACTTTGAAATTTCCACCAGTGGATTATTCCGACGATTTTCCACAAGAACACATAGAAAAATATACAGGGTGATTTGAGAAAGGTTTTGAGAAACTTGCTTCAAAGATTTAAGTAAAATTTAAAAAAAAAACAAAATTTCATAATTCAAAAACTACAAGAGATACGTCTTTTAAATTTTCACCAGAGGATTCTTCAGTCAATTTTCCACAAAAATATACCGGGTGAGTTGGGAAATGTTTCAAGAAACTTGCTTCAAACATCAAAGTAAAATTGCTAAAAAACCAAAAAATTGGTAACTCAAACACTAGAGATACGACTTTGGATTTTTACATTTTTCAATAGAGCCTCATAAAAAAATATACAGGGTGATTTCGAAGAAAGTTTAGGAAAAGCCGTAAATTTGTGTTGATGGTTCTCTTAGACACGCGACGACAAGAACCTATTTAAAAGATCGTAACACAAAAGCTAAGATTAATAGAGACTTGAAAACTTCACCAGTAAATCTTTCGGTCAGTTTTCCACAAAAATTGATGGAAAAATATACAGGGGAAAAAGCTCACAAAAATAGACTTAAGATTGTGTTGAAAATTTTCTACCAGTCAATTCTAACCAATCATAGGCTTGCATTTTAACATGTGGCTACGGCAACGAGCAACGACCTAATTTTATCGGAAATCACCCTACTCATAATCACGTGACTGAAAGATGAATAAGTGGAAATCTCCCTGGCTTTGCATCTGGATGTAGCTCCCATATGATTACAGTGTTGCCGTCCCCACTCTCCCTAACAATCCCAACCCAACTGGTGCATGGGAGCTACATCCAGCAGCTACTATTAAATCTTCTCAAATAGTTTTGGCATAAAATTTTCTTGCCGAATCTCCCGCGAGCTCGAATTAAAAATCCGGAAATTTGTTCTCGTTGCGAATTTTTCAAGAAAATTCGCAATTCGACAAAATTTCCGGAAATAATTCGAGCTCTAGGGAGATTATAAGTGAAAATTTTTCTAAAGGCAATAAAAATATTGAGTTTTTTAGACAGTTTTCTACAAGAAAACATAGAAAAATAAACAAGGTGATTTGAAAAATTTTTTGAAAAACACTATTCATATAGGTATTGGGATAAAATTCCACAAAGATCCAAAAATTCATTACTCAAAAACTACGAGAGATACGACTTTGAAATTTCCACCAGTGGGTTTTTAGACAATTTTCCACACGGATACATAGAAAAATATACAGGGTGATTTGAGAAATTCTTTAAAAAACTTGCTTTAAAGATTAGAGTAAAATTCCACAAAAACTTAAAATTCGTAAGTCAAAAACTACGAGAGATACGACTTTGAAATTTCCACCAGTGGGTTTTTAGACAATTTTCCACACGGATACATAGAAAAATATACAGGGTGATTTGAGAAATGTTTTAAAAAACTTGCTTTAACAATTAGTGTAAAATTCCACAAAAACAAAAACAAAAAATTCGTAAGTCAAAAACTACAAAAGATACGACTTTGAAATTTCCACCAGTGAGGTTTTTATACAATTTTCCACACGAACACATCATAAAATATACAGGGTAATTTGGGAAATGTTTTGAAAAACTTGCATCAAATATTAGAGTAAAATTCCACAAAAAAACCAAAAAATTCATAACTCAAAAACTACAAGAGATACGACTTTAAAATTTCCACCTGTGGGGTTTTCACACAATTTTCCACACGAATACATAGAAAAATATACAGAGTGATTTGAGAAAGGTTTTGGAAAACTTGCTTCAAGGATTAGAGTAAAATTCCACAAAAACTCAAAAATTCTTAAGTCAAAAACTACAAAAGATACGACTTTGAAATTTCCACCAGTGAGTTTTTCAATCAAGATTCCACAAAAATTCATGGAAAAATTGGTCTAAAAATTTTTTTGAAAATTTGCGTCAGAGATTCGACTGAAATTTCCACCAAAATGCAAAAACAATTTTTGAAAAATTCATAACTCAGAAACTACAAGAGATGCGACTTCAAGATTTCCAACAGTGAGTTTCTCAGACAATTTTCTATAAGAGTCCATGAAAAAATTGATAGGGTGATTTCAAAAATGTTGTGGAAATTTTGCTTCAAAGATCAAAAATTCCACAAGAACTCAAAATTTCAAAATTTGAAAACAACAAAAGATGCAAATGGTTTACAAGAATCAATAAAAAAATATAGACTACTTAAAAAATCTTACTTCCACTTACAACTTCTTCAGAAAAGCATAAACAATAAAATTATCATTAAAAATTAATAACACAAACACTAGAATAGTAACGATTTTGAAATTTTTATCATTGCATTTTCCAGGAGATTCTTTTCGAATTCCAAAAAAAATTTACAGGGTGAATTCAAAACTTTGTCTAAAACATCCCTCAGCGTGAAATTTTCACAAAAATTCAAAATCAATCACGTCGAAGTACAAAAAAAAATATAATATCCTTATTATGTTAACGCAATGCATAGAATAATGAAATGAAATGTTATAGAGAAAGAATAAATAAATCGTTTATTCTGCAAAAATGTTATAGCTATACAATATAAAATAATACAGTGTGACCCATTTGTTTTGGGAACACCCTGATAAAAAGTTTATTTCTTAACCGATTTGATTCGTTTTTTTTTTGGATTGTAGAGCTCGAAAAATTGTATATTCTTGGCAAAAAGTGACCTTCGCCATTTTGACTTCAAGGCCTACTATGTTAGTTTTTAAGAGCAAAATTTCAGGAAACCATATTAGCGATTTTTTTAGAAAAAATCTGTGTGCGCCACTGGATTCAGCATCCTTCAAAACGGGTCTATACAAATTTTCAACCGAAAATATCAAGTTGAAAAAAGTTAAAAATTCGCACTTTAGCAATCTTTGATTCTATCAAAACAAATAAAAATGACATAAAACTAAAAATTTGTAACTTCTACCAAAACACCATCAACTTCAATGCATTTATCATTTCTTTTGATAGAATCAAAGATTATTAAAGTGCAAATTTTTAATTTTTTTTCAACTTGATATTTTCGGTTGAAAATTTGTATAGACCCGTTTTAAAGGATGCTGAATCCAGTGGCGCACACAGATTTTTTTAAAAAAAAACGCTAATATGGTTTCCTGAAATTTTGCTCTTAAAAACTAACATAGTAGGCCTTGAAGTCAAAATGGCGAAGGTCACTTTTTGCCAAGAATATACAATTTTTCGAGCTCTACAATCCAAAAAAAAAACGAACCAAATCGGTTAAGAAATAAACTTTTTATCAGGGTGTTCCCAAAACAAATGGGTCACACTGTATGTATTGTATGTAAAAATAAAATAAAAAAAAATATAAAATAGACCATTGGGGACAATGATTTTCAACTATTACGATACTTATATAAATATAAACAAAACAAAATTAATTTTCAGAGAAGAACAAGAAAAATGTTTTAAATTTAAAAACGAATATTTTTAAAATCATGAAAAAAAAATGCCAGTGGATTTTCCAGAACAATCACATGAATCAATACGAAGAGTGATTATAGAGGGTGTTTAAAAAACATTGGGAAAAAATAAAAGGAGTGATTCCTGAGGTCATTCTAAAAAAAAGTTCCGATAAACATAGGTGCGAAAACGTATCGTTTTTATTCAAAAATTGATGTTATCTCGCCCGCTCTCAACGCCACTGGACACAATATTTTTATCTATAAGGGTCAAAATCAGCCCCTTATCACTCACAACAACGCTGCCAAATTTTAAACAGATCGATAAAAATCCAACAGAATTACTAAAAAAAATTGTTTTAAAAAAAAATTCACCCTGTATCGTAGAAACGATGCGTTTTCGGACCTATGTTTATTGGAACTTTTTTTCTTAGAATGACCTCAGGAATCAATCCTTTCATTTTTGCCCAATGTTTTTTAAACACCCTGTATTATAGCAGAATTTTGTAGATAACTTGTCTCAAAGATTATGACTAGATTTTTGATTAAAAAAAAGTCAGTTTATTTTCAAAATACTTTTTCACTAAAATTCATGAAAAAGATACAGGGGGATTTGGAAATTTCAAAGAAAACCATTTTTTAAAAATTCATCAATAACTCAGACATTGGATAATTTTTATACATTCTTGAATGACTTGAAATTTTATTCACACAATATTTTGAAAGTCATTATCAAAAACATATTTTCAAAATACCCAAAAATATATACTAAATAATCATAAAAGAAAGAACAAACTTCACGAAATACCCAAAGCGGGGGTGTGGCTTTACTACTACCCGTGACGTCATCAGAGTCTGCCGGTCGTTCTTTTCATGCCTACGACCGTGTAAACCGCTCTACATTATTTTAGTAGATTGACAGTATTGACAGGACGAGAAGGAACGGATCAGATGTTTGTAGCATTGTTCAAGTTTGATTTGTTTTGTTGTTAAACAAATAAAGGGATTGCATTCTTTTTTTCGCTTGTAGATTGTATGTACTTCCAGTCCGTTGGAGTAGATTTTATTAGCAATAATAATATCATTGATGAGGACAACCGACTTGAAGGATAAAGTGTATATTTTACTTCTACTGTGACGTCACGAGTATCACGACAGAATACGCGCGTTTCTGGTGGGCGGAGCCAGGTGCAATTTTTAGTAATTAATTACTACATTATTGAGGGGCGCAGGTTAATTTATAGAAATACCCCATTGTCTCTCCACCCCTGCTCCCCCTCCACAACCCGTCACGTAGCTCCCATTAAAACGCTCCAGCTCAACAACAAGCCCCAAACAGCCGCTCTCCAACTTTCTCCACTGTCTGCGTGCGCTTCTCCATACAAATCCCGTCTCTCTCGACGATCGTAGGAAATTACAGCGCTACTATCTTCCATTTTACGCCCGAAAATTTCTTATTCCAATTTCCTGTTCGCGTCTGTCAGTTGTTATGACTCATTTTCTGATAAGGGCCAACGCTGGAGGACTATTATGCAATAGAACTATTACACAAAGGGCTTATCTTCCATTATATGTCACGGTTTGTGGGGAATTGGAGGCTGTGTTTTCGAGTTGCATTGCAAGACTGGAGTCTTGATTTGACGGTGGTATTGTGGAGTGTGGAGGGCCTTTATTTTGAGTTTCTATGGAGAATGAGGGAGACGAGACGGAACAGGATGTTTATTCACTCCATTGGAATTCTTTATTAGTTTATTGGGTTGGTTTGATTGAATTATTGAGGACTGTAGATTTCATTGAAGATGGACGACTCAATATTGCAGAAACTGCCTCTAAGTTTGATTTTATGCATTTCAGATTGTCACTGGGGAATTTTACAGGGAAGAATTCGTGAAAAAATATACAGAGGGATTTGGAATTTTTTTTAGAAAACTCATACAAAATATACAGGACGATGGAAAAATTTTGAAGAAAATTTCCTACCAGTCAATTCTAACCAATCATAGGCTTGCATTTTAACATGTTGCTATAGCAACGACCTAATTTTATCGGAAATCACCCTACTCATAATCACGCGACTGAAAGATTAATAAGTGGAAATCTCCCTGGCTTTGCATCTGGATGTAGCTGGATGATTACAGTGTTGCCGTCCCCACTCTCCCTAACAATCCCAACCCAACCAAAGTTTACTATAGTAAACTTTGACCCAACCCAACTTTCACAGACAGAGATAAGGCAAACGGCAACACTGTGGTTGGTGCATGGGAGCTACATCCAGCCGCGAGTGCTTGACAGCTGTTAAAAACACTAACAAATATTTTTGATAAATGATTTATTTTCAACTTCCAATACAAAGTTGCAATGTTATCAATTATGGACAAGATTGGTTATAACTTCCAAATGTTTTATAAAATCCTTATTCCCTTCTTTCTTCCTCAATGGCGAGTAGAGTAAGGAGCCGTTGGTTTCTTCCACTAAATGCAAGGTGAGTCCTGGGTTATGTTTTTTCCAATGATCAGTTTTGGCATGAAATTTTCTTGCCGAATCTCCCGCGAGCTCGAATTAAAAATCCGGAAATTTGTTCTCGTTGCGAGTTTTTCAAGAAAATTCGCAACTCGACAAAATTTCCGGAAATAATTCGAGCTCTAGGGAGATTATGAGTGAAAATTGGCCTTCAAAATTTGTCGTAAATTTTCATAGAAACAAAGACCGTTTTTATATTATTTATAACTCCAAAAACTACAAGATATACGGTTTAGAGAGTTTCACCAATACATTTTTTAGAAAATTTTCTACAGAAGTCGATGAGAAAATATACAGGATGATCTAGGACATTCTGTAAAAAAAATGCCTTAAATATTTGCGGGTAATTTCTATAGAAATCACGGTGTGATTAGATACCAAATCAATAATTTTGAATTTATACTGTACTGTGATGTATCACTCACCGGACCCAAAATAACACATTACATCACTAGAACCGGTAAAATGGGGTTAGAAGAATATATGATTTTAACTAGCTTTGTAGGTTGTTGCATGGTTTGGTTGTGCTAAGAATGAGGGATGTGAAATGTCATTGAACTACTCGCCAGAAATAAACAAATGGACTGATAGGTACTTTAATATGTCATTTCCCAGCCTAGTAACGTAAATAACTATTTAAGATTCATAGCTCAAAAACCACATAACGAAGTTATCCCAATTATTTTGCAAACAAGTTTCTATAAGAATCAATGAAAAAATATACAGGGTGGATTTCATGAGTAACGTCCGTCGATCTTGCTTTTGAAATCATAAATAATTTTTGGTATAACATCATAATACGTTAATTTTGCTTTCAAAGCGATCATCATGATGGTGAATTTTGCGGATAACGTCCGTCTATTTTGCTCACGTCAGTTTTGCTTGCAAAAAAAATCAATATGCATGGTGAATTTGCTGATAACTTTCGTCGGTTTTGCTTTCAAAGTTCTCAATTTTCCTGTTTCAGCATCACGTAAGTTAGTGTTGCTCTCGAATAAATATATGATGCACAATGGTGAATTTTTTGGGTAACGTCCGTTGATTTTGCATTCAAAAGCTTCTTTTTTGGGTATGACGTCCTTGATTTTTCTTCCAAAGTGATTTTTATGAACGATTCGAATATCACATGTCAGGTTTGCTCTCAAATAAAGATTATTATGATGTATAATGGTAAATTTTGAATAACGTCCGTCAACTTTGCTTCAAGAGAACTTTCCTTTTTGGGTATGGCGTACCTTAACTTTGCTTCCAAAGTGATCATTATGATGCTAAGTGGTGAATTTTGCGGATAACGTCCGTCTGTTTTGCTTTGATGGTGATTTTTCCTTAGAAACGTCCGTTAATTTTGCTCTGAATCCTTTTTTCCAATAACTTATTTCAGTTTTGCTTTCAAAAAAGATCATTATGCCGCTTAATGTTAAACTCAATGATAACTTCCAGACAGAAATATAAGAAAACTTGCCGAGAACATGTACGTGAAATTTTTACAGAAATCGCGGAATAATGCCAAAACCATGTTCAAAACTATGTATCATGTATCTAAAAATTTTCCGCAATTGAAAAGAGTCCAACAAAAATATGTTATAGGTAACGGGACCGTTTTATTTGATCTGGGACTGCTTTGAAGTTATCCAGAAAAATGTCTCAACAGAAAATTTCTGTGAGCCTTATCATTCAAATAATGAAAACTGTCAAACAAATGAAGGGACCATTTTTTCTGATCTTGGACCACTTTAAAAGCATCTAGGAACTCTGCAATCGAATATTTTGTGGAGTTTGATCATTCAACCCTTGAGAAGAGTCCAATAAAAATAGGTAATAGGCAACGGGACCGTTTTATTATATCTGGGACTGCCTCAGAAACATTCCTGTGAGTTTTATCAATCAAATAATGAAAACTGTCAAAAATTGACGGGACTATTTTATCGGAGCTGGACTACTTTAATCATCTAATCACTTTCTGCAATTGAATATTTTTTCGTAGTGTTTAGTCATTCAATTCTTGAAAAGAGAGAGGACCATTTTATCTGAAATTCCGTCCGGTCTTATCATTCAATTGATAAAAATGTTGTGCCTCTTTGTGACAAATCGTTTTATTTTAAACTGGTCTGGTTTTAAACTTGATAACTCTCAATGACGGGACTGTTTCATTTGTCCTTGGACCGCTTCAAAATATATAGAGTCTTTCCGCAGCTAAAAAATTTCGTCGACTTCGATCATTCCCCTGATAAAAATTCGAATAAATGACGGGACCATTTTAAACAGACAATTTCATCATGGAATTGCTAAAAAGTGACAAATAAAATAGTCCCTAAAATAAGGGACCATGAGTCTTGAATCGTTAATAATACATAAACTTTCAATCATTTTGACTGAAAGATTTCTAATCAGAAAAGGAATCACTCTATAAATTACCCCCTCCATAATAATCCCATTATCAAAATACACAATCGAGAACAACATTCACATGAACAAAACCGAATAGCGGCAGTTGTCCCATAATAACCCCATTACCATTGATTAAACATGGTTCATTATCGTAACACTTCGTGAATATAAATCTAGTTGGTGATTTCACCCCGACCAGGCCATTTCCCTCCCCCATGCCGCCATGTATAGCATGCATAATTGAATCAAATATTTCAAGATAAACCTTCCCAAAATGAAGAGTAAATAAACCATTTACCCTCAAAGCTCGTAATTTTTGATGGGTATTGAGGGCCAAAGTGATGCTTTGTTGGGGGCTTTATGAGTCAGTGGCGATACGTACTGAGCTGAATTGGACAGGACAAACTGCAAATTGTTTTCGTAGAAAACCCCTTAATTAATGCGCTATTATTAATGGATTATTAATTAATAACAAATTAGGAAGTCAATAACAAATTGTGGAATGTTTTTTGATGCTCTCAAAGCGATATGAAGACGAGTAAATCATTATTGACAGTCCATTTTTATAATTATTCGTCTCAAGGGTTCAATGATCATCCTCTATGAAATATTCGATATCGGAAAGTTTTTGGATGGCTTTAAAGTGGTCCAAGTATAGTTAAAAGGTTCTCATCAACATAAAACTTAGGAGCTATTATTATATTTCTCAGTTCTCAATAGTCTAATATTAAAAAAAATTAAACAGTTTATTGCGGAATGTTTTTGGACGCTTTTGAATCGGTCCAAGAACAAATAAAACGGTCCGGTTAATGAGGGATAGTTTATCGGATTCTTTTCAAGGGTTGAATGATCAAACTCCACGAAATATGCAATTCCGGAAAGTTCTTCGATGATTTTAAAGTGGTCCAGGATCCGATAAAATGGTCCCGTCATTGGTTTGACGGGAATTTTCAGCTGAAGAATGTTTCTGGATGACTTTAAAGCAGTCCTAGATCGAATAAAACGGTTCTGTCACCAAGAGAATACCTTTATTAGAGTCTTTTCAAGGGTAAAATGATCAAACTTCACAAAATATTCAATTTCAGAAGAGTTCTAGATGATTTCGAAGTGGTCCAAGCCAAGATCAAATAAAATGATAAGACTGACAGGAATTCCCAACTGAGGAATGTTTCTGGATGACTTCAAAGCAGTCCCAGATCAAATAAAAAGGTCCCATCACCAATGGACTATTTTTTTGTTTCAACAGTTGAATGATCAAACTCCATGAAAAATTGGGTTGTGGAGAGATTCTAGATCATTTTGTAGTGGTCCAAGATCCGATAAAACGGTCCCGTCATTTGTTTGACAGTTCTCATTTGAATGATAAGACTCATCTATTACCTACTTTAGTGAACTCTTTTCAAGGGTTGAATGAGTGGTCCCACGTCAAATGTAACGGTCCCGGACTCTTTTCAATGATCAAATAAAATGGTCCGTCATTTGTTTGACAGTTCACATCGTTCAAATGATAAGACTAAGAGAAATGTTCTGTTAAGGAATGTTTCCGGATGACTTTGAAGCAGTCCCAGATGAAAAAACCGAGAGACCATTTTTTTATTGGACTATCTTTAAAGGTTGAATGGTCAAACTCCACAAAGCATTCAATTGCGGAAAATATTAAGATGGTTTTAAAGCGTTCCCAAAATAGATCAAGTGGTACCGTCATAGTTAAAACAGTCCCATTATTGGAAGACTATTTTCAAATTGTTTTCAAGAGTTGAGTGATCAAATTCTATGAAATAATGTGAAATATTCAGTTGCGAACAAATTTTGGATAGTTTTTGGTTGGTCCAAGAACAGATAAAACGGTCCCATTATTGGCCCGTCAATAAACAGTGGAACGATGCCCTAGCTGAGAGACTATTTTACCACTTTTCAATAATCTAATTATATAAAACGACGAAACTGTTGATTGGAGAATGTTTTTCGATGATATAGAATTCGTCCAAGAATAGTAAAACGGTCCCGATATTGTAGGACCATTTCGTTGGACTATTTTCAACGATTGAATGATTAAACTATACTAAATAATCATTAGCGGAAAATTTTGAGATGATTTTAAAGCAGTATAAGAACCGATTAAATGGTCCCGTCATTAAGGGACTATTAATTGGATCATTGACAAGGGTTTAATGATGTAACATTGTGAAATGCCCATTTGAAGAATGTTTTTGAATGGTTTTAAAGCGGTCCCAGGACAGATGATGGTCTTATTCCCAAGGGGTCTGATAAACTCGATGAAATTTTTAATTATTGCAGAACGTCTTTAGATGGTTTTGAAGTGGTCCAAGATCAGATAAAATGGTCCCATCATCATTTATTGAACCATTTTCGATTATTGATTGATACAAAATACCCAATTGCTGTTTTTAAGATTATTCTGAGCCGGTCCAAGAACAGATAAAGTGGTCCCGGGATATTTTATTGTCCGTTTTATTAATGGAATTGTTATGGAGCGCCAATCTATCACGTATTTCCCTTTCAGATTAGAACCTTTAAACCATAATTAATCATCCGTGCCACACTATGAACAAAAATAGACTCATTTACATCTGTGTTCAATTTAATGGTGGCTTTCAACAAGCATACTTAGCTCTATTAGTAGACTTAAGTCCACTCCAGCCTTAAGGCAGTTCTTAATATGCCATCAGCGCCTTAAAATCATTAGTGTATGTTTCTTAATAGTTCTACACCGCGCGGTGTCAAAATAATGTATTAATCAGTAAATAGAAAGCGATTTTGGATCTCATAAAACAGGGTATTTTTGGATGGCATGAGTGCCATAATTAATAAATCTGGAATGGTTTGTTTTGGAAGTATGAACGACCCATTAACTGGAAATATATTTGTTTTTGAATTCTAAATCACTCTGTATTTTTTTGTGGATTTTTCTGTTTATTTTTTATTAATCAATTTCTGTAGAGATGGTCTGGAAAATGAAACTGCACAAAATGTTCATTCAATTGAAAAAATTGTGCAAACAGTTCTAGGAATGATTTTTATGGTGAGTTTACTGATGGCAGGAATGTTCTAAATTTTCTTTGGAGGTAGGTACTACAGCGGTACATTAAATAATGTGCTGCCCCCCTTGTCACTACATTAAACTAAAACGACTACTAATCAACAATATTATGATAAATACGCCCTTAATCTCTCAAACCTCATTTAAGGCCCCCCCTGGCAGTTTTATTATTTGAAAAGAGGGTGCCGTTATCTTTGTCTGTGTTATTACGTGATATAACAAGTGGCTCGAAAACGGAAATTACACAAACTATTTTCAAATCGTCTCCCACTCAGTGTTTCAGTGCAGAGAGAGCAGAGTGTTGGCTGATAACGACGCCATTTCCTTTCGTTTTACAAAACGTTTAGGTTCATATAAACGGGATATACAGCAGGATCAGGGGCGGAACAACTGGGAAGAAACGAGTTTTGGAAAGTTTTTTTACTGTTAAATTTTATTGACACATTTTTTAAACACTGTATTTTGGGATGGTTCATTTTATATTTAATTTGGTTTTGAAAAATTGACTTCAAATTTCACAAATTTGTCAAACCTTATGTTTTGAGGGGATTTATGCCATCTGTCCCAATGTTGTCTGATTTTCCATGTACAGGGTGTCCTAGTTGAGACAAAACGTTTTCTCAGTTCTAAATTAAAAAAATCATAAGACCCACAATTTTTGAAAAATATTTGTGTTTTGAGTCCTAGTTTTTTCTAATTCACCACATACACACACCACAATGTTCGAGAATTTGACTTCGAATTTCACTAACAATTTTCTCAAATCCGGTATTTTGACTTGATTTTTGTCCTAATTTTCCATATACAGGGTGGACTTGATAAGACAAAAAAAATTAGCTCCATTCCACAATTTGACTTTAAATTTATTTCACAAACTTGTCAAACCCTGTGAATTGAGTTGATGTCATTCGTCATTGTTTTGTCAAATTTTCCATATACAGTGTGGTCAAGTTATGACAAAACATTTGTTTTATCTCCAAATTGAAAAAAATCCTAACCACAATTTTTGAAAATTTCAGTTTTAATTTCATTGATATTGTTCTCCAACCCTGTATATGAACTTGATCCATGACATGTTTGTCCTAGTTTTGTCGAATTTTTCATAATCAGGGTGGCCTAGTTGATAACATTTTTTTTTTCACCTCCAAATTTAAAAAACCCATTTCTACAATTTGACTTTTAATTCAATTGACAAATCTGTCAAACCTTGTGATTTAAAATTTTCAAATTTTCCATATAAAGTATAAAAGGTTGTTTAGTTAGGGTTAGGACATAATAGTTTTTTCATCTGCCCATTAAAAAATCATAACTCCCGCAATTTTTGAGAATTTGACATCAAATTTCATTGCAAATTCTCTTATACCTATTGTTCTGACTAGATTTATGACATTTGTCCTGATTTTGTCGAATTCTCCATATACAGGATAGCCTATAGTTGAAAAAAAAAAAATGTGTGTCCCCCAAATTGGAAAAATCATAATTTCTAAAATTTCACTTAAAAATTAATTTCACAAATTTGTCAAACCCTGTAATGTTGTCATATTTTCCATAAACAAGATGGTCTAGTTGGGATAAAATATTTTTTTCAGCTCCAAAGAAAAACAAACAACAAAAACCGCAATTTTTGAGAATTGAACTTCAATAGGCAATTTTCTCAAACCGTGTATTTTGACTTGTTTTATGACATTTGTCCTATTTTTGTCGAATTTTTCATAATATAGAGGGTGGCCTAGTTAAAACAAAAACATCTTTTCTCAGATCCAAATTGAAAATCAAAATTTTTACAATTTGACTTCAAATTTATTTCACAAATTTGTCAATTCCCATGATTTGAGTTAATTTTTGCGATTTGTCTTAGTTTTGTCAAATAATCCATATACAGAGTAGCTTAATTACGACAAAAGATTTTTTCACCTACAAGTTAAGAAATTCATAACTACCTCAATTTTTGAGAATTTGACATTGAATTTCATTGACAATTTTACCAAACCCTATAATTTGACTTGATCTATGAAATGTGTCAAAATTTTGCCAAATTTTTTATATTCAGTGGCCTAGTTAAAAAATATATCAGCACCAAATTGAAAACATTATTGTCTCTACAATTATTTGTCATCAAATTCATTTCACAAATTTGTCAAACTCTGTAGTTTGACTAGATTTATGTCACTTGTTCTAGATTTGTCAAATCTTCCATATACAGGGTGGCTCAGTCAAAGTCAAAACCAAACGTTTTTTCAGTTCCAAATCAAAAAAGTTTCGATTCTCAACATTTCCGAGATTTTTATTGGAGCTTTTAGGTGTTAGGGTATTTATTAACATTTTCTTTTTCTCTATTTCAAGTTATTTTATAACTCAACGTTTATTTACCTTCTCAATGTATTTTTATTACTTTAAAATTTTCCTTCAAAATTTTTCAAATCATCCTGTGTATTTTCCCTTTAATTTTTGTGACAAATTTCAAAATCGTATTCCTTGTAGTTTTTCTGCTATGAATTTTTAGAAATAGTTCTTTTATTTCTGTCAAAATTTAACACAAATCTTGGAATCTGAAAGTTTTCCCCTTAGGTTTTCGCTTCATTATGTATATCTTTTCATTGATTCTTGAAGAAAATTGTCTGAAAAAATATGTGGTAAAAATTCCAAACCCGTTTTTTTTGGTTTTTGAGTTATAAGTAGAAAAATATGTTTTCAAATTTTGTGGAGATTTGATGCCAATCTTTGAGGCAACATTTCTATAGAATTTCCCAAATCACCCTGTAAATTTTTTTATGAACTTTGAAAAAAAATTGTCTGAAAAATTCACTGGTGAAAATTTCAAAATTGCATCTTTTGTGGTTTTTGAATTATGAATAATTGAAGAATTTGTTATTGCATTTCTAAGTAAATTTCACGACAATCACCAAGACAAGTTGGTCACACAAATCACGCTGTATATTTTCGGAATTATAAATGGACAAAATATTTCAATCGATCTGGCAACACTGTTATCATCAAGCTACATTTGGATTATCTTGCTAATAATAATTGCTTGCCATTTGACATTTGCAGTCACATTTGACATCAACAGTCATATTTGACAGTTTCAGACAAGTTTTATAAACATTCTTATCCACTATAATGCGTTCAGCACCGAAAGACTATCAATCAAGCCGTATCCCACAATCACAAAAAAAAACGAAATTTGAGTGACACCAACATCCTACCAAGACCGCAAAGTAATTATCGGCTAATTAGGCGTGAAACTAAAAAACCAACGACGAAAGATGCAATTCGAAACCCAAATTAGGCACATACGGTGGCTTGTAAAGTCCATATGAGACTTCCTGGACTCGAGAAATGTGACATTAATCATAAAACTGCTAAATTCAAATTTATTCTTAGCTTGTCTCTTGAAAATCCCATAGTGAATTTCAAGAAACAAGCATTTTCATATCATTAACAATTAACGTGGAATTTTTGGAAAAATTCATTTCTTGCCGTATGTGAATTGTGAATGAAAGTGGTTACATGGTAAGTGTGGCGGCATCTTTCAAAATGAGCGCCAACTATACCAGAAGTACATTTAAATTACAGATTCCTATCTTCAGTAATGTCAACTAGCAAACCTGAGCGCGATCAACAACTAGGTGGCACTGAAGCTCCAGAAGATTGATTCTGTATGTTGTCTAGGTTTTAGTGGCTAGATGGCACCACAATCCGCCTCATAACTTCATAACGTTCAAATTCAAATGACATGAAAAATCGCACTTTGTTAAGTTGCTAGGTTGTCACTATTTACGAGTTGCTGAGACATTATTTTGAGTTTCAACTGATGAAACATCTACTTCTTTATCCGTTGCTTTGACTAATTATCATTTCACCAATCTTCAATCATTATCATCAAAATAATAGTTAAATTACGCATTGATGTAGGTTTTGATTCGGAAGTGATGATTTTTCAATAAAAAGGAACACCACCTACCCCTATGGCTTTGTCATTCAAAATAAAAAATTTTTGAAACTTTCTGGATCAGAGAATCGAAATGTCGAAGGATGCTAATTTTATGTACATTTCCTGAAAATCTGAACCCTAAGAGTCAAGAATGTAATTCACAACACATTTCATCGATAATAAGTAATAGTAATTGAATAGATCATAGACGTATAACCAAGGCAATTATACGTCTATGGAATAGATAAACAACTTGAAGGCGGGCACACCCAGTGACGCGTACTGCACACCAACCATGTAGGGTCTGTTTGTTCTCCTTCACCAATACAGTCAATACGAGCGCCTAAAAACCACTATATGATTCCATCTAGATTTGACTTTGACAGAACATTTGAATTGGGGTTATGTGTTATGTTATGTTTTGATTTGAATAAAGTGTTAATTTTCAAATTGTTTTATATGTTGTTTCGTTTCTTGGTTATTTGAACAATGAAATAATAAACAACGAACTAAAAAGTGATATTATTTGGTCGAGGAGAACGAAATAAGTTTCGTTTTTTTTTATGGTGATCATGTTTTGTTCAGGAACAATAATACCTGTCCCATACACGTCTCATCATTAAAAAAACAATGTTTAAATTGAATTTTAAATCTTTGGTTTGCAGATTCGAAAGTTCGAAAGTAAATTCAAAGTTCAGAGCAGGACTACCTACTGAAATCTCACATCTTGCCATTCGTGTTATAATTAAGTAGGTACCTATTCATCTAACTTTACTGTTTTACAATGCCTGCATTATTTTTTAATTGTTTGTTCATATACTAAACTAAATGTTACATATATACCTCATAGAAATGACAGTAGTACGTATGGAAGGGGCCCGCTAACTGCTAACTTGGTAGCTTAGTATTTTGCAAAATAAATAAATGACTTGAGCACAAAAAAGAGTCTTTAATTGATCAAAATAAAAAAAAAACATGGACTTGTAAACTGTTTGCTAGAAATATGTATTCTAAAACCGTAGAAGAAAATCAAACAACATAGCGTCTAATAAAGTAATATCATTTATTACAGGTCCATAATATTTTTATCAAAAAAAGTAACACTATTAAAAAATAGATCACTACACAAATTATGTGTTTTTGCACATCAGGTAGGTATAACAGCCGATTCATACAGAGATACAGTATAATCTTGTATGGCATTGTCTGCAATAGAACTTAAATATATTTCTCAGTTTTGTACAAAATCAATTCACATCATGTGGATTTTTCTGTTTTTATCATTTAGGTATTACATTTTCAGACAATAATCATGATCTAGCAAAGAAAACCTCCTCTTAACATCTCGATTGATAGAAATTATCTCAGAAGGACTTGGTTTCTTGTAAGTAGCCTTTTTTTTTAATGGTTGAGAAAAACCTGTCCTGTTTCTGGATTTTTTTATTTTCAGGCTCATTCTGAGCAACCGAAACAAAAGTTGTGCTTGTTGCTGACAATGGTAGATCCACCAATTTATTAATTGTGTCTAGGTGACACTGTGTTTGCAAAATCACTTCTTCTTCGATATTGCTGTTATTTATTTGCTGCAATTTCATGAATGTATTAGTCACATTTGCAGAAAATTTGTTCCATAAAGTCTCTGATGACTTTTTATGTTGTTCTAGTAGCATGTTATTGATACTAAGGAATACTGGGATCGGATTCCTGATCCTGACTATTTATTGAGTCTTTTTCTTGCAATATATTTTTATGAAAGTAAGTCATTTCTATGAAATGGATATGTTTGCAGATTGTATTTGCAATAGGAAAGTTGTTACAGGTGCATGAATATGTATGATGGCAAATCTTGCATTCTTTGCACATCAACTCACAACAACTTTCATTGCGAAGTTTTTCAACACAATATGTTTGTTCCTGTTGTTGGTTTGATAAAATGGTTTTGATAAGCCACTTTGTATTTTCTTCAGCTACATCAACAGAAAAATTACTTGACATAGCAGCCATATGTTTCGTAAGTATTGGTTTTGAATGAATGGTATGTGTTTTCCTTTCACTCTTTTTATAAGCCTATCAACACATTTGTCTCTTATAAACTTCAATAGGGCATGTAAAGTTTTATCTAACCTTTTAACCTTTTTGCCATCTAAATAAAAGTATTTTATTGATTTATGTATAGACTCTAAACGCATATTGGTATTTATACCACAACCTTTCCGGAAACAGTAAGCCCACTTTTCATAATTTGCACCATAATAATTCTGAAAATATATACCAAAGTTTTTAGTGTCAGAGTCTGCAAGGAACCTTGACACGGTATTTTCAAAAAACTGAACAAATTTGTCTTTATTCGTGTTTTGCTGTAGAAATTTGATCAGTTTATAAACCTCTGCTCTTTTGTTTTTGTCACTGATTTTTGATAAATTTTGTTGCCACGCCCTGTCAACGTGCCAGGAACAAAGAAGCTGGTGGATGACTTGACCCATTATTGAGCACCATGCGTTGTAAAAAGTGGAAACTATATCACTCATAAATGTTTTAGGAGTGATAACACCCTAGTGTAGGTGTTATCACAGTGTTAATCACAGTAAAGAAAAGTTCATAAATGTATTACTAAACATGAAAGCCACAGGTATACCTTCACCGAACTCATCCACCACCAAGAGGCTTGTTAGTTCGAAATCATAGCTATTTAAACCGTGAGTTCCATCTATAGCTATGATATTATTGCCAAATTTCTGCAACATACTTTTTTGGAAATCGGTCATGACTTTTCAGTCAGACCTATAGCTGCGCTGATGACGCCTGATAGGCAGAAACGTTCGTAGATTGGTCTGACTGAGAAGACAATCTGCTCGAAATACTTTTTCATTGTATTTTCATCAAACTTCTGAAGCTATTTTTATGTATTATTTGATAACCTGGTACAAAATCAAAATCCTATATACTAATTTTTAACAGTCAAAATATTTCCTCTATAGGTATCTTGACTTAAGAGTAAGTTCTACCTAATGAGATTTTTGGTAATTATTTTACAGAAGGTAAGTTTTTTTGTAATCTACTTGCTTACCTACCCATAAAGAATATGAGAATAAGGCCGAAATTAAGTGCGCAATTTTTCATCTTGAATAAAGTATGATATAGATCTTCGAACATAAAAATGTTTAATGGTCGAAGCAAGGTCGTACGATACCTAAGTAGTTGTTCAAGGCGTAAATCTTTGACTAATTATTTTAAAACAAAAAGTTCATAATGAACAAGCGTCCACAACAACTTACTGGTTCAAATTCAGGAACAATTGATGACAATATATAGGTATGTGGCGCCCCGCTCTGAAAAAACTAAGTTAATATTTGAGTACCTATTTGAGTTTATCGTCATCAATATCCCCATGCAGTATCCCGAATTTCGTCCAATTGCCATAGCCATTGCAACCAGCGTTGTGGACCCATGTTCATATGAACTTTTTGTTTTGAAATTAGTTAAAGATTCACCCTTTGAAGTTTATACAAGTACTTAGGAGAAACCCTGTATAAAAAAGAAATGTATTGAAAAAAAAGAAAAAGAATAATATGTAGGTAGTATGTAATCTAATATACATACTAAAATAGAAAAAAAACTGAACCGAAATGAACCAAAAATTTGGATTGTATTAAATTTGCATGGGATTCCTGTCTCTACCATCAAGATGCGTAATGAGATATTAATCAATACCTACCTTCCAGGTTTTCAAATTCCAAAACTTCGGTTTCCATTTCAACATTATGATCTGTGAATAAATGTTTTCTCAAGTCTAAATTGTGTTGAAAAGAAGTCTTGCAGTTCTTTTCCAAACATTTGAAACTCCATTTAGACTGATCGAATGAAACTTTATTTTTGACATTGTGAACTGTTCTTTCATGCTTGTTCAAATTGAACTGTTTCGAAAAACTTTTTCCGCAAATAGCACACAACACACCCATGATTACGTGATAATAAATTAGTTTCCAAGAGTACGATCGAAAAGACGCTACAAAACAACAATGACAACACGCAAATTCAAATATAATTTTCCCGCAAAAACAAACATTACATAACCTCAAACCCCAAAACGTCAAAATGTATCCGTCATTTCATCCAACCATCCAACCAATGAAAACACGGAATCATAGTGGAGTCTATCTCCTCGTCAGTCAATGCACACTTACCCACACTTTTCAACACTGCGGCGTTTGTTACGCGGTTAGTTCAACAGCGTGTTTTTTTTATACAGGGTGTTTCATTAATATTGCAAAAAAATTCAGGGTGAGTTTCCCCACTTAAAAATAATAAGAAAACTTCATATAAAGGTGTGTCCGGAAATGCTTCGTTACAGAGCTACAGGGTGTTGAAGTTTTATTTTTATTTTTGTTTTTTCTAAATAATATTTGAACCAATGTCTATATTTCCATATAAATCGGTATTTGAGGGTTTCTTTTTATGCGGAATTCGAATTTTATCTCAGTTTGGCTCTAACTTGTAGAGGGCGCCACCTACACTCATTTGTCCTGACATGTACAGCCATAACTTTTTTGGACGTAACCGTATGACATATTTGAGTGAAAAAACATATTTCTCCTTTATTTTTATGCAAAAAAGGCATACTTGTTAGAAGTCGCTACGTGTCACCATTTTCGAGATATTTGGATTTGAAATAATTAATACATGGGATTTTGAAATTATGGCGAAGGTAACCTGCTAGATGTTATAACATATTACGCATTAATGCTTCATATTTTCAGTGAAAAAGATAAAAGTCGACTTCTGTGTAATATTATCGACAACGCTTATTCAAAAATTATTTAAATATAAATAAATGAAAAAACTGAAAAAAAAAATACTTTAACACCCTGTAGCTCTGTAACGAAGCATTTCCGGCCACATCTTTATATGAAATGTTCTTTTGATTTTTAAGTGAGGAAACTTATCCTGTATTTTTGGCACTATCAATGAAACACAATGCTCGGCCATAATTTCATTATCATATGTATTCATTATTTCAAATCTACATATCTCGAAAATGGTGGCACGTAGCGACTTCTAACAAGTATGCCTTTTTTGCATAAAAATAAAGGAGAAATATGTTTTTTTACTCAAATATGTCATTCGGTTACGTCCAAAAAAGTTATGGCTGTACATCTCAGGACAAATGAGTGTAGGTGGCGCCCTCTACAAGTTAAAGCCCAACTGAGATAAAATTAGAATTCCGCATAAAAAGAAACCCTAAAATACCAATTTTTATGGAAATGAAGACATTGGTTCAAATATTATTTAGAAATAACAAAAATAAAAATAAAACTTCAACACCCTGTAGCTCTGTAACTAAGCATTTCCGGACACACCTTTATATGAAGTTTTCTTATTATTTTCAAGTGGGGAAACTCACCCTGAATTTTTTCGCAATATTAATGAAACCCTGTATATCAGTAGCCTAGCTTACACCGATAACTCTTCTTCTTCTTCTTTCTTTGATGGCTTTGCTCCTAGGCAATTGCCAGCTCGATCCCTCATTAGGTTTACACCGACAACTTGGTCCGCGGACCAAGTACTAAATTCGAACTATATCAGAACCAAATATTTGGTTCGAAAAGTGTAAACAGTTGCTAACTAAGCTGGTACGCTCTTGGTTCGGTACTTGCCAGCAGGTGTACCGAACTAAATTTGATTCGATCTGGATCAAAATTATGAGGTTATGTTGATTGTTATTATTGTGAATTGTGTTGGTTCTGAGTTTTTCAAGGCAATCTGAGCGCGTATTGGAAATGCCTAAGCGTTACAGAACCTCCGGTGAATGTTGGCTTCTGATTGGTTGGCATCTTGGCGGTTGGATTGCTTCTTGATATTGCCAATTGATCATTTTCAAACAGCTGATTTTGACGTGTCCTGGAGGACAAGCTCAGGTTTTATTCATATGAGTTCATGGTCACGATTTATGCATTTTCAGAGTTTTTGTTGGATTTTTGTAATTTTTTTGATTTGAAGTGAAAAGAACAGGTTCTTTTCTATATTATTGAACTGTGCAGAGTTGATTGGTGTCATAATAACTCTAGTTTGATGTAGTTTTTCGGGTAGTGCAAGTGCATCAAACAAACAGTTTCTCTTGTCAAATAAAAGGATTTTATAATGGGGAGAAGTGATTATTATGAACAATTGGAACAGACTGTCAAAGACAGTTGTAATAATAAACTAAAAGTCATTGGTGGGATGGATCCATAATTTATTGAAAGACTTCAAGATGCACGATTTATCGTCCCTGCCAGAAGTAACCTTCATGGTTTGTTTACAAAATAATGTTAAGAATTGGCAGCCCATGTAAAATTATTCAACTATTAGGTAAGGGTATTTTGTCAAATGTTTTCCAAAAGGAGTACCTACTATTTTTAACATTATTTCACCTGTTTCAAAATGCCTAGAGCATATACGTCCCTATTTTATCTGGGATTCACTTGATGGGCCTCTTTTTAACGCTTTAATCCACATCTCTTGCCTCTGCTTGGATAAGCCATTGGCTGCGCCATTGGTATAATCACCAGCATTTTTCAAAACAGCAGGTAGGTATTCTTAAAAATATCTCATTGCAGTTGCACAGTTAACCACAGCACAAATAGACGTCATTATGGAGCCCTGAAGTCTCTCATTTCATTAAAAAAGCATAACGATCTTCAAAAAGTACCGAAAACCATCATGAAAGTCGAAGAAAACAACATTGTCATAACATAGTTTTGTTTTGTTTGTCCTCCAGCTAACATGGCAATGCCCGCCATGACGTCATCTGAAAATGGTCTATTACACTTAATCTCACTTTTGTGTTTACAATCACCTTTTCTCTGTATTTCTTTTTGGTTTTTGTGAAAACTTCAATTTAAAATAATTTGCATTGAAATAGATGTGAATCTGTACGAAAACTAAAAACCAGACAGATTTTGAAATAATATGAAATGGTTAAAAGCACCCTTGACAATTATAAACGAATATTTTGTACCTACCTACATTATTTATTTGATAAAACCAACAGTTATAACAAAATATAAATAGTTGGCAAATTTTTATAGAAAGAGTGCGGTTTTCAATTCAAACAATTTATTTTCAAAATATTATTATTTATTTCTAATAAGATATCACTTCCAAGATCGCATGATTTTGAAATTATTTACAGGGTCTTTTACTGAATATTTTCTGAGTTCTCATGAAATCATCCAATTTTTCCAAACACTCCATAACTTTTTCACTTTGAGACTTATTCAATAAAAAAATCATCATCTTTAAATCAACCGCGAAAAGCATTGACCAATCAGATGCTGTAATTCATCAGAGGTTCTGTAACGCTTAGTCATTTGCGTACTCACTTATGTTTTTTTTGATTACGAATTGTGTTGATAAATAATTTCGACTTGTTTTTGACGTTTGACGAATTGCGCGCGTACTCATTTAGTTCACGCGTTGCAAGGCTGTGTAAACGAACGAGAAGCAAGCATTGGTCCTACCGTACTATCCCCACCCACTTGGTCCTATCGGACCGAACTAAACGAGCTTTCGGTGTAAACTAGGCTAGTGATCACGGGTTGTCTGGTTCGGGACCATACCGTGATCTCCGACTTGTCTATTCTGTGAGCGTTATTTTATCGTGAGCAATTTTTTATTTGATTGGAGACATATCGAGTTAGGCTGTTAGCAAGACGAACACAACATAGGACGATTGGTAGATATTGTACAAAACGACATACAAATGGCTGGAAGAAAGGGAAGGTTTAACTGAGCTGAGCATTACAAACTAATCTTGTTATAGCTTAAAAACTGGGTGATGAGGTCAACTGCTTTTTCTTTGGGGTAGGCCAGGATTGAGTTTATTGTGATTGGGGAATCATAATTTAGATTGATCAGTTCTGTATATAGGTTTCGACCAACAATGAAGTTAATTGGACATTCAAATAGAATGTGGTTCAGGCTTTCCACCTGGCCACAGTCGCATAGGGGGCTATCTCTTAAATTTATCTTAAAGGTGTGTTCTCCAGTTAGGCAGTGTCCTGTCCGCATTCTGATGAAGGTTGTAATATGTCTTCTATCTTTAAATGGGAATCCCGCGAACCATATCTTCCCCGTATATTCTGTTTGGACCTTGGAGTATTGGTGTTTTCTCTGTAGCAGGGTCGTTTTCCATTCTTTTTTGTATTTGTTCAGCAGTTTTTGTCGTATGTCATTGTATACTTCTCTAGCATCTAGGGTCATTTTTTTTGGGACGTTTAGGGTTCTGCCGAAGTTGGCTAAGGTGTCTGCTTCCATGTTGCCAGCGATGCCGGCGTGTCCTGGGATCCAGGCTAGTCTAATGTCGTATCCATTTTGATTTGCATTATATATGAGGTTTTTTGTCCTTATTGTCCAGTAATCCGCCGTCGCATTTAATTGGTTCGAGCTGATTTTTTGCAGAGCGCTCAATGAATCGGATAAAAGATGATGGTATTTCTTATGCGTTTTTGGGTAATTATCTTTACTGCGTCGTGAATTGCGATGGTTTCCGCCTTGAAGATGCTGATAGTGTCTGGTAGTCTAGAAGCGAATTTGTAGTTGATGTTTGGGATAGTTATTCCATATCCAAAATTGTTTTCTTTCTTAGAGGCATCTGTAAATGCAAAGGTGTATGTATGTTTATATTTTTCCTCGAATGAGCTCCATTTTGCCCTGGTCATAGGGTCGTCCTTCTTGATATTGGATCGTATAATCCTTAGGGGAGACATTAGCAGTTCGAATTCTGCCTCGAAGCATGGAAGAATTTGGGTTTTGTATATTTTCTTCAGGTGTGGGAGGTAGTGCTGGAGTGACGCGACCAAGTAGGTGACTTTCTGGGAGGGCAGAAGGGTGGTCCCGGTGATAAGTTGTCTTCGACATGCTAGTAATATCTTCAGTAGAGGGTGATTCTGGGTGGCCACTATCTTGGATATAAATTTAGTTGCTAGGATCTCTCTTCTTTGCTCTGGACTCAGCATAGCCGCTTCCGATAAGATTGCGAGACGGGGGGTTGACTTCATAAGTCCCAAACAAATACGTATTCCTTCGTAAAACACCACATCTATCTTATTTATACTCTTTTTGCTAACTGGCTTGATGAAGATTGCTCCGAATTCTAGGTGGGATCTGACAAGGGCTTGGAAGATTATGAGCATAGTACATGGGTCTGCACCCCACCGTACTCTACAGATGGCCTTCAGTATGTTGAGTGATTTTTTTGCTTTTGTGGTTATTTGGTCTATGTGCGCGTCCCATATTTTAAGTGCTGGTTGAGTGTGACTCCTAGGTACTTCACGTGTTGTTGGAACTTGATGGTATGGTTGTGAAGAACGATTGGGGCGGGTATGTCTGCCCTTTTCCCCTTGGTGAACCACATAGCTTCGCACTTCTTCGGAGCCAGGGAGAGGTTCATTTCTCTCAACGTATAGTCCACTGCTTCTACGGCTGAGGTAATTTGTGTCCTCATGGTGGTTGGGTTTTTCCCTTTTATGACTAGGACTAAGTCGTCCGCATATCCTAGTATTGATATGTTTCCCAAGTTCAAGATAACTCGTTTGGTTAGGTCCGATAGGACCAAGTGGGTGAAGATAGTACGGTAGGACCAATTCTTGCTTCTCGCCTGTTTACACCGTCTTGCAACGCGTGAACTAAATGAGTACGCGCGCAATTCGTCAAATGTCGAAAACAAGTCGGAATTATTTATCAACACAATTCGTAACCAAAAAAAACATGAGTAAGTATGCTCAGATTGCCTTGAAAACTCAGATCCAACACAATAATCACAATCAACATAACCTCATAATTTTGATGGCGATCGAACCAAATTTGGTTCGGTACACCTGCTGGCGAATACCGAACCAAGAGCTGACCAGCTTAGTCCGCGACAGTTTACACCATTCGAACCAAATGTTTGGCTCTGATGCTCTGATATAGTTCGAATTTAGTACTTGGTCCGCGGACCAAGTTGTCGGTGTACACTAGGCTAGTGTAGGATGAACATTACTGCACCAGTTACACCAAGTCAAGAGGAGGTGTGAAAATTGTGGTGTGTTGTAGAATACGGTCTAGGGAATCCTATCTCGTGTATTTTGTGAACAAAGCTTCTCTTAACCCAACGTAGAATAAAGATATAGAAAATTTGGGGTGGAAAATCTGTGTGGAATAACCCATCGGTGTTTGTGAAATGTTTGTCTGTTTTTCAGGTTAAAATATCTGCACTAGATTTTCTAACGCGTTTGGTGAATTTACTTTACACTGGTAGCCAATATAAGTTACACCAGCAATCTGCACCGTTAACAAACAAACCCCATTAAACTTCTCATCGATGCAGTTTTTTTGCAAGAAATGGCAACACACCCTTGGTGCGATTTTTTATTACAAGTACTGACATCAGTCAAGCGACGCCAATTGCCACATTGCACGATTGATGTGGACAGTGTATACGTCACACGCGTGCCCGTAAAATCAATTTTATTTAAATTATAGTTTTGCAATAAAATTAAGGATATTATAAGGTTGGTTATTATTTGTTTTAGTTAATTTTAACTATGTTACTAAGAAGTGATTACTTTAAGTTCAAAACTCTCATTTAAAATTCTATTTTTTAGGGAATAAGAGATTGATTTTTGAAGGGAACAGTGATGATAGTTTTCTGTAGATTTGCTGGAAATTTCAACCCTCAAATTTGATTGATTTGGAAATGATGATTTTTTTCAATAAAAAGGAACACACCACTTACCCCTAATTTATCAAGACTTTGTCATTCAAAGGATTGATTAAAGTTTTAGATGATCATTGATGATAGTTTTATCTTGATTTACTGTTGATTTTCACTCTCAAACTTCGCTAGTTAAAGATTTATGATTTTTTTAAACTCTAATATGTTTCAAAACAAAATTCAATTTTTCTGGATAAGAGGATCGAAATGTCAGAAAAACCTTGATGATAGTTTTATGAAAATTTTCTGAAAAATTCAATCCTCAAACTCTACCTATTCAGGAGTCAAGAATGTACTGGACAACATACTTGATTGATAATGATTCCAAACATGAAAAAACAGCCCAATAATCCAAAGATATTTGAAAAATCGAAACTGGCACGCTCGATGACGCATCCCTGCTCACCAACCGTAAAGTCTACATTCTATTTGTCTTCGAACTAGAACTGTCAAATTTCCGCTGGGCCAACGAGAATCATATAATACCTTCTACATTGCATTTGTGTTCAACGTCATGTTTATGTCAGAAACATTGTGGATGGTACCATATGATTCCCGTTTGCCAAGTGTAAATTTGACAGTTCCACTTCGAAATGAAATTGAATGTAAGCCAGGCATAAACCTTGCCAAAAATGCCAGATGACACATTCCATATGGCAACTTGGCAACTAGTTCCCTGGCAAATGACGTTTGTTTAATATTTTTCCATTCCAACAGAAAAGCAAAAATTTCTCAAAAAACTCGAAATCCCATAACAAAAACACCAAAAATCAGTGCAATGAAATGTCGCTACGTACCCGTTTTTTAGGCGTATTTGAGGTGATGCTACGAGTGCCCCCGTTGTTTGTTATCGACGAAATATTGAAAATCGGCCTCGGCTACTATGAAGACTTATCCGGCCAGGAAACAGCTTATTTTCCGGAAAACCCACCGGAAAAAATAGAAAATAGTTATGCCAATGTTACATCGTACTTTGTACTGGATCCTCGAATTTCAAAGTATGTGCTGTTGTCTGTGATAAGGCTGTTGATTGGGGCTGTAGGTCAGTATGAACCCCCTTTTGTTATAAGTTGATCAAGCCCCTGAATGTTCTAGACTTATTATCATGTTAATTCTCCTTAAACGAATTAATTACTGATAAGCATGAATAGTCAGTTTTCGATTGTTGTTTACCACATTGATTTGCTCGTTTATTTTTTTTTAGAAAAATGTTTGAATGGCTAATTATCGTGCATATTGGACCTTGGTTTTGTTCAATTTGTTTCATTAGGCATTTTTGGTTCGTGTTGTATTTTTACCACAATATTAGAAAATCCCTCATAAAATAAGGCAACAATGTAACAACCAAACTAGAAATTCTACTATTTATAGATTATATTTTTAAATCAATCAAGTTAACGAATTAATACTATTATTTTGCATCCACTTCCCAGCCGGTTTTATAATTTCAATTTCAAAGCAAAACATTTTTGTTGTCCGTATTTCTGGCAACTTTCCATGTACTTAAGTAGCCAAAAACTGTTTTGAAATCATAAATGCGCATCATACATTTACTGTAAATTTGCAATAGATCCAGGTCATTGATTATTGTTATTTCTTGGCAATGACAACGTTTCTTTATACGGTTTTATTGTTTTAATTGTTGCATTAAGTTGACTCACTGATTCGACATTTTGCAACATTCTTAGCGAGATTCTTAGAGGTAAAATGGTAATAGGTATTTGTACTCTACAAACACAAATGTACAATATAATGGGGTAAGTATTATATTTTTTTGCCTGAATAGGCCATTTCCACTCAATCGAATTTAAATATTTCAATTATCCGGAGAAGTACCTACGTTCAATATACTGATGAAAGGCGAGGTTGCTTTAAACGAAAAAAA
This sequence comes from Orchestes rusci, assembly GCA_958502075.1. Lineage (NCBI taxonomy): Eukaryota > Metazoa > Arthropoda > Insecta > Coleoptera > Curculionidae > Orchestes > Orchestes rusci. Next base: position 7,218,872 of record OY293312.1, read on the forward strand.
ATCTTATGCCCAGAAATATGGTGCAAACGGATTCCATCGAGGATTCCATTTATTTAAATTTCCCGCAGTTTTAGCACCAATCAAATTTTAGTAAGTAATTGCCATGTTCACCAATAATTAATATAACTTGCGACTGGATGTAGCTCCCGTTCCCACATGATAACAATGTTGCCGTACTTATTCGAAGATTTCGCGAGATTTTCAAATATCTTAAGCTGCTTATTATTCGATAACATGGGCAATTTTCAGCTAGATATTCTTCACAGCAGATAATTCTTCAGGAAAGTTATGAGTAAGTCTAAACTTTACAGTTCTTTTAGAGTTGAAAGAAGCTATACGTCTGCTCTTTCTGATAAGCAAATTAAAAAAATCATGTAAATGGCCTAATGTCCTGAATCGTTGTTTGGTTTATCCATTTTTAGTTTTTTTATACAATGGTTTATCCTATTAAGGAATTTTAGGTAGCCTCCTTGGTAGCCTCTTTATTTTCTCCTAGTGGTCCCCTATTAGTTATTTATAGGGGTTCTTATTTTGAACATTCGCTCCTCCCACTTGAAAAATATGGAGTCAATGACGTCATCGACTCTCACAATGTGGTAACTTTGTCAAATCGAACAAACGAGTCGAGATGAATATTTTTTGTTGCATATTATGCAACCAAGATAACGTCATGTGAGATTTGTTTATCAAAATCTTATAAATATTCTCACATGAGAGTATGAGAATAAGACTAAGCAGTAAGCACGAATGATTTGTTTCGGCGAAATTTTTTTCTGTTTATTCTGTCTTGCCATTTTTATCTGAGTATTCAAAACATTTGAGTGATGGGGTTTTGAATGCACATGGAGTTGATCTAGGTACATTGATCTGCACCCAATTATAAAATTGGTTGCAGATCCTCCTGAAAGTTGCCATATTAGACACTTGAATTGCATTTTTATTCATATCCGTATACGTATACCTGTCGCAACGAATGACGTCAATGGAAGCTCTTAAAGCCACTCAACAACTTGAACGTATACGTGACCTTCAAATAGCATACATCTTGGCATACCTCATGTAACTAATTTTGTTATCTAGGATACTTTCAAGACTTTAACATCGGTAAAAAATTAAAATAAGTAAATTGGAGATACAAAATTAGGCAGAAACACTCCTCTTCACTTAAATATTCTTGACAATTGATCCGTTTCCGGATACGTATACCGAAAGGGTACGTATCGCCCGTAACACATATCTGTCAACATATCGAGTTTGAGCATGCGCAGTATTTATTGTAACTAATGGCTCTTATGCGACGACCGGGGAATTTGAAAATGAATGATTTCTTTAAGATTTTTTTAGGTGGTTATATTCAATACCTAATACTAATATGTATTCACCTCTTTTTTATATTATGTGGAATTTATTATTTTTCTTTGTTGGGTATTTTTTGTTAGTTTCAAATGTTTATGATTTGATGTGTTGTTTACTAATTTTTAAAATGGTTCTATCGGGGTTCTTATACATTTTTCTTCTACAATTTTTGTCTGAGACCAACATTTTTCATCCGATTTCAATTACAAACTTAAGTATTTATTCGTAATTTGTTGCCGCTTTCATGCATTGACGTGCAGATTTCAAATGATTACGAGAATATTTTAGTTCCAATTCTTTTCTTTGGGATCTCTTTATTCATAAGTTATTGTAATACAAGATACAATATGACTCAAGGCTTATCTATCTACATTATGTAAAACTATTTACAAGTTTATATTCAATTCAACTGAATGTGATGAACTTAACCTAACTTAAAACTACTTAACCTATTGAACAAAATGTTTTGGTTTACTTAACAAAGATTTCCTATTCTATTCTTCTTGCGCATCTTCAGTCGTCATTTCATATTCTCTCTCCTGGGAGTATATATTTCCTCTCCTTACCCCCTAACAAAGGTAGTGGAAGTTGGTGCGTATTTTTTATCAGTTGACAGTGGTGATTTGTAGCGCTTTCAAAGTATTTATTGTTCAGTTTATTGATATGTTCTGTCAATGATTCAATTTCCATGTCTCTCCTGATATCAACATTTCTTATAAACCAGGGGGCCCCAGTAATTATTCTCAGGCATTTACTTTGGAAGGATTCGAGTTTTTGAATTTGATTTTCCGTGATTGTGGACCATGTAGGTGAACCATAGGTCAAGATTGGTCTAATCATCATTTTATATATGCTTAGTTTCAATCTTAGGTCCAATTTGCTTCTGCTGTTGATTATTGGGTACAGCTTTCTTAGTTGTCCCATTGCTTTTCCTCTAGAGTTTGTCACATTATGATGCCACTTCATCTTTTTGTCAAATATGAGTCCTAGGTAGGTTACTTTGTTTTGCCATTCTACAGGTGTTCCCTCGACTTTGACGGGTTTCGGAAGTTTCTTCCTCCTGGGATCCATTATGATTGCTTGTGTTTTTTGTGGGTTTATTTTGATCCTCCATTGATTCATCCATTCTGTGATTTCGTCTGTGTGTTTCTGTAACTTTTTCGTGATTGCTTCTACTTTTGCTAAGGTGGCCATAATTGCAGTGTCATCTGCAAATAAAGCAAGTTGTGTTTCATCGTTCTTCGGTATATCAGCCGTATATATATTGAATAAGGTTGGTGAAAGTGCAGAACCTTGTGGGACACCTGTTGAGATTGTTCCCGTTCTGGATCTTATTCCCTTTTATTTAATTCGGAATGTCCTGTTTGTTAAAAATGAATCTGTTATTTTGGTCAGGTGTTCTGGGATTGATGCCCTCTTCATTTTAACGATGAGTGCTTTGTGCCATACTTTATCGAAGGCTTTAGAAATATCAAAAAGTATGGCCCCTGTTTTTCTTTCTTTACCGAAACCTCTCCTTATTGTATTGGCGATCCTGGTAGTTTGGTGAATTGTTGATTTATTTTTCCTGAAACCCATTTGTTCTTCTGGGATGATGTTATTTTCTTCCAGATAGTAGGTTATTTCCTCCTGTATGATTTTATCGGCGATTTTGCTCAAAGGACTTGTCAGGCTGATAGGTCTTAGATTTTCAGGCTTGTTAGCTGGTTTACCTGCTTTTTTAATAACGATGACATCAGCATTTTTCCACATTGTTGGGTAATGTTGCAGATTCATTATTGCTTGTATTATTTTCCTGATTTCTTCTATCTTGTTTGTTGGTAACTTTTTCAGCTCCATATGTTCGTTATTTTATCTGGACCGGGTGCTTTTTTTATTTTATTATTTGTGAAATGGTCTCAGTTTGGATTTCTGTTATTTTTCCCCTTCTTGTGTCGGTCTTTCCGAATTATATTCTTTCTCAATTTGATCCATCTGTCTTTGGCTTGGTGTTGGTGTGCCATTTTCGGAGAACTGTTCCTCGTAAAATTCTACCAGTAAATTTATGTTTTCTGTTAGATCCGTAGCTGTTTTATTATTGCAAGTGATTTGTGAGAGTTTAGTTTTGGCTGGTTTTGTGATTCTACCAGACATTTTCCAAACTGACTCCTTCATATCATTAATTTCCTCTAACTGTTTTTGCCAGTTATTATTATTAAGCTCGTTCAATTTTCCTTGGATTTTCCTGGTTAGTCTGTTTGCCTGATTTTTAATTTTTGGATCCCCTGATTCTTTGGCTTTTTTAAGAAGTTTATTTCTTTTTCTAATTTCTCCCTTAATTATCAGAGGTAACGTGAGAAATTTCCTAGCTTTATATTCTTTTGTTGTTGTGGCCTCCATGGACGCTTTTCTTATTTCTTCTGTTAATTTAACAACAGCTTGATCTAATTCTTCTATTGTTTCCATGTTGTTGATTGAGTTTTGTTTTTCTAATATTTTGTTATACTGTACCCAGTTTGTGAATGAATGTGTCACATAGTTGGAGTTTTTGTGTTTTGGATCGCCCAAGTCCAAAATCACTGGTAGATGGTCAGATCCTAAGTCATCTATGACTTGTATATTCATTTGGACTGTTATTCCTTGTATCAAGAAGAAGTCTAGAATTTCTGCATTACCGTTATTTCCCCAGGGAATCCTTGTTGCCTCATCAGGGGCCAATCTCAGAAAAGGGGGATTGATTACCACCCTCTCCACGATTTTTCCCTTTTGATTGGACGTTCGGTTTCCCCAGATTATATTTTTTGCATTGAAATCTCCTCCTGCAATTGTAGCTTTCTTCCATTTAAATAGTTTTTCCACATTTTCCTCGTTGATGTCCTTATTTGGACTTATATATGTTGATGTAAAAACTATTTTCTCACCTGTTCCCATTGGCACTAGTATTGTTGTTGTTTCTATGGGTTCGTTTTTCATTGTTTTTAGTTGCATGTGTTTTATAGATTTTTTGATCAAAATCATTGTTCCTCCTGCTGGACCATTCTTTCTGTCATCTCTATACGAGCTATAGTTGGGTATGTTGAAGCGAATCATGGGTTTAAGGAACGTTTCTTGAATAAGAGCGATGTCTACTTCATACTCCTCCATAAATCTTTGAAGATCTCTTGTTTTATGTTGGATACTATTTGCATTCCATGTGACTATCCTCATAAATTTTGGACCTTTATTTTCTGCCATTCACTCTTTTTGTTTTAAATACGGGCCTCTTTGTTCTTGTTTGTAGATTTGAGATTGAATTTTTCATTTCTTTCATCTGTTCCATTATGAGGAATAGTGTATTTTCAATGCTGTTGTTACTTGTTTGTTGCGTCTGTAGATGATTGGTTGCATTTGTTGGTTGTGATTGGCTTTCTGTACTTTGCGATTGTGATTGTATTTCTTCAATATTTCTCCACGGGTTCTTTTTCGTGGTTGTAGTTTGTGGTTTGTTGTTAGGGTGCGCAGGACAACCCTTGAATGAAGCCGGGTGTTGCCCCTCACAGTTCGCACATTTTGGTTTTTGGTTTACACTTTTTGTGCAATTTGCAGTTAGATGATCACCAATGCATTTTACACATTTCGGGGGGACGTGACAATGGAAGGAGGCGTTTCCGACTTGCTGACACCTATGACACTGTTGGGTTTGATTTTTCTTCCGTTGAGCCTCAAATTTGACCGAGAGAAGTAAAATTTCGTTTACATTATAAATTTCCTTTGATTTCTCATTCCTTGGTAATAGTATTAGTACCAATGGCATTGGAATTTTGTTTCTATCTATGTTTTTATCTATCCTAAACCATCTATTTATTTTAATTGGTTCATAGCCTTTTTCTTTTAATGCTTCCTCAATTTCGTCTGTGTTGATATTTGTTGGAACACCACGTGCCACTACTTGGTATAGCTTTTCCTCCTTTAGTTGATATGTATAATATGGTATATTATGCTTTGTCATGTAGGCAGTCATTTTTCGGTGATTTTCGACGCTTTCTACAATGAATCTGATTCCTTCTTTAACCATTTTGGCAGAAGTGAAGTTAATTTTGTTTTCTTTCATCGCCGCCGTGATTCGATTGTATTTTTCATTGTTTGTCATAATAATAGGTGGTGGTCTTTCTGGCTTTTTGTTTATTTTCTTCTCCTCTATGTCAGAAGCAGCTGAAGAATCCGCATCAATAATTGACTCTGATGACGAAGAGTTGATGATTCTAGGCCTTTTATTGGGTCTTTTTATTTTCCTGTTTACTTCAGGATTCTCTGTTTCCATGTTTTCTTCCTGATTCATTTGTTCCGTGTGATTGAATTCTTGATCTGGGTCATTTTGCAAGCTTTCAAATCTGTTGCTAGTTGTAATACGATTGTTTATTTGTTGTTTGGATGACTTACTTGCGATTTTTTTCCCTTTTGGTTTTTTTGATTCATTTTTTGCGTCTTCCGATTTATTCAGGTCAACTAGATTGAGTATTGTCTTAGTCATCCCTTCGTTCTGAGTCTTCCAAAATTCTTGGATTTCATTTTGTTGTTTATGGAGGTCCTCGATAGTTTTTTTCAGCATCATTATCATGTTGATCAACTCCTCATTATTTTAGTTTTTCAGATCATTCTCACTTATGTCACTGGGCGCACTCATTTCGGTGTCTTTGAAAACCCGCACTATACCGTCACTTTGCACTGATAACTGATATAATCCTTTTCGGTCCTTGAAGGGTATAACTTACTATAGATCCCACACTCGCATCATTCCACTAGTACTCACACTACGGTTTTATCGCGATTTGAAACCTTTTAACGAACTTTTTAGTTTACCTTCGACTTCCGTTGTTAGCCTCTGTTACTACTCCGCTAATAATAACACTTTGCATCATTAAAGACTGTGAAATTGCATTGGTAGCATGATTTGGCTGGTGCCATCTCACGGTTTCAATTGATAACTTGACATAAAATGTTGGTAACATAAGTAACCCATCCATATTACCTAAGTGGTGACATGGTTTGGTTGGCGCCATCTCATGTTGAGAGTGTGAGACGGAATGCCACCACTGACCCTCTCAATGAGTGCTTTGACAATAAGAAAGCAAGGAGAGTATCATTCCTATGTGAGGATAATATCATCATAATTTTTCTACCCAAAACAAAGATACAGGGTTGGGCAAGAAAGTTATGACTATTTAAAACAGTAAAAAAAAAACTTGTGGATGGGGCAAGAATGAGTAATACCAAATTTGAATTTCTTATGTCAAAAATACGCTTTATACCTACCTATTTTTGTTAAATTTTCAGAATTATTATGGGATTTATTTAAATAAAACAAAAATAGAAATTGAACTTTGACATCCTGTATCTTGAAAACTATACATTTCCGGACCATTGTTCATCTTAATATATAAAAATCAGTACCGATTTCTTCTGGAAGATCCATAACTTGAGAACGGCGGGGACAATTTGAGTTTTTTTTTTTTTAATTGTTCCTTACGATCTTGGGATTGTTTTTATGGCGAGAAAAGCTGGAAAATTTCCCGAAAAATCCTTGAAAAAAACACTTTTTTTTCGGTATTTCACATTTCTATGACAAAAACTAATGTCAATGCCAATCAGTAAATTTAATGTCAAATCAAATCAAAGACCTGAAGAAGACAAAAACTGAAACTAAAACAGAATCATAGGTTAGGACTGACAAAGCAACGTTACCATGTTAAAATAGGTGCTTTCAGTGAACGTAAACATAAAACTAAAACAGTGCTAATAATGATTTTATCCACGCTTTTATTTAATATAATAAACACACCGGCAAAATTAGGGGAACGCACAAAATATATATATACAAAGTTTGACATCAATTTTCTCTAGAACTCTATGCTCGATTTCAATATATTTTTTACTGGATTGTCGATCGGCTCTTCAAGAATACATCTGACTAGTTTTCGTTATAAAATTATTCGTCTTATACCATATACAGGGGCGAAAAGGAAGTGAAGATTTTTTGTTGTTTTTTGAGACACTCTGTGGATTGAACCGCTGACAGTTGAATATGGTCTATAGCATCACATTGTAGCCTGATCTTTTCTAAACATTTCCGTTTTTTATTTTCTGTGATATCTCAATTTTTAACGAAAATACAGGGTTACATATATTATATATAAATACAGGTTAAATACAGCGTTCCCCTAATTATTAAATTTATGTATTACCAAGTGAGGTTATGTTTGCCTAATTTTGTTATTTTGCAAAGGATTTTGTTCAAATTACATTTGGGATTTGAAGTGTTGTAACAAGAGTTTAAACATTTAATAAAAGAAATGTTGTCAGATATTTAACATATCCTAACTGAAGAACCACTGGGACGATTTTTATATGTTTGTTATGTTAGAAAATAATAAACAAAGAAAGATCATGAAACTAATTCATTTAGCATAAAATTTATTGATTATGAGGCAGTATGGAATTTGCCGGGTCAGCTAGTTCGGAAAATAATTCTTATTTTCTAATCTAGAATCACTCCTTAAATTATTCGAATGTTATTTCTGGACACCCTGTAAAGGGATCCCACGGTGAATGGTACCTTTTGGACGTTTACGGTAAACGGGTCCAAGGATCGCTCTGAAAATTTGATCATTCACAAAAGCTCATAAGCTCTGTGGATCTAAAACGTTGTCGCTTCTATCAGAAAGTAGCAGCAACTTTGATATTTCAAATGAGATACTATATATTATTGCTTTTTTAAATTCTGCCGAATATTCTAGATATCTTTCCTTGATAATACCATTTAGAGATAAATTCAAAACTCCACATATCTGTAGCGGTTTTCGAGTAATTGATCAATTTTTTTTTCTTAAAATATATCTTAATCAGTCAGAAAAATAAAAATTATTCATTTCCGCGGAAAAGTGGATTTCTGTTCGTAGAGGCTCGTTCCAAGTTCTAATTATTAAATTCGCTGAGCCATAAAACGAATAGTGGATCAAAAATATCATTCCTTGGCACGCTTTTAACGTTAACCCCTCGTGCAAATCAATAGTCATAGAATATTAACTCATCAAGTGTCACATTGAACTTTGTTTCAGGATGTGTGGCGTCAATGTGCCTGTTCGTACTGGACACCAAATCCCTCATGATAGTCTACTTGTACCTCTCCTCCGTAGTCCTTGTAGTTGCCTCCTACTGCATCAACATCCACACTATAAAGAACGTAATCAGCGCTGACCACAACACCACAATCCACCCACTGCAGATCCTCTACTCATTAGACTACAAAATGATCATACAAGAACACACCTGGGTGTACCAGCTGATGGAGAACTACATTCTACAAAGCCTTCTGGCGTTTATTTTTATAAACGTACATCTAGGCCCTCGATATTCTACCATACAGAAGCTGCTGCCTGTTAGTTTTTTGATGCCATCGTTGTTTTCGCTGTTGCCAGTGTCTCAGACGATGTTGCTGTACAGCCCTGTGGTCTCGGTACTGCTGCCTATAGCCTTGATCAATTTCGTACTGTGGTCATCGTTTATGGCTGTGAGCAAGAGTTTATATGGGGGCTACGTGCAAGCTAAGCTATTTATATCAAACTTCGGCGTGTCTGCTTTGGTGGAGAACGAGTGGCTGCGGCTCAACGTACCAGAGGTGCTAAGGACTTTTTGGGTGCTGCGCACAATGTACCACGCTGCTTGTCTTATATTGGACGGGGATTGGGATGGATCTTCTTTTACACTTATGAAGTACCTGCTGGTGACAGGGTGTAACACGTTAACAGCAGTGCTGGGTTTGACCAGTGTAGTTTCGTTTATTTGCAACTACGTCGGCAAGTTTTTCCAGTGGATTTTGCTGACTGAGGATGAAAACGACAAAAACTTCGGTACAGTCAGTGCGATTGTTTTTTACATTCTCGCCCTGCAAACTGGGCTGACGGGGTTGGATCCAGGGGTTAGATTCGTGCGGTTGTGCAGGAACTTTTGCCTGTTGTTCACCGCTTTGTTGCACTTTACGCATAACATCGTCAATCCTTTATTGATGAGCCTGAGTGCTAGCAACAATCCGTCGGTTAGGCGACATACGCATGCGCTGTTAGTATGCGCCGGACTAGTGTTGTTGTCACTAGGCCTGATGTGGCTGTTGTGGACAACGCAAGACATAAGCACGTGGCTCCTCGCAGTTACAGCGTTCAGCATTGAAGTTATCGTCAAGGTCTTTGTGTCCTTGGCTATTTATTGTCTGTTTTTGTACGACGCCCGCCGCGCCACCTTCTGGGAGGAACTGGACGACTACATCTACTACATCCGCTCATTTGGCAACACCATTGAATTTTGCTTCGGCATATTCTTGTTCTTCAATGGGGCGTACATTTTGGTGTTTGAAAGCGGCAGCGCCATCAGGGCAGTAATGATGTGTATACATGCGTATTTCAACATATGGTGCGACGCCAAGGCTGGTTGGTCAGTTTTTATGAAGCGCCGCACTGCGGTTAACAAAATTGACGGACTACCTGAGGCTAGTGCGCAACAGCTGGATAGTCTGGATGACGTGTGTGCCATCTGTTATCAGGAAATGCACACTGCTAAGATAACAAAATGTAACCACTTCTTCCACGGGGTGTGTTTGCGGAAGTGGTTGTACGTGCAGGACAGATGTCCGCTGTGCCATGAAATTCTGCATGTGGAGGGGGATAAGAAGAAGAATGTTGATCTGGAGCCACAGGTGGCGCTGGATGATGATCAACATGACAGGTGATAAAAGGGGATATGTGACGTTTGTAAATAAGGATAGTTTGTACAGATAACTGATTATGTAATTCCTATTGCGTTTGTCAATTGTTTATTTATTATAGGACGACTAGCACCGGTAAATTATATTTATATAGCTAATAAATGTAACGACTAGTTTAGCACAAATCTAAGGTAAACTAGATCCAGGTTGTGCTGATTCCTTTATAGAGGCTTTTTTCGGTGGATTTACTGACGAAAACTTCCACCGTCAAATTGACTTTTGCTTGAAGTGTCATAAGCACGTCTTTTTATGTAAGGATTGTACAGATGAATAATTGAGATTTATATTGTTATTCTTTATTGTAATTATACGACTTGGCACCATTAAATTATGTTTAACATTGATAAAAAAAAAGTTAAAAAATTTAATTGTTTTCACCCCTGCCCCGAATCAATAGAGTTATTTTTCTCGGGCCGCGCATGCGCTTGGATCAGGGCAACTGGTGGCTGGGTGATGCCACATGTGACAATATTTATAACCTCCAAATTGCTGTCAGTGTCAGTGCCAAGTTTGAATGAGTTTTAATTGAGTTTCATGAAGAGTAGTATACCGATTTGTTGATTCAACAATACATTAATAAAACGTTAGTACGTGAACTTTAACTTTAGGTCAAGAAGTGCCATTTCAGTTCAAGCAAATGTCATATTTTTGTTTTGACATCACTTTCGCGTTCACATTGCAGAACAGCCTTTATGCTCTATCCTTGTTCTACTTTCAGCAAGACAAGGATAGAAGCACGGTAGTGAACGTGATACTGCTTGTCACTTGCCCTGACTAGAACGCATGCGCCTCACGCTATCGGCGAGAAAAACGGCCCTATTGTTCAATATTTCAGTATTTCAGTGTGAGCGGTTTCGGAAACATTGAGGAAAATCCATCTTCGGGGAGCCGATGCATCGATGTGAAAAACTGCGATTTTCTGGAAAACTTCTGCCTCACCTGAAAAAGTCATGGAATTTTTTCACTAATAATCTCCGTAGAGCTCGAATTATTTCCGGAAATTTTGTTGAGTTGCGAATTTTTTGAAAATTTTCACGAGGTGCAAGCCGAGGGAAATTTTCTTGAAAAATTCGCAACGAGAACAAATTTCCGGATTTTTAATTCGAGCTCGCGGGAGATTCGGCAAGAAAATTTCATGCCAAAACTATTTGAGATGATTTAATAATAGCGGCTGGATGTAGCTCCCATGCACCAACCACAGTTAGGTTGGGTTGGGATTGTTAGGGAGAGTGGGGACGGCAACACTGTAATCATATGGGAGCTACATTCAGATGCAAAGCCAGGGAGATTTCCACTTATTAATCTTTCAGTCACGTGATTATGAGTAGGGTGATTTCCGATAAAATTAGGTCGTTGCCATAACATGTTAAAATGCAAGCCTATAATTGGTTAGAATTGACTGGTAGGAAATTTTCTAAATCATCTTTTATTTTGTCTTGCGAAAGATCACTGATCTCAAAAAATAATAAGTATTCAAAGTAATGGTTTTGATAATTCGATGAGGGACTAGTTCCGATGAAAAAATGTATGACAGAAGAGATTATATCATTAATATTTCATTTTCCTTGTTATTCAGAAGTGGGAACTTAATAAGGTATACAGGGTGTCCCGCGAGGTAATTTAACTGCCTGTTCTTCAGGTAAATTCGAGTCAAAAATATCTTTTGAACATGTGTCCGGAACTGCTTTATTAACGAGCTACAGGGTGTTGAAGTTTTATTTTGATGTATGTTTTTTCTAAATAATTTCTGAACCAATGTCGATATTTTGATAAAAAATGGTGTCTGGGAGTTTTTTAACATGTGAAATTCGAATTTGTTCTTGGTATGGCTCTAAATTGTAGAGGGCGCCACCTACACCTAATTATCCTGTTATATATAGCCGTAACATTTTTGGACGTACCTGTCTCACATTTTTAAGCATTAAAACATATTTATATGCATTTCCTACGCAGAAAAAGTATACTTGTTAAAAGCCGCTACGGGCAAGCATTCTTGAGATATTCGTATTTGTAATAATAATTTTGAAAATATGGCGGAGGTAACCTGCTACATATTTCGCGTAAACAACAACTTCCATACAAATATTATTAAAAGAAAATGGAAAAAATAATTGAGAAAAACAAACTTCAACATCCTGTAGGTCTGTACGTCTGTAACAAAGCATTTGCGGACCTATGTTCATGGGACATTTTCGACTCGAATTCACCCAAAGTTTTGTGCCTTACCTCGCGGGACACTCTGTATAAAAGGAGAATGAAGAAAATCAAACAATATATCGTTTCTAGTATCCTCAAAAGGGGCCAAGTGGAGTACAGGTATGGACCCCCCCATTAACTTATTAATTTGATGTTTGGGAAAAATAATTTCAAATGAAAGTTTATTGGTTCAAAATGAATTTTGTGAAAAACAATGTTTTCACACATACAGGGTGTTTCAGAACTTCTGGGCGTGGTCCAACTTTCTTATTATTTCAAATTGCAACCCTATTTTTTTATTTGATTTTTGCATTCTCGGGAAAATTCTAAACATTTTTCATATAGCATACCCTATACTCAAATTCAACCAATAAGAAGATATCAACATCAGAAATTTCATTTCTTTTTCGAGCATGTCTTGAAATGTATGGTATTATTTGGAAACCTTGGAAACAAGGTAATTGTTGTTAATAGATGTCAAATTCTCAAAAAATATTTGAACAATGTACAGGGTGACCCAATTTTATCCGACAATATTTAAAATTTAGATTCTACTAATTAAAATGAACAATCTTTATTCTATGGACATTTATTTTGAAAGACGACGAAATAGCCCCTCGAACCATGACAAAATCCACTCAAACAGTAGGGGTTATATCCATGTTTAAAAAAGCTTCTTAAAAGAAACTAAATAGGTATTTTAAAGGTTTTCATAGAATAAGAATTGTTTATTTTGATCACTTGGTAGAATCCGAGGTAGATTCTTGATTTGAATTGTTGTAGGATAAAATTGGGTCACCCTTTAAGTATAAAGAGAATATTTCAACTTTTTCCCCTTTGCAATATAGCATGTTCAAATCTTTCTTGACAAGTTGACATCTATTAAAAACTACTTCGTTTCCAAGGTTTCGAAATGATACAATACATTCTAAAACATGCTCGAAAAAATAGCAAATTTCTGACGTTAATATCTTCTTATTGGTTGAATTTGGGTATAGGGTATGCTATATGAAAAATTTTTAGAATTTTCCGGAGAATGCAAAAATCAAAAAAAAAAAAATGGGTTGCAATTTGAAATAATAAGAAAGTTGGACCACGCCCAGAAGTTCTGAAACACCCTGTATATGTGAAAACCTTGTTTTCAAAAAATTCATTTTGAACCATCAAACTTTCATTCGAAAAAATTTTTTCCCAAACATCAAATTAAAAAGTTAATGGGGGGGTCCATTTATCTGTGAACACCCTGCACAGTGGGTGAAATGGCTCAGTATGTTATCACCGCAAAAATCAACGAATCAACAACAAGCCAGTTCAATATTCTTTGAATCAAATGCGATATAACAAAACCAGTGCCGCCCAAATCGTTGTGGTGTGTGTGTGGGACCCTTAATGCACGTAAGTACTTTGTGAATATTTCTAGAATGTATTTTTTTGATTGATTTCCACAAAAGTCAGTTTAGTTGCACAACTATTTGGTATCAATGGTATCTTAACTTTTGTTTAACGTCTGTTCTACCCTAAAGTGAATCACCGTTGACAAAAAAAATAAGGGCACTTCTAACTTGAAAAAAAAAGTACTGTCTGTTCATGGCTTTCCTGCGGTCACGTCACAGTAATTGACGTTTGGCAGTATTTCGTAGATTGTTCGGTCCTCATGTGACATTTGTCAAATTGATCCGAAGCACCCTCGTCCAGACGTACGTGATTTTTTTTTCAATGTGTAAGAGAGAGACGGAAAAGTATGACGTAACCGCAGGAAAGCCATGAACAGACAGTAGATATGCTGTATAGTTTTGTGGCGCATCCATGATTCACCAGTTTTTTTTTTGGAGTATTTCGCCACACCCGTTCAAAAAAAAATCAAGCTAGTGTTTATATACCGGATCTTCTATATTACCTGAAAAAAAGTCTATTAGTAAACAATAAAACCTATCAATATCAAACGTTTCGGAAGCGAATCTGTTTCCGTCGTCAGTGGAACCTAAAAAAGGAATAATTAATTCAAATTTAAAAAATATTGTTCGTTTTTGTGTGATTTCGCAGTAAAATTGGCTTTTTTGTGTTAATGGCACAAAATATCAATTTTACTTACATTGAAGTGTATGGTGTTGTTCATGATACTAAAACACAAAAGATATGATCAATTGCTGGACGAAATTAGAACCAAACCGCGCATGTCGTCACCGCGAGCCAAAAGTGAGGTTGGATTTAAATCATCAATATTACCTAGTGACCATTTGCTGGTCAAAATTCGAGGTTCGGACACGCAATGACGTCAGCGAAACCTCTGCCTGAGCATATCTTGTTTGTTAAAGTATCATGGGTGTTGATTGTTTAACTTTACATACTTATGTTAAGTATATTGAGGACAATATAATTATAAAGGTAACCATGTATTACTCAGATTTACAGAGCAAGTTGCTACATATATTCATTAGAATTTAACATAATATATGCATTTTCTTCAAGTTTACATTTTTTAGAACATGTCTCCTTTGCTAAGATTTTTGAATTATCTCAATTTATTTTATGATTATTATCAAATGCATGTTGACAAATTACCGATCTTTGAAAACCCTTTTTTTTTCATGTATAATTTATGTTCTTCAATTTATTTATTTTTTTCAGGTAATATAGAAGATCCGGTATATAAACACGTCCTTGACTGTTTTTTGATAGGGTGTGGCGAAATACCAAAAAAAAACTGGTAAATCTTGAAAAAAAAAATCATATAACTGGCTTATATTCACAACAGCGTCCCGAAAAATAAATATATATTTTTTTTAATTTTGAGCTTCATGATTTCAAATCATTCGTATCAAGACACCGAGAAAAAACTTTTTCTTGTTTTCTTTTGATAATAAGGATCCACACTATTTTTCTTTATAAATTATTATAAAAAGTTGTAATTTTCATGGTAGAATCTACCATGGTAATTTTGAGACTTCCTGATAATTTATATGTCTGAGTGTCATGTCATTAAATGCTTACAACAAACTACAGTGGCTCGGACTCCAACAAACTATTGGAGGAGGTGAGAATATAAGGGCTTGAAGGCTGGATGATCTTTAAAGGACAGCAAATAGAGTCTGCATGTTTAATTCAGGATTATCAATAATCATCCACCATCAATTCAGCAATCATGTTTTACTCTCTACAAAATTATGAATGTTTTTTAATATAGAGGTTCTTGTTGACCAGAACTCAACAAATATACTCAATAATTTTTTTGTAAAAGAAAGATTGTACGAACAAAAATCAATAAGTATCGCTTCCTAGTAAATTTTGACCGATTCCCTACTAAATTCTCTGGGAAAAAACTCGAGAATCACCACCAAGATGTCATTTTATTATTGAAGTAATAGTGAGTACCTGGAAAAGTCCAGTCAAAAGGGTTTGAAAGTTCGAATCCTGTCCTAAGCGACTCATCAGTGTGTATCTGCCAAATGGAATAAATTCGATAACAAATTAATGGAGTGGTTTTTGAAAATCGCTCGGACACGTCGATTGGTATTTTCAGTTGCGCATTTTTTTCAGCAATAACATTTAATGCAGGGTGTGTCGTGTAACTGAACAGTTGGTGATACCAACTCTCTTATTTTAAATACAGCACCTCAATTTTTGGATTTCTTCCGTATATTTTTGCACCCCACCTAAAGAGTTTAGTTGCATATCAAAGTAATTAAGGTCAAAAACCATTTTCTAGAAGTGATGCAAAAATATATGTACAATGTCTTATACATACCTATCTTCAACTGTTTCGGAAAAATTTAGTTTTTCGGACACAGTCGGTACTCTTTCCCATTTAAGTCTTGCATAATGAGAAAGTGAGTCCCAATTCAAAACGCAAAATTCAAGCACCGCTATCGCGAATTTTCTGGGAACAAGTTCTTCTTAAAAGAACTATCCCCCTTCATCTTCAATACAACAAGAGAAAGTGAGTGAAAACCATTTCAGCGTGAGATTCTAGTTTCTACTGATATGGAAATGTTAAAAATTGACCGACAGCATGACAGTATTATTTCTCAGGCTCGATTGTTTCAATTTCTAACATTATTAAGAAATAGACAGTATTCCTACTTGGTACTTGATAAATTTTAAGTGTTTTCTAGCAAATTTCTGACATTAGATAATTTCATTTTTATGATATTCATTTTTGCAATAAATCTGAAAACCTTTGATATTTCCAAGACAGTTAGAGATAATTATATGATGAGATACTGGGTGTTGTTACATTATGAGTAATACCCTTCATAAAATGTTTTTGCTGCTTCTGCAAACAGGAGGTCGTTGAAATGCTGGCAGGCGGACAGTATGGAGCTCTGGAATTGGACTGAATACTGAAACAAAAGTTGAATTAACATGAAAGTGGTACAAAACATCTACAGGGTCCTTCATTAGTGCGTCGGGCAATCCTAGCGTGGTTATTTACAAAAGTAGAAAAAAAAGTTTTATACAAAAGTTGTAGAATGTGACTTTATGCATATTTTAAAAATATTTTCAAACATACAGGGTGCGTCACAAAAGTATGGCACGAAAAAGTATGATTTTTTTAAATGGAACCCCCTGTATATTAATTGATATTTCAATTCTTTCTTCAATTTGGAACAAAAATTGTGCTACAACTAATGTTCCTAAATTCAACCGTTATCGAGATATCGCGTTTTAAAAATGGCATTTTTGCAACTTTGGCATGCTATAAAACTCAAACTATTCAAGTTAGAGGAAAATGGTTTGCACTTTCCTATCTTAACTTTTCAAGAGCTCTTCTGTCATTTGGATAGAAGGTAACGTCAACTGTCAACTTTTTTCGGCACATTTTGACATTTTTTCACAATAATGGATTTAATCTCCTTGAATAGCTCTTGAAAAGTTAAGATGGGAATATCGCGATATCTCGATAACGGTTGAATTTAGGAACATTAGTTGTATCACAATTTTTGTTCCAAATTGAAGAAAGAATTGAAATATCAATTAATATACAGGGGGTTCCATTTAAAAAAATCATACTTTTTCGTGCCATACTTTTGTGACGCACCCTGTATGTTTGAAAATATTTTTAAAATATGCATAAAGTCACATTCTACAACTTTTGTATAAAACTTTTTTTTCTACTTTTGTAAATAACCACGCTAGGATTGCCCGACGCACTAATGAAGGACCCTGTATACTGAAGCTTTTAAAAAGGATTTTTTCATATTTCCCAATTCTTCGGCTCCTATCTGGGTAAGGGTACAACTTTTGAAGATACCTCTATTTAAAGTTCTTCAATGATTTTTAATTTATCTCTCTACATATTATGTAAGTATATAGTTTCTGAGTAAAACGTAAGGCAACAATGTAAAAAATCCAAGATGACGTCATCTTTTGACAATGTTATCTTAAGGAGAGGTATGGTATGGTGTATGGGGACTTCATAACTTCTATCATTTAAATCAGAATGTAGAAAGATATCATGAAAGATATTGTTTTTATCTTCAACCCCTCCAGTTGCGGCGCTCTTGGGGTTTTTACAGAAATTTTATCGGGGGTTGGAAAATCATATTCTCCAAAAACTTGGGCGTCACCCCTGGTTTTGAGTGGTAGTTAACCCACACACGCGCGGATACAGCTTTCACATTGGAGCTAGAAATCCAGGAGAATTTATCTCAGGTAGAAGCGGTTGTTTCTCAACACTTGAGTGGGAGATAAGGGATAAATTTGATCATGATATAATAATTAATGTTTTAATTTTTGGAAGAAAGGCGGAATTAAATGGAAACACTGCAAAAAAGGGAGTATTCTGGAACTTCGTTTCACAGTATGGTGCGCTCCTCATTGAAGTTTTGAAATCCCTATTCAGCAATTGAAGTTTTGTGCGGTGTACCAAGCTTCATGATTATGTCGGATATATTGAAGAACACCCGTCGGGAAGCATTTATCAACAAATATTTATGAGAACTTTTTCTTCATAATCACACAATTTTAACAAATATTATTAATTAAACACAAGATCCTTATAGTTGGATAGTAGATAGTAGTTGGACACACGACAGTTTGTCAGCGTTCTCACAACAGTCATCCTGTCCGCTCTCTCAAAGTTGGCCTTAACGATCTCATAGTAGCGACCATCACTGGAAAAACTCAACTATGAACGTAACCACCTTA
This sequence comes from Orchestes rusci, assembly GCA_958502075.1. Classification (NCBI taxonomy): domain Eukaryota; kingdom Metazoa; phylum Arthropoda; class Insecta; order Coleoptera; family Curculionidae; genus Orchestes; species Orchestes rusci. Next base: position 7,237,344 of record OY293312.1, read on the forward strand.
TGGTCAACTCACCTCAAGCTAAGGCACTTCAACTTGAGACACTTCACCCTCAAAGTGTCAATGGCTTTTTGACTTTTGTCAGAAAACCGCAGATTATCGGGATCCCATCGCAGCTCCAGTCTTTCCAGGTTGGTGCAGTTTTTGGCTATGCTGTCCATCAGTTGGTCGGCTAGGATGTTAACGCCTAGACGTTCTTGGGTTCCCAAAACTAAATTTCTGGGGAAAATACGTTTTATTTACCAATATGTAGTTGGACTCACTTGGCATTCTGCAAAATGGGCAAAATACTCTGCCACAAGGAGTCCGTAATATGCGTCATTCCCGACAATCCAAGACCCCACAACTGATGTCCATGTTTGCACAGAAACTTATAAATGGCATCTTCGGATAGATTGTCTGAGCTATCAAGATCCAAGGCCACCTAAAAACCACTTTGCATCAGTCTGTTTATAGTTTGACAGCTCTAACAAGGTTTCTAGCGTTTCCACTTTCAAGCCAAGTCTTAAGAACAGCATCGTTAAACCCGTTGATTTGTCCAGCACTCAGAAATCGGAGCCCAGGAATTCTTGTCAGCATATCTTGTAGACATTCTGATGATAGGTCGGTGGCGGTTATGTCGAATTCCTGCAGCGCACATTTATCCCATTCGACTGTCATTAGGTGTTCACTTTTGAGATCTAGAATCAAAAACGTGATAAAAATCCCCACAACATTAATAAAATTAAATTTAATCCCTATTATTGGGGGGACATTACTTTCCTACCGATAAAGTACACCAAGTTCAGCCAATGAGCGTCGACTTGTTACGTCAAAGCCGCCAATGCTTGTGCAGCTTTTCGTTTTGTACTGACAAGCGACAAAGCAATGTATCATATTGAAAATATTTTTGAGGGTTTATTTTCACTATTAAAAAACCATATTTTTATATATAGTACTTATTTATTTGAATTGAAGTCAATTATTTGTATTCGTTTAGAGTTTAGAGGGATATTGAAGTGATTTTTACATCATTGAATACCCCATTAAATTCCCCATAAATGATCAACGATTATTCGAACAAGAACACATTTTTTTTTAATGTGAATCAAAAAATAAAATGTCGGTACATAGAGATCCAAACGATAAGAGAGTAAGACAAAAGGAAACAAAGAAAAATTAAATTATGAATAACGGTTGATGAAAACTCACTAGTTCCATTCATTAAAACACAAGTTAACCTCCGACTCCTCTGGAACAAAGTTTTCAACGTACTTCCTGTAACTTTATTGCAATAATTAACAGCCAAACACTCCAGCTGAAATAATCAATTGATTAAACAAATAAACCACCAAAATACCCCGTACCTGTATACAATTAGAACTAAAGGCATCAATATGTGTATCATCAACAAAATTAATCCCATATAAATTAATCACCCTCAAATTGGGCGTGGCACTTTTCAGTCTATGTACATTAATAACCTCGTAGATCTCCTCCTCCTCCTCCTCTACCTTCTCATAAGTTCCAATCAAATGCAGTATCTCCAAGCCATTGATAAAATTGTAAATCTTCCTCATAAAACCCTCCATAAAAATAACCTCACTCAGACAAATGCACAAATATTTCAGCTTAGTGGGAAAAGCTTGAAGCTCGCTGAAATCGTGCAGCTGCATAGCTGTGGAAAAATCCAGCAACATGTGCGTCAAATTCGGACATTTATTGGCCAGCTCATGCAGTACTGTGTGCGTTATAAGCTCAATTGGTAGCTCGATGTATCTGCAATGTTTTTCTCAAAATTAATTGTATTTATGGTATAAGTACCTTAGAGATGGTCCAAATCGTACACTGATTAGCGCCAGTAGAGCTTCAAGGGAGCCCACATGTAGACCAGAGATTTCCGGTCGTAAAGAGACGTTTTTCCAGAGTCTGGTATCGTAGGCCATTATCCGCCATCTTTTGCAGACTCGGGCCATTTGGCATATTTCCTTGTGGCTGAGGTAGCTGAAGATGTGGAGGAGGACTTTGTCTGGGAGTTTTTCGATTGTCTGCAAAAATGACAGAGGTTATAAAAACAAGCATACCAAAACTAATCCAAGTTAAACAAACCGCTAGATCGTTTTTTGGGTTTCATCTTTTTTTAGTCTTCAGTTTATTACTTATCAAATATATTATGTTTTTTTTTCGAGTTACAAATCTATTTTGTTTGTAAGGGGACTTTGCCCAACTCAACTTATTCCAAACTTACTCCAACCCAAATACTTACTCGATCTAACTTAACCCAAACTTGAATAAGCCACTAAAGCCGTTTAGCCTTAAGCGAAACTAACATGACTTGACCCAATTTACGACAACTGAACCCAATTTTAGTTCAACTCAACCTGAGTCTACCCAAACCAACTCAACTTGACCCAAACTTACTCCAACTTAACCTATATAAACTTAGTCAACCTAACCCGACTTTGCCCAAACTAACACATACTTACAGTGAAACTTGTCCCGAACTTAGTTCAACTTAATTAACCTACTGACTATACTCTACTTAACTTAAAGTTGCTCCAACCTTGAACTTGACCCAAACTTAGCTCAACCTAATCCGACTTTACCCAAACTAAAACAAACTAGCCCAAACTTACTCCATATCAACTTAACCCTGTACCTGACCCAAACTTACTCCAACAAATAATTAATTTTTTGTACACATAGATTTTCTTTATTTTTATTCTTATTTAAGTACCGAGTTGAGTACCTTTAAAGTCTTTTTTTTTTTTTTCAACAACAATTATTAATAAAATATCAATCATCAGCTAAATTTCCTTTATAAACTTGATGCAATTTTATATTTTTTGTTTGGGCGATTCTTACTCAACATCTCATTCCTTGTTTTGTTTTTGTGATCAATTTATACATACATAGATACGTTTTATTAGTTTCAATTCCTAGCAAATTTTATCTAATTTTCTTTTTTGTTTATGTTTATATCAAGTTTCAACTATGCCTTTATTTGTTTATTTTCATTTTGTGAACATATTTGGGTATTCAAATATAAAATTATCAAACCTGTCTATACACATTCATTCATTGTTGTCATCCATCTATTAACACTTGGTTTTTATGTGTAATTATTATTGTTATTCATTTTTGTCACTTCTATTTAGTTGAGTTTTTTTATAAAATTTTGTGTTTTGATATTTTGCGCTTTTTGAACTTTTGTTGAGTATTGCTCGTTTATTATTAGTATTCTAGGTTTATTTTCCATTCGTATTCTATTTGTTTATTCACTCATTCATTATGGTTTTGTTAGTTCATGTTGTGTTCTTTTCCTTCCCTTAAACTTAACATAAACGAACGAAGGAAAATAACTTGAGGAAAGGAGAAAATTGGATCATTTTGCATTGTTTCAATCTTCAATATCATCTATTTTCAATTTAAACTTCTTCATAGGAGAGAAACAAAAGAGAATGTAAAAAGCTGAAAAAAAAATAACAATTGGAGTCCTAAAAAAACCTTAGAAAATACAAAAATATAGAAGTGAAACTGAAATTTGAGCAAAGATAATAGAGTGGATTGAAAACTTGGTCAAAATAAAGTATAGTGGAAAAAAAAATACAATGTTATATTGGAATAAAATCTTGAGACACAATTTCGTATTTTCTTGAAAAGATCGGTGTTTGAAAGTTTTGACTCCGCAAGTTGAAAAAAACTAAAAAATGAGTCAATATAGAAAAATTCATGAATTATCTTTTGTCAATAATTATTGATACACCATAATATCAAGAATCCATCAGCGAGAGTAATCAATCATCAAACACCCATCTATAACCAGTATTTCATCTTGAAATAACCCACATCAATGGCCAAATCAAACAAACTTTGTTCTTTGATGTTCTTGCTAATGCATCTGTCAAAACTGTCACATGAAAACGTACCGTTCCAGCAAATGGACTCCTTGCCCCCGTGCCCTCCGTTAAATAAACTTGTGAGGCTTCGAGAGCCAATTGGCCCCAAACATCCGGACATCCGTCCATGTTTTGGATCGAAAATCACAAACAAATTCTCTCGCTCAACAAATTTTCGATAAATTCTGTTTCCGATTACTTTTTACGTAACGTTCGCGGAATAATTCGTACGTACTGACATTCTCCGACTTGCATTCTAAAAATACCGGGATATTTTGGGAAGGTTTGACGGTCCAGGGATTGGGTTTTTTTTTTGTTTTGATTTGATTGCTCCCCAGGTGCTATACACAATTTTTTCTCTATTTAATTATTCATCAATTTTTAAAAAATGATCTATGCATGTGAAATGAACATTTGTGATCGTCAATATATTAAAAATGGTTCAAGCTTTAAGGGTACCTATATCTTTTATTGTTTACTATTTTATAAATTGGTTATACATATACAGGGTGTCCATGAACAATCGTACAACAAAGAAATGGGTGATTTTTCACATAAGAAAAATACTTTTTTTCTCATATTATGAACATAGCATCAAAAATTCTTTCTTCGTGATTATTCTCACTTATAATCTCCCTGGAGCTCGAATTATTTCCGGAAATTTTGTCGAGTTGCGAATTTTCTTGAAAAATTCGCAACGAGAACCAATTTCCGGATTTTTAATTCGAGCTGGCGGGAGATTCGGCAAGAAAATTTCATGCCAAAACTGATCATTGGAAAAAACATTACCCAGGACTCATCTCGCATTTAGTGGAAAAAACCAACGGCTCCTTACTCTACTCGCCATTGAGGAAGAAAGAAGGGAATCAGGATTTTATAAAACATTTGGAAGTTATAACCAATCTTGTCCATAATTGATAACATTGCAACTTTGTATTGGAAGTTGAAAATAAATCATTTATCAAAAATATTTGTCAGTGTTTTTAACAGCTGTCAAGCACTCGCGGCTGGATGTAGCTCCCATACACCAACCACGGTGTTGCCGTTTGCCTTATCTCTGTCTGTGAAAGTTGGGTTGGGTTGGGATTGCTAGGGAGAGTGGGGACGGCAACACTGTAATCATATTAGCTCCCATATGATTACAGTGTTGCCGTCCAGATGCAAAGCCAGGGTGATTCTCACTTATTAATCTTTCAGTCACGTGAATATGAGCAGGGTGATTTCCGATAAAATTGGGTCGTTGCCATAGCAACATAATAAAATGCAAGCTTATGATTGGTTAGAATTGACTGGTAGGAAATTTTCACTCATAATCTCCCTAGATCTCGAATTATTTCCGAATTTTTAATTCGAGCTCTAGGGAGATTCGGCAAGAAAATTTCATGCCAAAACTGATCATTGGAAAAAACATAACCCAGGACTCACCTCGCATTTAGTGGAAGAAACCAACGGCTCCTTACTCTACTCGCCATTGAGGAAGAAAGAAGGAATCAGGATTTTATAAAACATTTGGAAGTTATAACCAATCTTGTACATAATTGAAAAATTTGCAACTTTGTATTGGAAGTTAAAAATAAATCATTGATCAAAAATATTTTTCAGTGTTTTTAACAGCTGTCAAGCACTCGCGGCTGGATGTAGCTCCCATGCACCAACCACAGTGTTGCCGTTTGCCTTATCTCTGTCTGTGAAAGTTGAGTTGGGTTGGGATTGTTAGGGAGAGTGGGGACGGCAACACTGTAATCATATGGGAGCTACATCCAGATGCAAAGCCAGGGAGATTTCCACTTATTAATCTTTCAGTCACGTGATTATGAGCAGGGTGATTTCCGATAAAATTAGGTCGTTGCCATAGCAACATAATAAAATGCAAGCCTATGATTGGTTGGAATTGACTGGTAGGAAATTTTCTAAATAATTGATCTATGATCTATGAATAGAAAATGAATATTTTTCATTGAGGGAAGCTTCAAACCATTAATGACTGAAATTTCAATACAAATTCTTGAAAAGAGAATTAATATAGAAGTTGATTGACAACAGTTTCAATAGGTAGTTTTAATATTTTAAAAAATTGGTGTCTGCGTCCATTTCATATTTTGGATACTTGTTCCATGTTTTAAGTGCAAATAAGTTATAGTTTCTGTTCATCTTTTCATTTGCTATTTTTTGAGGTTTATTTTTATTTTAATATTCCGTGTTTTTTTTTTTTAAATCGCATTTGTTTCGTACTGGTTTGCTTGGTTTCAAATTGCTATGCCTATTTACTTTTGAAAAAAATTATCAAACATTTATTATGTGTCTTAAAAATTGACAAATCACTTAAAAGGTGATTACTTTCAGAATAATTAAGTTCAAGTATTAAAACTTTCAGGAAAACTTTATTAAACCCCACTAATTGGTTGGTGAAAGTTTCGCCTACCGGCCTACCCAACGTAGAAGCTTTCCAAAAAAAATAAATATTCGAGAAGTGTCTCAATGATAACTTCCAAAATAATTGAATTAAATGGTTAAAACTTCAAGGAAAATTTAATTTGACTCCACAGATAAACTTTCAAAAAAAAATGAATACTTTTGAGGAGGGTCTCAAAAATTGACAATTCATCAAAAAGGTGATAAGTGTCAAAATAATTTAGTTGAAAGATTGAAACCTTACAGAAATATCCACTTATTTGTTCTTGAAACTTTCAAATCCCTAACGAAGAGGCTTTTTCCAAAAAATTAATTGCATATTTGAGGAATGCATCAAAAATTGACAGACCATTTAAGAGGTAATTACTTCAAAAATAATTGAATTGGAGGGTTGAAGCGTTGAGGAAAACTTTATTAGACCCCACTCATTGCTGGGTGGTATTCCTAACGTATTTAAAAACTTTCCGGAAAAATTCAATATTTGATTGTCTAAATAATTGACAAATCACTGGACTCACAAATCACTAACTTTCAAAATAATTGTTTTGGGGGGTTAAAATTTTTGGAAAAACTTTATTGAAATCCACTTATTGTTTGGTGAAAGTCTCACACCATATCAACTTGAAAACATTTCGAAAAAATTGATTACTTGAGGAATGTCTCAAAAATTGAAAAATCACCAAAGAGGTGATAACTTCCAAAATGATGGAATTTTTAGGAAAACTTCATTAAACTTGACTTACTGATTGGTGAAAGTTTCAACTCCGTGACAAACCACCAAAGAGGTGATCCATAACTTTCAAAATAATGTATATTTAACGGGTTGAAACCTTCAGGAAAACTTTATCGAACTCCACTTTTTAGTTGGCGATAGTTTCACCTCCGTAACAAAGAAACTTTCCGAAAAAATTGAATATTTGAGGAGTGTCTCAAAAAATGACAAATCACTGAAGAGGTGATTATACTTCCAAAATAATTATTGAGTTGGAAGGTTGAATATCTTTCAGGAAAACTTTATTAAACTCCACTTATTGGTTGGTGAGAGTGATACACATCTCCAACGTATCAACTTTCAGAATAAAATTGAATATTTGATAATCGGGTGTCTCAAAATTGACAAGTCAGGTGATAACTTCCAAAATAATCTAGTCAAAACTTTCAGAAAAACTTTATCAAACTCCACTTATTGGTTGATGAAAATGTCAACCCGCTAACGTAGAAACTTTCCGAAAAAATCTAATATTTGAGGAGTGTCTCAAAAATTGACAAATCACCAAAGAGGTGATAACTTCCAAAGTAAATGAGTGAACGCGTTGGAACTTCCATTAAAACTTTACTGGACTCTACCTCTTGGTTGGTGAAAGTTTGAACTCCCCTACCTCAGAAACTTTCCGAAGAAATAGAATAATGGAGGAGTGTCTCTGAAAATTGGCCGATCAGTGATCGCTAAGGAGGTGATAACATCCAAAAAGATTAAGTTAAAGGGTTGAAATTTTCAGGTAAACTTTATTTACCTGACTCCAATTATTGGTTGGTAAAAGTTTGAACTCCCCAACGTACAACTTTCCGAAAAAATTGAAATTTGAGGAGTGTATCAAAAATTGACAAATCACTAAAAAGATGGTAACTTACAAATCAATTGACTGAAAGGGTTAAAACTTTTAGGAATACTTTATCAAACTCCACTTATTGGTTTGTGAAAGTGTCACCTCCGTGACGTAGAAACTTTTCAAAAAAATTAAATATCACTAAAAACGCGATAACTTCCAAAATAACTGAGATATTGAAGGGTTGAAACTTTTAGGAAAAGTTTACTAAACTTATTGGTTTGGAGTGTCTAAAAAAAATTGACAAAAAATCTTCCAAAATAATTGAGTTTGAGGGTCGAAACAGCCAGGAAGACTCTATTACACTTCACTTATTGGTTGGTGAAAATTCCGCAACTTCGAAACTTTTCCGGAAAAATTGTACATGTGTCTCAAAAATTGGCAAATAATTCAAAATAATCGAGTTGGAGACAAATCAAAAAGAGGTGAGAACTTCCAGAATAACTGAGTAGAAACTTGAAAAAAAAAAAATGAAAATCGGTGTGTAGGCTAGTTAACTGCCATAGTACATTATGTCATTCAAACTCAAAAGTTTTTTTTTCAGTAGGTATATCGAACGTACGGAGTAATAAATTCCCAGACCGCCGGTAGCTGGTCAAATTTTCGTGTGGAATTTGAACTTTTTTATGCAGGGTGATTTTCAAAAATTCTTCATTATTTTAAAAATTAATCCATGAATGTTGACTGGACATTTTGTTGAAAGAATACACATGTGAAAAATCAAACAACTGGCAACAACGTATCATGTCATTTAGAAACGTGAAATTCTCTTGTGCAGTTGCGCATTAGCTTCTTGTAGTCAAGACAATGTTGCCATGATAGTATATATTTTCTCAAATCGTCATCACAGCATGATCATATACACAATATATTTTTTAAACGTTCTGTATATATTGGTGAGGAGCAATAATAATAGATCCTCTAAACATTTGCCAAAAACTTAAAAAGACAAATGGCGAGATTACCCAAAAAATCGAAGATAAAGAATAGGAAGATTTTTGAATAAAAAAAATGTTGGGAGTGGTCAGTATGAAGTGCAATTTATATCGTTTAGCGAATGGACTGACCTTCAATAATTTGTGTTCATTCCATCCCAGACTCCTATCCTGTTTATCTAAAAATCATTGAAGCATGTTATGTTTGTTATTTTTCTTATCTAGAAGTACATGAGCACGTACATCCTGTCATACATTGTTATAAGATAACATTTTATTTGTCATTTAGTAGCGAAATTTGAAGTTGACGAGGAGACTCAAGCAAATCCCAATGTCTGACGTAACAAAAAATTCTACTCACAATCCTCTTGGACCGTCTGAAACTCGTGTTCAAATCATCCCTGGCTATAACAGCCGTGGTCAAGTCCAACTGTCCCCAAGAGTCCATTTTTTTTCAAAAAAACCTCACTTTTTGCACCGCGTTTCACGCCCGATAACAATCAAACATTTAAATGGTCAAAAATAGAGGCAGGCATTCCGACAATCCAGACTTGAACATGTGTGAGTCTTGACTAAAGTATGTCTTGGCAACAACCACTGGATAGTCCAGTCACTTGGGTTTGATCGCAAATTCGTTTTCAGATATTTTTATCGAAAATTGATTTTATCCTGCAAAGTACGATTTTTCCCGGACTAACTTTGCAGTGTTCTGAGCGGAACTAATTGGGATCTGAGCTGACTGACATATCAATGTTGTGCATAGTTTGGGTCCGATGCCAAAGGCGTTTAGTGTCTGGCTGTTAATTTTTATTATTTATTAAGCCGGGGTTATTATTCCACATTGTTTTCCTTGGCAATGGTGTGCAGACTTGTTTGCGATGATTCAGTGGACAGTTTTATTGGTTTTGAGTGCAGTAGATTATTTTTAACAGTTAAGCCAAAGTTGACTTGAAAATCGTCGGTTTTAGAGGGAAAGATCTCATCCGATTAATTATAAAGTAAAAGTCAATTGAACATTTTCATAGGCCTCATCCAGATTTATCATTCACCCTGTATACATACATACATATTTTGCATAAAATCTATACAGGGTGTTCAAAAAAACATTGGGCAAAAATGAAAGGAGTGATTCCTAAGGTCATTCTAAGAAAAAAAGTTCCCAAATACACATAGTTTTTTTTTTTAAATTGATGATATGTTGCCCGCCCTCAACGTCACAGGACACAAAATATTTTTTAACCATTGGGGTCAAAATTAGCCCCTTAATTTCTTACAACAAAGCTGCCAAACTTCAAACAAATCCGTCAAAATTTAACTGAATTATTAAAAAAAAAAAGATTTAAATAAAAAACTTTGCCACCGTGTATCATACAAACGATGCGTTTTCGGACCTATGCTTATCGGAACTTTTTTTCGTAGAATGATCTCAGGAATCAATCCTTTCATTTTTGCCCAATGTTTTCTAACACCCTGTATATATTTTTTTAAATAACCGATCGTTTTTTTATACTCAGTCTATTTACAGAAATCATATTCATTGTTTGCCGCAAACAATTTTTTAAAACGCAAAAACAATCTATTTTTATTTTCTTTGTTGTGTGATTTGATGAGTATCGATTCTACATTTTAGGGCGGATGCGGTTAAGTTTACAAATATACGGTTGGAGAGTCGATGCGCCAGCGGTAGACATAGATTTATATGGGTAGACTATTTATTTTTACCGTTCAATATTTCCGCAATAAAATCCAAGTAGTAAAATAAGTTAAGATGGGGCAACACTGTTACAACTGCAAGTGCCCATACCCTCTATTTTAATAAACCAAATTCACACCATTTCATTAACTGCAACTGCGCCGTGATCGTTACGTGAAAATTATACGCATGCTCTAACGAGTGTTTAATAAAAAAAAACGATCGATTGATATATGGATTGAAATGTTCCAATTTGCACATTTTTTGGAAATATGAAAAATATAAGGATTAGTAAGTACTGATGCCATTGATGTTTAAAAAAATCAACCTACGACCTCTATTATTGATGTAGTAATCACCGATCTAAAGCTCCAATCAACACCCACGACGTCACAGAATACATTATCATTATTATTATCCCCATTATCTATCTCGGTTTGGCGTATTGACTGTAGTAACTCTCTCTCTCTCGAAAGGGTAATTAAGCTCCGCCTCGTTTTTGATCATACAGTGAAATTTCGTTTTCTTTATTTATTGAGTATATTTTTGGGTATTTCAGAAATATTTTTTCGCTGATGACTTTCAAATATTGTCTAGAATACGTATAGTCTGTTCATGGCTTTCTTGCGGTTACGTCATACTTTTCCGTCTCTCTCTTACACATTGAAAAAAAAATCACGTACGACAAATGTCACATGTGGAACGATCAATCTACGACATACTGCCAAACGTCAAATACTGTGACGTGACAGCAGAAAGGCATTGAACAAGCTGTATATAAAATTTCAAGTCATTTGAAAATGTATGCAAATTGTCCATTGTTTCAAAAACCGTATGTCTTGGCTAACATTGTAAACATTATTACATGACAGTCACCAAATCTACTTTATAACCTTACTTTTTAATTATTAATGTCGGCCATTTGTGATTTTGAGTCTCTGTGCGATTTTTTAAATCAAATTGTTTTCTTTTCGGAACATAACAAGTGTAGTCGCTGTATTTTTGCTCCCTTAACAATCCTGAAATACTTCAAAATGTGTTCAATTCTGTAAGAAAACGTGTTTTAAAATATATTGAAGATAAAGGTGAGAATGTTCAACATCTTTTGTAATCAAATGTATTAATTTGCCTACCATTTTATTAATTTTGAGTTCAAAACGGACACTGGGAGAGGTCATAATACTAAAACACAAAAGATATGATCAATTGCTTGACGAAATTAGAACCAAACCGCGCATGTCGTCACCGCGAGCCAAAAGTGAGGTTGGATTGAAAACATCAATGACGTTACCTGGTTATACCATTTGCTGTTCAAAATTTGAACATTAATTGTATAGATTTGAGGTAGGTCACGTAATGACTTCTGAGGGGGATGTGCGAAAGTTTATCTTCTGTGTTTTGGTATCAAGGTAACCGAGTTACCTAGGTAACCCAAGTTCGGACACGCAATGACGTCAGCGAAACCTGCGCGTGAGCATATCTTGTTTGTTATAGTCATGGAGGTAGAAAGGGGTGGAGACGACATCACGTGACTAAAATGGGATCACTTTCGCCGTCTTACCGGGAGTGTCAGTTTACATTTGTAGAACTCTCAGTTTTGGCTGTGTTGTAAGGGTTATTTTGTGATTTTTGTGTGTTGTTACATTTCTCAATTATTGTTTCATGTGCCCTGAGAAGTTGTGCGAGTAGAGACGTTATCGATAAGAAAAAATTGTCTGAAATCACATTTCATAGGTTGGTATAGCATAATACAGGACCGGGATATGAAATTTGTGTCGAGTTCACTGAAATATTTATCTGGTTGAGATTTGTAAATGTTTAATCACATTAAATTGAAGATTCCAATATTTTTTCCAATTGACACAGTCATGACTATGATCAATTTGTGTTGGGCAATCATAGGTATTCACAAATCAAAAGCATTGATGCGAATAAGTACCTAGATAGACGAGAGTTTTTTTTTTTTTGAATAAATCCAGTAATCTTGAAGCTGTGGGTTTGGGGTCAATGAAAACTCCATGATTGATTGAAAGCTTGTGATAACTTTTTGGTGTACATCATACACCTTCATCAGGGCTACATAAAAACAATCCTTTTGATCAAAACGTAGGCACAAGTTTTCAATCAATCCTGGAGTTTTCATCGACCCTAAAACCCAAAATCCAGCAACCATTAAATTAAATATCTTGTTTCTGCAGATTCCAAATACTTGTTAATTTCTTAAATACATAAAAATATTCCAGAACTTTTCTAATCTTTCAAAATATAATAGAACATGTTCGAATGATTATTATCATCTTTCTTATTCCTCTTTATTTATGTCCAAGTGAATATATTGACCTGCATGGTTTGTATTATTATAGTATAACTCTCGGCATAACTAATAATTGTTATACATCTGTGTTTTTTGCTTCGTTTTAGTTTTACTTCCTATTGTTTTGTTTAGTATCTACTCCAGTACTGTTTCGTTTTGTACATAATATTAAATTAAGTTTCACGATTGGAAAATACTTTTTCGGATTGTTTTATAATACTTCACACATAATATGAAGAATAGTAAACAGTAACTTGAAACAAGTATGATTAATAAATCAAAAATATAATGTTACCGTCAATAAATTCGAATAAAGTTTGAATCTAAAGTAACAATTCGGAAGTTTTTTTTTTATCTGTCGGCCAGTTCGCCCCTGTCTACGTCGCCATATTGCAGCTACAAGCTCCACCTACCGATCCCATTTTTCTATCACTGTTTGAATGTTCCTTATCGACTCTTATGATTCTATCTCGATGGTTATAGGTAGTATCACGGGGAGAGGTAAAGGGTCCACATTCGAAAAACTTTCTAAACATTCGCAGGTTCCACCGAGATAACCCTTGTAAACTAAATTTTTGTTTGTGCTAATTGTGTGCGGGCGCAAAAGCCCAATTTCCCTTTGTTTTGGTGGATTTCATTTGATTTTTATCAAGAACTAAATCAAATTCACGAAAAATAATGTGAATTAATAATGACATTCAGTGACAATTGTGTCGATTGCCAACAAACCATACGAACCTAGCTACGTTCATGATGACAAAAAACCACAGCGACCTACGACCGTATTTTTTATTGAAAACCCTTTACGTTGGTCTATCCACTAACCAATGGAGTACGTAGGTACAAATCAATCATGTGACAACGCTGCTGACCAATAGGAACGCGATATTGTGAGGTGTTTATTTCTGTTCAAATTAACGGCTTAAATCTGGAAGAGTGTGTCTCATTTGAATCCCTTATCCGAGTGCCGGAGTTGCGCTTAGCAGAGTGGGGATGAAGAAAACGAGTGCGAAGATGTGGGTTGCTATTGATTGTCTCAGGACGTCAAACAATTCGAGTTTTTTTAGATTTTCATCGAAAGCAAATCGGTAAGTTGTTAAGAATCATGCTTAATATTTGGTTAAACCTTCCTATTTTGGATGTTGGGATATTGTTTCATAACACATAATAAATAAAATACTTCTCTGGCGTGACGTGGTGATAGGAAAGATCCTCAACAAACATTCGGCCCAGGAAGTGGCAGAAAAAGATCTAAGGATTTTTGGCAAGTTGATAGACAATCTGCACATTTTTTGGAAATATGAAAAATATAAGGATTAGTACGTTTTACTGATGCCATTGATATTCAAAAAATCAACCTACGTCCTCTATTATTGTAATCAACATTCACGACGTCACAGAATACATTGTCTCCGTCTGGCGTATTGACTGTAATAATTGGTGATTTAGCTCCGCCCCGTTTTTGATCATACAGTAATATTTGCGTTTTCTTTTTTATTTATTTGGTATATTTTTGGGTAGGTATTTCGGAAAAATGTGTTCGCGGATGACTTTGTCTACAATACGTATGTAAGATATCAAGGCATTTGAAAATGTATGCAAATTGTCCATTTTTCTATGCCATAACCATGCACATAATATATAAAATAATAGTATTCAGATATCCTGCTCTGTTCGTCCGTCAAATGGGCTAAGAGATCGCGATGTAAAGCGATATGCTTGGTAGATCAAAGATCACAGCAAAAGAAATTATTGGGCTGCTGACCATCTCTTACCAGGAAGGCTGCTACGTCACCACCTTCGGGACCATAGTCTCTCGTGGGTCTGACCATGACGGCCGCCATATGATCAGAAAACGGTCCCATACGCTTTTCAAACACCGCTGGGACGACCCTATCGCCTGCAATCTGTCTAAAGAGAATCAGATGAAGTTGAAGTACATGACAGATTGATTGGCTCATATAGAGCCCTGCCTTTATGTATCCAGAACTCAGATTGAAATACCCGAGCCAATCTGTGACCAGAATGTCGAAAAAAGTTGTCCTTGCCAAGTATTCGTGTTCAACTCAGGTAGACACAGTTTTGTCTTGTTTCACCAACTCATTGCGATTTCATCATCTTAAAATACTAAAAGATAGAGCAAAAGTCGGAACAACCCGATCAAAACACAGATACTGTCTCTGATCACATAACACAATCTCTGATTAGAAGGAAACTACGCCTCATAACGGGAACACATTTTTTGTGGATCTCGTCAATAGGCAGAAACATGCTAGGACAAAAGCCGCCCGCAGACTGGCGTTCTTTCCTGACATTCTTCCCTCTCATTGTCGAATCTTGCAGGAAAGAACGCCAGTAAGTGGGGGATGAGATGATAAATGCACATTCCATATTTCCTGTCACGATATACCGACGTTCCAATCCGACCGGACAAACCCGCGTTCTTTCAGGATAAAGCAACAAGGACGGGGGTTAAGGGATAGGACCCCTAGCAGAAACCAGCCTTCAATACCGACATTCTTTCCTTTCAAAATATTGAAGGGATAATAAACATCTCATCGCCCACCAACACAGAAAGCTTTCCTGCCATCTTCGCTCTCTCGTTCCTCTCGATCTGTCATATCATTTTTGCGGAGAAAATCATCCGCTCGGAACCACTAACGAGAGTAAAAAGTGTTGGTGAATCTTCTGAGTGGAATGTATTCCTGTTGCTTTATCTCATCCTGAAAAAACGCGGGTTTGTCATGTCGGATTGAAAGTCGGTTCATCGTGACAGGAAAGAGGGAATCCGCATTTATAATCTTACCCACTAACTGGCGTTTTCACAGAAAAGAACGCCGGTTTGTCCTGTTAGATTGGAACGTCGGTTCAACTCGACAGGAAAGATGGAATGCACGGAGATGATAAATTCCAATTTCCCACTAACAGGCGTTCTTTCCGGCGAGATTCGACTATCGCGCAGAAAAGAGCGCTGGTCTGTGAGTGGCTATTGTCAGCGAAATGGAACGATGGAGCATATCCTTTGTAGCTCTCGTTAATAGGCAGAGTCATGCTGGGACAATCTCACACATCCCTTGGAGATATCAAGAAAAATGTCATCGGTGACGTCATTGCGTATGTTGAATCGCTAGACTTGACGCTCTTGGTGCACAAGGGGCCTACAGTAGTGGCTTTAGTGGGTTACTCTCGAGGCGCTCGGAAACGGCAGACCCTTCCTCCTTACCCTACTCTTGAAAAGCCTGGAACCCACTAGTTCGGAACCATTGAACAATTTTCGCCGGGAGACTTCTTTGAACGGCATGCTTTGATCGCGTGGCGGCTTGTGTTATGGATATGTCAAAGTTCCGACTACAAGTGACTCCACTAATAAGTATTAGTAAACTTTGGCTGTGGCATTCACCACTCTCCCACTACTCCCACTCTTATATAGATCACAGATAACAGAGATTTACTCTCACAACATCCGACGACTGTGGCTGCACTGTGAACTGTTACGACGCGATCCTGCCATTTTCGTACGTGAAAAATCACGTCAATGACATATCGACAGAAAATTACGAATAGCGAACTCCATTCCTATTGGTCGGTTAACTGTCAAGAATGTCAGTTTCAAAGCTGAAGACAGTAGGTGTGTTTGTTATTTCTATTTCGGTGTAGGATAGTATAACGAAGATTGCTGGTGTAACTTATGGCTACCAGTGTAGAGAAAATTCACCAAACGCGTTAGTAGATTAGATTTTCCAACCTATAAAACAGACAAAACACCGATGTATATTCGTGTACACTAGTGGAGGATAACAAACACACCTACAGTTGATTCCCAAACAAAAGTCATCAAAGTGGACCAACTATACACGTGATCAAACAAAGGAAAACAATTAGAAGGTCACGTGAGATAAGCCAACACGTGATCAGTTTTGCTATGTCTTGCTTGTGAATGAACTGTAGTCACGCTTTGACATAATTTTGACACATTCGTGTGTAGATGTCATAAGTCTAGTTTACACCGATAACTCGTTTAGTTTGGTCCGATAGGACCAAGTGGGTGGGGATAGTACGGTAGGACCAATGCTTGCTTGTCGCCCGTTTACACCTTCTTGCAACGCGTGAACTAAATGAGTAGGTACGCGCGCAATTCGTCAAATGTCAAAAACAGGTCGAAATTATATATCAACACAATTCGTAACGACAAAAACATAAGTGAGAACCATCAAGATAGAATCTCAGATTGCCTTAGAAACTCAGAACCAACACAATTCACAAAAATCACAATCAACCATAACCTCATCATTTTGATCGAGATCGAACCAAATCCAGACCAAATTTAGTTCGGTAAACCTGCTGGCGAATACCGAATACCGAACAAAGAGCCGACCAGCTTAGTCTGTAACTGTTTACACCATTCGAACCAAATATTTGGTTCTGATATAGTACGAATTTAGTGCTTGGTCCGCGGACCAAGTTGTCGGTGTAAACTAGGCTATAGAGTATCAAAATAATGTAAAAAACCGCGAAACTCGTCAACTGTACCTACATTTCAGGTTCTGCAAAGTGGTTGAAACGTGGCAACCGTGTTGCAAGTTGCACGCCAACCGACCGCTGGCGGCCAGACCCTTCGTTCACAATCACCATAGTCAAGGTCACAGCTGCCAACAACGTCAAAATCAGATGAGGAAGAGAGAAGAGAAGTGAAAACATTAAAACATTCGAGAATCGAGAATTCAAGATCCGCAGCGTAGTATCAAATCGTATCGAGTGCAAAACGAAACAACAATTAAATTAAAATGTGGACGTTATCACAGACAATGAGCGTATAATAACAAGCGAAACGAAACCAGCTCATTAGTCTATAATTTGTCCGGCTCAATCTCAGAGTAGGTTAGTCGGAAAATTATCGTTTTTATCTGGCACTTGGCGTTATCGTTCGAACAATTTTGAGTTTTTGCTCTTCAACATTATCGACAATGGTCGCTGAATTAGTTTTGTGTGTGTCTGAAGTCAATCGTACCGGTGCCGCGTCCTATCCAGACAGTTTCTCCCCCGAAATGCCCGAAATTCCCGAATTTTTCGGCGATATGCCCTGGTTGTGGGCCATGTTTGGCTCGATTCTTGTTGGACTCAGTGGTGTTTTGCCACTTTTGGTTATTCCCATTGATCAGACGGATAATTTGAAACAAGGCGGTGAGTTTGTTTGTTTAGTCTTTGTTTTGGTTGAGGACGGGTTATGTATAGTTCCGTCATAAATATATCGGTGTTGGTGAACAAGGACAAAGTCTACATTCACTCACAGGTCTTTGTTCTCACAACAGAGCATGCGCATTAGCGTAGTGACGTCAGCCTAAGACTGACATCACAAAAGTGGGTGGAGCTTTTATAATTTTTCCACTTTTTCCGTATTCTATAGTGAAATCTTATAATGGAAATTTTCCTGACTGTTTTTGAATTCGTTATAAGCAAATAAAACCTTTATCAATAATATTTGGTTGGACAAAAGTGATATTTACTGGA
The DNA here is from genome assembly GCA_958502075.1 of Orchestes rusci. Classification (NCBI taxonomy): domain Eukaryota; kingdom Metazoa; phylum Arthropoda; class Insecta; order Coleoptera; family Curculionidae; genus Orchestes; species Orchestes rusci. The sequence continues at coordinate 7,255,688 of OY293312.1, forward strand.
ATCATTGACAAGGTAAGTTGATTTTAGTGTCTACTTTTTAATGGCTTTTCCTCAGACTATTCTAAAGAAAGAGACTATTTTTACCTTTCTAGTACTAATGCTTTTTTTAAAAACGGCCAAGAAAACTACAATAAAACTCTTTCAATAAATATGATTTTGGAATTTACACAACAAAAACAAAACAATCTGTCCATAACCTCAGAAAACTTCTCAAAGCATTTATTGTCGTTCTCAAATGAAGCATTAATACTAGATAGCTTGAAAACATGCTTCAAAGCCATTTTCCTTGAAATTAGTCTGATTAAAAGTCGATGAAATTGGGATGAATGGATTTCACCATGGAATACGAAAAAAGTGGAAAAGTTATAAGCTCCACCTACTTTTGTGACGTCACGACTTAGTATTATCAGGGTGAAGCTCAACAAACTTTTTATTCATGCTTCTTTAGTTTTTGACTACAAATCATGCGATTGAAGTGACAATTGCAAAAATAGGGTGGAGCTTAACAACTTTCAAGTACATTAAATAAAGACAAACTCCACCCTTTTTAGTTTTTGACTACAGAGCATATGCATGAAAGTATTACTGGCAAAAAAGTGCGGAGCTTAAAAGACTCCACCCATTTCAGTTTTTTACGAGGTTTTTTACTACAGAGCATGTGGAGTACTTGGTACTGGCAGGAATAGGGCGGAGCTAAACAAACTTCAGAGTTATTCTGGATGTTAAAAGATCGAAGACTCCACTTATCCACAAAGCATGCGATTGATGGCAAAACCAGGGCGGAGCTTAAAGAACCCCGATATTAGTACATACCTATACAGGGCATGAAAGCAGTACTGTCAATAATAGGGCGGAGCTTAACAAACTTCAATGATACTAGATTAAAGACAAACTCCACCTATTTCAGTTGAGTATGCGATTCAAGTAGTAATGAAAAAAATAGGGCGGAGCTTAACATACTCCTATTTTAGTAGATTAACGACAGGACAGACCCCATCTATTTCAGTTTCTGAGTTCAGCGCATGTGCGTTAAGGTAACCATGCTAGAATAGGGCGGAACTTATGAAAGGGTTTATTGTGTCACTTTGACAACGGAGCATGTCCATTGGAGTCATCACGTCAAAAGTGATATCAAGGTCAGATGCTGCCTAAGTACTTCAATTTTTGACAACAGGATGTGCATTAGATATAATGATGTAAGAAGTAGGGTGGGGTTCAAGCAAGGGTTCAACAAACTTATCTATGATAGGATATTGATGACAGGCTCCTCCCACTCTATTATTATCAACAAAGCAGTTATTGGGTACATACGTCAAAAGCGGAGTGAGATAGACTTCGCCCACTTCATGTTATGACAATGCCCATCAAAGCTATCACATCAAAAATTGGGGCGGAGCTAACCGATTATTTCAAACATCTCAATGACAGGTTCTTAATTACTACGTTTTTTGTACCAAATACCGTTTTGGTATTGAAAACTCCATGAAAACAGATATTCAAATCATCGAATCTCAAGGTCGACTCAGCTTTTTCTGGAATCGAATCACGATTTAAATATCCAAAATAGCAAGAAAACTTTTACATGACAGCTTTCTTACCATAACCTCGAAACAATTGTTTCCAATTTAAGTTTGAACACATAAATCTGTTTCAATATTTTATAAGTGTGAGAAGCTACTGACTGTGCTTAAAACGTAAACAAACAAAGCTGACAGTTTCAAAACGATTTTAGTCCCATTCATGAAATCGGTTTGAATATTCCATGAAAACCTCGATGAAAACGTGGTAAATGTGAGGATATTAAGGACAAAAAAATTATACTTTCCAATAGCCTTATGCATTCTTTGTGGTTTTTTGGGAGGATAACCAAACAACTTGAAAAATTAAAAAAAAACTGGATTTTAATTAATTTTCAAGTGCCCCTTAAGCTGGAAAATTCCACACCATTGTCTGCCATAATTTCCATTGAAATTCTTAATTCTAATTAAACCGCAATGAATATTCGACGAATTTTTACCGATGTAAACAAAGCAGCAATAAATCTCGTGTGCAAAAGTCAAATGCCACCGACATGTGCGTTTTATATTTGTTGATAAATCATATGTGAATGGAATTAATATTTGTTCAGTTCAGTGAGTTGCTAGATTAGAGGTCGATGGAAGGAGCGCAAAATCTGACGTACTTTGATCATTGATCTTGATTTTAGAAATAGGACTTGGAAGCAGATAACTGTTTATAAAGAAGTTGATGAAAATCCTTTGTAGTCTGGGGAGGCCAATGTAATTTGGCAATTTTGCCAATTACAACACAATGGACCAATTTGGTTATATTCTTCCGAGTATTCTTCTTCAGTTTGAGTTATTTATTGTACATTGTTTACCCAGTTGGTTACCAAAAATTAACAATCAGGCAATTATCATTGATATTAATCCTTTCAAGATCAAAAAACAATTGATAAGCGAAGTGGCACAGTTCAAGTAATAGATGGAATAGAGGATGGAATATGTCCATGAAAAGTTGTTCGACTAGGTTGTATATTTTATTGCTTAAATTTTTAGCACCCTGTGTGATAAAGACTTGAACCTAAACAACTGGATAGCTTGAACCTTGTACCTACTCTGAATGAACCGTTCTGGAGAATTTTCTTATTTTCTTATAAACCTAAAAAAAAAGCCATGATGAAGAGGTGTCCTTAACGAAATCATTTAAAAAAATGTAAACCTATGTTTTCCTAGAAATTTACATTATCTTTTCAAGTTTATTTTTATAAAGATTTCAAGGAAAACAGAGGTTTTTTTTTAGTAATAATTTCGGCATCGTTCTTTTCGAGGTTTTTTTTTTAATAAAAATACTTTTTTTCTCCAGATGCTTTAGAAGTTATTTAAGAAAATCGATGTCCTTTAGGGGAAAAAAATTATTGAAACTGGTCATCTTATTTTTGCAGGTTCAAAAGGTTTAACTTGAATCCTACATTTTCCCGGCAGGGTGTCCGGGAAAATGTAGGATTCAAGGAGGATAAGGAGACTGAAAAATACATACAAAGTTGAGGGTAGTATAGAGAGAAATTCAAATGAGAAGAAATTAATCCAGTCCAAAAGAAAAGGTCATGTAATTTTTTTTAAGAATATTATGGATGGATGGAACAATCATAAAATTTAATGTAAAATAAGTAAATAAAAAATAAAACTTGAAAAAAAGTGGATACGAAAACTTAGTCTTACTCAAGTGCTGAAATACGAGTTGAAATATTCATAAATCTCTTTTTTTATGATATATTAAACATTTTGTAATTCTTTGTAGCCAAGTGCTAAATAAACGTATATTATTATTATTATTATTATCTTTTAAAAATTTCCTTAAAACAGGATAAAACAAAGAACAATCATAAAATGTGGAATAAACAAAAAAAAAACCTTTGAAAAAAATCAATAAGGGGACTTTCGACTTAGTTATCGAAAGTGTTGAAAAAATCATAAAGCTGTTAAAAATGTTTTTAAAAATGAATAAATAATTTTTACTGGTGGCAACTTACTTACTGGAGCTTCAAAGAAAAGATACATTTTTATTTAAAACTAAGGGATTGTAACAGAAATAATTTGATAATCATTGAATAATAACATATTTTTAAGGATGAAACATGAAAGAATCATAAAATATGAAATAAACAGAAAATAGAAATAACAAGAATAATTACGCGTAAGTGTTCTTAACGCTGTAAAAAACTTTTTCAAAACTAAATCAAACATGCAATAAGGGATTGTAAAGAAAAAATTAAACTAAAACTAAAAACAAATACATAAGTAGATGTATTTTGTACAAAATAAGAAATTGTAAAAAATATTTAAAAAATGACTGTTTCATAAAATGATGATGGAACAAGTGAAATAAATAGATTACAAAGCCTCAAAACACATTCAATAAAAAATAAGTCTAAAGGATTGACCAAATCATTACGTTAAAAAAATAAATCAAAAAACTAAAGATGATGACAAATAAAAGATGAGTAATAAATTTTGTCCGAAAGAAAAGTTGTAAAAATCATTCATCACAAAAGTACATATTATTAAAAATGAAACAATTGATACAAAATGTAAAATAAACAGAAAATTATACCGTGAAACCGATATAACAGGAGAATAAGTATGTACCCAAAGTTTAGAAAATTTTAAACATGAACATCTAGACAATAATTGTCAGCTTTTGTTCACAACAAACATTTCCTAAACCCACATGCTTTGCACACGACTATTTTACATAACACATAAGTAGGTTTACATCGCTTGGAATTAATTTATTATTATTTTATCCAATCAAGTTTCACTCGTATTTTTTGTTATTTCATTATGGTGCAACAAATAAATAAATTCAGTGGCCTATCTAAGCACTGTAATAAAATCACCGGATAGTAGCACTAAATCAATAATTAAATGTTATACAATGTTATCGTACAGATAAATTCATTGTAATAACTTTTTGATGAGGTGCTTATCTGTGAATTCAGTAGTTCTATTCAGTTTTAATGGTCGAGTGCAGTTTGTTTTTTGATTATTGATAATTGCTGATGATAATCGTTGATTTGTCATAAGTAACGGGAATCCGTTTAAGATTTTCCGAATTTTTTATTGTGGTTAAAATTTCAAGTCAAAAGCTCAAACGGTTTTGAATGACAGCTGCCCGAATAATCAACATATTTCAATCGAAATCTTGTTATCCAAGTCACGAGATCAAAATTATGGTTCATTGACCAACCCAAAAATCCATTACCAAGTTGGTAAACTTGATTGCTAAATTGTGTAGTCCGTTTCAAGTAAGAATTACTGCATCTTACGCTTATGTAATGATTAAAATTGTTAAATTGTTAATTTATTTTTTCTAGAAAGCGCCAACAGATTGAAATCGTTGCTAAGTTTTGCAGTTGGTGGACTTTTGGGTGATGTTTTCCTGCATTCTTTGCCGGAAATTTGGGCCAATAATGATGCCAGATTTGGTGAGTGTAACTATGTAATTCGTTAAATGAAATGCACATTTCTCGACAGCTTATCAATCATATTAATCATAATTAAATTTATCTACTACTTGAAACTGAGTTTCACTTTCCGTTCTTATTAAAAAGTAATTTTTTGATTATTTCGGAGTGGATGAGTGTTTTCGTATATTGATAAGATATTGAGGAATGTTATTGAGGATCATTCAAATATCTTATGCATGTTTTTGAAATCATTCACTCACCAATTTCCTTTACTAGCATTCCTGCGCATGATCAGATTATTCCTACAAGGATTGTTGCCTTGTACTGTGCACAAGCCTTAATAATGGCGTTTTCCCACAAGCATGACTCATGGAATTTTACTTAGTACTGTCCACTAGCCTCAGTACATGTATCAAGAATTCCTGCCTTGTTTTATCTACAAGCCTCAATAATGACGTTTTCCGATAAACATTACTTATGGAATGTTACTTAGTACTGTCCACAAGGCTCTGAGCATTCTTTCTACAAGCACTTTTCAAAAATGGTTGCCTTGAATTGTCTACAAGCGTCAATAATGGCGTATTCCTACAAGTATGACTCAAGGAATTCTACTAAGTACTGCCCACAAGCCTCAATATCTTCGTCCTATAAGCATTTTTCAAGGATTCTTACTTGTATTCTCTACAAGCTCCATTAAAGTATCATGGAATGTTACTTAGTACTGTCAACAAGCCTCAGTACATTCTTCTTACAAGCACTTTTCAAGAATGCTTGCCTTGTTTTATCTACAAGCTTCAATAATGGCGTTTTCCGATAAACATGACTTATGGAATGTTACTTAGTACTGTCCACAAGCCTCTAAGCATTCTCCCCACAAGCACTTTTCAAAAATAGTTGCCTTGTATTGTCCACAAGCGTCAATAATGGCGTATTTCCACAAGCATGACTCAAGGAATTTTACTAAGTACTGCCCACAAGTCTGAATATTTTCTTCCTACAAGCATTTTTCAAGGATTCTTACTTGTATTTTCTATAAGCTCCATTAATGTCCCATGGAATGTTACTTAGTCCTTAGTCCACAAGCTTTAGTACATTCTTCCTACAAGCACTTTTCAATAATTTTTGCCTTCTTTTATCTACAAGTCTCAATAATGGCATTTTCTGATAAACATGACTTATGGAATGTTACTTAGTACTGTCCACAAGCCTCTAAGCATTCCTGCCACGAGCACTTTTCAAGAATGGTTGCCTTGTATTGTCTACAAGCCTCAATAATGGCGTATTTCTACAAGCATGACTCAAGGAATTTTACTAAGTACTGCCCACAAGCCCCAATATCTTCTTCCTACAAGCATTTCTCAAGGCCTATTGTTTATAAGCTTCATTAATCTCATGGAATGTTACTTATAGTGTTTTCGATTGGGAAAACAAGGGTTGCACCGGGTTTGACCTCGGGCAAAACCAGTTACGATGAAAATTTGCTCCAGGGCAATCCCAATCGAACATACATTTTTCATCGAGTGCTATAATATTGCACGGTAAAATGCCGATTGAATTGAAATTTGAATCATTAAACTTCATGAAAATCTAATATTATGTTGTCTCTGCGTAGCGGCTGAAGCGACTCTGAAACCAAACTAATTAGAAGTCCATTTCTCATTGCCAAATGACAAAATCTTGAGACCAATTATATTGTATTATAAAGATCATAGATCCTACTAGGAACAACTTTTTTGAGAAATAAGGTATATGCACCAGATCTTTAATGAAATTAATTCAGTTTTGAGTAGGTACTCGTTTTCCATAAGTCGTCAACGCCAGTATTTCCTTTTTTCGGCACTACTGGATTCCATAATAGCTCTAACTCGAAATTTCTTGTCCACCCACAGAATCACCTCACGAGACGTTTATTTGCACCATTTTTCATGTTTTTTTGCTAATGCACTGAAATTGCACTATACCAGCACGAGCTCAAAGACTTCGTGCCGAAAAATCTGCACTGAGTGCAAAACTCATTGACCCGGTTTCCCAATCGAACATACAAATCCGCTTGATTTAGAAATCAATTGGTAGACCAATCGAACATAAATATTGCCCGAGTGTTGCACCAGTGCTGCCCGATTTTACCAATCGAAAACGCTATTAGTAATGTCCACAAGCAGAAATTTTATTCTTAACCAACTACACGAGTCCCACCGCTCAACGAGTCCTGGGGAATTACGTTTGAGCACTGTGAATTCGAGATTCATTTTTATTTCTAATTTCGAGCTTAAATTGTTTGAACTATGGAAGTTTTGAGCTTTTTGTCTGGTGTCCAGTTCTAGTTATACCTTCTATTTATACAAGACCATGAGGTTGGTGTTTATATAGCCTCTTAAATAATTTATTATTAATTAAGTTTGGTGTTAGTTATTTCAGCTGCTAATCATTGTTGAGTAAATAAAAGATAGCGCAATCTTGTAATCTAGGTTCAGATGTTGCATGTTGCCCCTATACCTTAAGCGGGACGTTTCATACCCTTTGCCAGAACTCACAACTGTAAGACAGTGCTTTGCTTACCCTGGTGCTTACCTACGCTGATATGATTTTTGAATTAAAAGTTGAAGTTTGAAAAGGAAAATGATAACATTCCATAAAACGGTGTCTCCCTGTGAAACTACAATACATTATAATAATATCATGTACAGAGTGGGCAACTAAAAAAATGCGAGGTAAACTGTATCTTTGCCACTATTTATCCTAGAGGCAGAGGCTTGCGGCAAAAAAAATTATCACTAAAACGGCCAAGAGAAAAACCTGGGAAATATTTTCAAGTTTCTGAAATGGCCGCTAGGGGGCGTAACAACCAACATCAAGTAGAAAAATAGGATTTTCATAGAATTTTGGCCGATAAAAATATATCGATGATATTTTCATATTTACTGACTATATTCCTACACTTTTTGTCTTCTTTCAAAATAAAGCGGTGGACCCAAGTCCAAGCCCTTTAAAATCGGTCAAGCGAAACGGGAGAAATCTCCGTTTGTTTAAAAAATTTATTGAACTTCTTACACCGCTTTATTTTGGTAGATAGAAAATAAAACGTTTTAGACAAAAACTTGGGTAAATAGTCAGTTATGTCATCGATAAATTTTCATTGGGCAAAATTTTATAGAAATCCTATTTTTCTACTTGGTGTTGGTTGTTACGCCCCCTAGCGGCCATTTCAGAAACTTGAAAATATTTCCCAGTTTTTTCTCTTGGCCGTTTTAGTGATAATTTTTTTTGCCCCCTAACTACTTGACTTGAAAATATTTTCCAGGATTTCTGATATGAATTTCCTATGATGAGGAATCCTCAAATATGAACCAATTATCATCAAAAGATCGACACCAGTTTGAATATTATTTAGGAAAAAGAAAAATTAAAATAAAATTTCAACACCGGAAACATCTCGATTTTTTTCGCAATATTAATAAAACAGGGTGTTTCATTATTATAATATAATATAACAGAACCAATATAAAGAAGCAACATTTTTAAACTAGACAAAAATGTATTCTCGTTACAAAATTACCAATGCATTGTCGGAAAAAGGAAAGATTATTTATGAAAATTTGCCAGAGGACCCATTTTTGTCAGACAAAAAATAACCAAAATTGGCCCAAACTCAAAATCAACCTGGAAAAATACTCCATATCCCGTGAAATCGTTCTTTTATGTTTTAAAAAATAATGAGAAAGGGATTTTTGTCTATGAGAAGGTAAGTCATGTTTCTTATGAGCATCAACGTGGAAAACTTCATAAAATATTGAATATGAAGCTAAAATCAATAACATACAGGGTGTCCGGGAAAATGTGGGAGATCTCTCGGATTCAGATAGAACATTAAAAAATAAGATGACAAGTTCCCATAATTTTTTTTCCTAGCGGCCCTCCCTACGGAGATACTGCCCCCTAAAGGACCCCACTGGAAATCGGTTTTTCTTGAATAACTTGTAAACGACTCAATATAATTCAATGAAAATTTAATATGATAAACAGTAGTAAGGACCTCTCAAAATACTTCCCTTAAAACATAATTAGCTTGTTTAGTTTACCAGGGAGGGACTAGATTGTACATTTTAACGCTCAAATTTTTAACACCCTGTATGATAAGGAATTAAAAAAAATAAATTTGGATACCTTGAACATTAAGCTAAAGAAAAGGTACTCTTGTTCATTGTCGATAAAATGAACCATTTTCGAGAAAAAACAATTTTTATTAAACAAAACCTCGAAAAAAGCCATGACGAAGTGGTGCTCTTGACGAAATTGTGAACCTAACGCTAGGAAAAAAAATTATGGGAACTTGTCATCTTATTTTTTAATATTCTATCAGAATCCGAGAGATCTCCCACTCAAACTAAATAAAATTTCTGCTGTCCACAAGACTCAGTACATTCTTCCTACAAGCACTTCAAGAATTTTTGCCATGTTTTATCTACAAGCCTCAATAAGGGCGTTTTCCTACAAGCAAAGAAAAGCGCCTCAATAATCGAACATAAACAAAACATGTACACATTTGTCGAACTACGAGGTGAACTCTTCAATATTGAAAAATACAACATTTTTCCTGAATATTAAAAATGCTTTGAAAGAATCTTGTTTTGAACACACTTGAAACTTAACTAGACATGGTCACAGATTTCATCATTACATAAACCTAAATCATTTCCAATTCAGTCTATTACAAAATGAATTTTTGTTTTTGCTAGCCGATTAGTCCGATTTTTGAGTCAAAATGTACACTTTGTTTTTTGAAACAATTTCACACACGTTTTGGAACATATTCAATTTTTGATATGATAATATTATGCTCAGCTCTATTCGTTTTTAATTTCACAACACTGTTTCCGGTTTCACTGGCGAACAGTTTCGTGTTATTTGCCACAAACAACATGGTCTACATATGTTGGGTCTCTTCCAGTCATTTATGTTGTATCAATGTATCAGACTGAATACAAAGCTTTCTGGACGTTTCACAGTTATATGAAAATCTCTTGTTATTTTGAGAACAGTGATTTTTGGAGTGTCCTTTTTGTTTGCTATTTCAACACCATGGAGAATTTTCAATTTTCCTGGTGACGAATGCACATTTACCATGTTACTAGGCCGGAAAATGACTGTTTATTCAACAACTGAACTAAATGCCGTATCACCTAACTCATATTATGCCTTACTTTTCAATTTTAAATCCTCTTCTTTCAATACCAACAGAGTCGGGATTTTGTCCAAAGAAATTCATCAACATGAATCAGTCAATGTTTGGCAAATAGTCGCTTTGTCCCTGTTGAGCTGTGTCACACGTCTACTCAATATCCACACAATCAACAACCGGAAAAAAGAATAAACCGTTCCGACTTGAATCTTGAATGGAATGCCTTCATTTTTATCCAAACTCAAATGAAACAACAAAACAAAACAAACTTGAACAATGCTACAAACACCTGATCTGTTATTTGCCGTCACTCTCAATAATGTCAATCGACACTAGTTCCCACGAATCTACACTTTTCTACACTGCTACACTCAGTGTGTATTTGATTGTGAAATTTTTGTCTGTTTTTCAGGTTTGAATATCTGCACTAAATGTACTAACGCGTTTGGTGAATTTCCTTTACATAATCTGCAACACACTTTCCTACACCGAAATAACAAACATTGTAGAGCGGTTTACACGGTCATAGACATAGAAGGATTGACGGTAGACTCAATCGCAAAGATGATCACGTCACGGGTAGTGGTTAGGCCACACCCCTTTTTCGGCTATTTAATGAAGCTTTTTTTTGTTTATTTATAGTGCACTGAAAAAGAGGCAAAAATGTTTCAAATTTTTTTGGGATGTTTATAAAATGATGGTCTGGGTCTCTGGGCATTGGAAATCGGAAATTACAACAATTTAGGAAGTTGATTCTTTTTTCAAAAACTTTTTTCAGGACTTTTTCGAACCTTTGGCTTTGTTGATTCTTTTTGCAAAAACTTTTTTGAACCTTTGGCTTTTTTTCGTACGCAGATAGTATAGCAAAATTCCTCGAAACAAAAAAGTTTCTCGCTGACTGAAAATTAATAGTTCTGCAGAAAATGTTATTGTTATGTTTTTCGCAGTTTTACAAAAAAACTAAATTTCTCATACTGACGAAACTACCCCGGTTACCTTCTCCCACAATTCCTTTATCAATAAAAATCACTTTTTGACAGATTTATGACAATTTCGCAATTCCAGAGACCTGGTCTATCATTTTATAAACATCCCATGCGGTTTTACGCCAAAAAAAAAAATATCGAGGAGGAGACGACTTTTTCCCTGTTTTGCAGTGCACTATTGGTATATTTTTGGGTATTTCGGCAAAATGACTCTCAAATATTGGGTAGTATATTATGAAGTATCGTCAAACAGATTTTTGTTCTAGGAGGTCGACAAAACAGCGGCTTACTGATCCTCTGCGGTCTTATCACCTTTGTGGCTGTAGAAAAATTCTTCTCTATCATCGAGGTGGACGACGATGAACTGGAAAACAACAACAAAAAAGGCCTTGCCGACAACAACAAAAAACATGTATTTTTTCATGGTGTGCAACATTGATCTGACCAATCAAATTGCAGATAGCTGGCTACCTGAACCTGGTGGCCAACACCATAGACAACTTCACTCATGGACTGTCATTGGGGGGCGCCTTTTTGGTGTCGCCCAGACTGGGTCTGCTCACCACATTTGCCATTTTGGTGCACGAGATCCCTCATGAAGTGGGTGATTTTGCCATTTTGTTAAAAAGTGGCTTTTCAAGATGGCACGCTGGGATCTTCCAGTTGCTGACCGCTGGCGGTGGCTTGGTCGGAGCCTTATGTGCGATAGTTTTCAGTGGCGCTTCCAATTCCATTGGTAACTTATTTTTTCACAAATGCCAGTAGATTAACGTACATTTCAGAAGCAAGAACCTCCTGGATCCTGCCCTTTACAGCAGGCACGTTCCTGCATATTGCCTTGGTGACAGTGTTGCCAGATCTCCTGAAAGAGGATGACCCAAAGGAGTCCTTGAAGCAGATGGTTTGTCTTATATTGGGGATAACGCTGATGGGCGTGGTTACTAATTTTGTCGAGTGAATACTTTTGTGACGAAACGTCTCGAATATTGGAGCGTGAGTCCAGAGACAGCAGTATTTGTTAGGTTAGTTTCGGCCAGTGAGGTGCGCATGTAAGGACAATATGGTGTCTAGTGTAAATATCAAGTGTAAAACGCGTATAATCACAAGATAAATGATATTTTTATATGATTGTTAATGGTAATAATTTGCTTTGATATTATGTTTTATTGATGAGCCGTTGTTTGAGTGGATATTTTTGGTATGACTACAGGACAAGGACACTTTTGTGATATAGTTGTGGATGAGAAAACACACAAAATTGGATTAAATTGATTTTTTTTACTGCTCAAGGGTTCGTTTTATTTTGTAACGCCATGGATTTAAGATGGAGATTTCATGCTAAATTAATTGGTGAAAAACGCAAGTGCCATCGTTTTTTTAGTGGAAATTGGTGTGTTCACCTTACAGAACTTTGGAGCGTTTTTACTGAAAATCTTTATAGACATATTTTTGACGTTTTTTTTTAAGAAAATTTCAAGCTGAATCGATTGGTTAAAACCGCAAAAGACCATCACTTTTTCTCCGTTTCATTTTAGTTGAAAAAGAGTGTGTTCACTTTACGAACATCGTTCTTACTCAAAATTTTATTGGTACACCCTGTATATTTTTTAACGGTTTTTATAAGAAAATTTTATGCAGAATCGATTAACTCAATTTTGCTGCAAATTTTTCTGATACACTTTGTAGGTATACCTTTTGAAAAAAATGTTGAAAATTGTAAGGGCGTACGTTACTTTTAGATTCTGTTCTTCAATTTTTTTTAGTGAAAGTACTGTGAAATTGGCTGTTTTCCTTCTTGGGGAGACCGAGGAATGGTGGCACTTTAAGTTTATTATTTTTTTTAAATCTTCAAAATATAATTGCGCGTGGCTATCATTACCCTACCTCAACTAGTTGGGGTTATGGTGAGATACTGCCACTATTATGCCTGAGTTACATTCAATTTCATTTTGAAGTGAAACTGTCAATCTTCCGCTTGGCAAATGGGAATCATATTATGCTGCCATCAACATTGAATTTGGCGTAAGCGTGACTTTGAACACAAACTCAATGTAGATGGTTGCATATGATTCCCGTTTGACAATTCCACTTCGAAGTAAAATTGAATGTTACTCCTTACTTATTGTCCCAATGAACCCAAGAAAGTTTTTCAAGTAGAAAATACGTACAAAAGTCGCATAGGTAGGGGAGAGTCGGGTATTGGCGCGCGGTTGATAATACCGCGCCCCGCAGTGGATAATGATCAGGCAACACTGCATAACATTGCAAATATTTTCCTTATAACCGTCTGTTCGGAATCGGCTTTTTTTGTTTGTTGTTTTTTTTTGTGAAAATCCCCATAACTTTTATACATTTTGGGATCGAGGTATGTACAAAACCCATTTTTCGAATGTAAGACAATTTGCCGCAATAGATTACCACTCCTATCAGAAGTACTGTGTGGTTACAATCGTTTGTCTTGAGTTTGCATTTTCCGAAAAATCTTGCCATAAACTCAAAATGGCGCCGTCTGGTAATTGCGTGCTGAGGGCGCGGTATTATCAGACTAAGGTTTCCTCAATGCTTTTTCTTCAGATTGCTAGATCTCCCTGAAAAAGAATCAAAAACGTTATGGGATCCAGCTTTGATGAAAGCCGCTTTAGAATCTGAACGTTCCTGATGGAAAGATATGGTGGGAGCAAGAAGTCTTGACTCTAAAAAGTGGTGGCCATCCAAAGACACGGTAAAATCGATGAACCTACTAAGGACTGACAAAAAAAAATTAATGATAACTATATTTGCAAATTTTGTTATTGAAAATTAAATAATGCTGTGACAAAGGCCTCATTTTTGAACACGGTATTCTCAAACATCTGGCGTGGTATTATCAGACTAGCTTGATAACACCGCGCGTTAATCAACTTTTGTTTTTTTCCAACCACACTACTTTACCTCAACTCGAAATTTGTCATTTACCATACAAATCTTCTATTCAATGACATTCTCGGAATTGGTATACATCACATCTAATGATTTCTAGAGAGTATATCCCTTAAGGGCGCGCCAATATCCAACTCTCCCCTATATATTTTTTCCACTACCTTACTAGAATATTTTGTACCCTCAATTATTGCGGGTGAAAAATAGTTATTTTCCTTCCCGGGAGGAAAAATACTCAAACCGGCAGAAACGTCGTTTTTGTGGATAAAATATAAGTCTTCAGGGCCATAATCATAATAGTTATCCATTTAGGCTTGTAAGTGTAACTTTTAAGGCCAAGGATTCACATTCCGCTGGAGTAAAGTGCTTTTTCTCCATTGGAATTTCAATCAAACAATCCGCGGGAGGAAAAGAGGAACTTTCCTCCCATCCCACCTGTTACACCTCAACCAAATTCGCAGCATCTTTGTCCTTGTGTTCGTCATCATTATTTTCGTCTTCTGAACTTATTTCTCTCCCAACTTCATTCGTCAATAAAATATTGGGAGAAAACTTTTCCTTTATGACTGTTTTTCATGTTTTTGCTGCGCTAATAATAATTTTTTATCAGCCTTTTCTTGAAGGCACGTCTCTGTCTTTGGAGTGGACGTTATTATTTTGGGAATGTTTGCTGTCGCCAACCATTTTACACTAGTTTTGGACCGTGATGGTTCCGTTAGAGGTAAGATTTCGTGGAATGACTTTTCAATGTTTATGTGCTGAGCTTCTCCTTCTGAATGTTCCTCACATGGTGGGGGCAGATCCGTCTTTCCAGCATAATATTCTGACGTGAAGTTCATGAATAACAGTCTACCCGAAAGATCATGAGTGCTATTGGTTCTTAGAGGTGCAGCTGGCTCAAAGTCTTTCTCTGTGAAAGTGAAAACGTCGGGATTGCTTGGAACCCTTTTATAACTTTTTCTGTACTAGCTACTGTGGTGGACTTCAAATGAGGTTATTTTTTCATGCGGGTGATTCTAGTATTCACTGCCTTCAGCGAACCACAAAAGTGACATCAAGTGGCTGTATCCTATGTGAGGTGTGTGGAGGGATGGACAAAAGAACAACACCATTGGGTCTGCAAAATTCGTAAGCTTGTAGAATAGAGTGAGTTGAACGGTTATCCATTATGGAATCGGTGTGATATGTGATGAACTATGACTCCAACTTTGTCAGAACCAGTGAGAGATCTCCTGCTGGCACCTCGTTCTGGAGTTGCGGTTTCTTTTTCGAGCAAAAATAAAACTGGAAAACGTATTATCTATTTCAAAACCTATCCTTTAAGTATGTTTGAAATAGTGTATATTTTATTTTACAATGATAATGAATGTTTTCAATATTGATGGGGTAATGGTGAGCGGCTCCCAATACCCCACGGTGTCCGGCAATGATATTTCCAGATAACACATGTTGTGATAATCATATAAGTGACAATGAAAAAATCCTAAAATTAAACCAATTGCTACTTACGCTTGTTTTTTCCAAAGTCTACTTATCACAGAAGAATACACAACAACAATTTTTAGGAAAATCCATAAACATTTACCCAAACTTATAACCAGTCATCAAACAGGCTGAAACACTGGAATCCAAATTTCATAGTTTATTCAATTCGAGGAATTCCCGGGCGGATGTTCTTGCTTGACTAGTTTGGCTTCTTTTGAGGAGATGGCGCAACTGGGTTCTGTCAAAGTTTACTAATAATAAACAGTTGGACCACTTTCGAAAACGCGCCAAACCGGCTCCACCCTTCTACTTCGTTTCTCTTGGAGAGCCCAGTTCCCATTAGTTCGGAACGTCTGTCGGTCGCTTTGAACCATTTTCGCTGGGCGGGTTTCTTTGAGCGGCATGCTTTGACGCCGCGGCCGCGCTTGTATACGGGTTTCAAAGAGCCGACTTCTAAGTGACCTAACTTATTGTATATTAGTAAACTTTGGTTCTGTTATGTAATGAAAGATACATCGTGGGTCCTGATAGGCTATTGCTCCGAGGGGCCGATGGCCATCATTCTCCCGGTCGCCCCTACTCTGAACTTTTCAACTTTTTAATGATTTTTGAAAAAAAAAAGTATGCTAAATCGATTGTTGTAAAAAACAGGGGTTCTTTACGTTTTTTAGTTTTCTGTTTTACACATAGACATCATCGAAGCGGTTAAAAATTCTGATAGGGGAGAGTTGGATATTGGCGCGCCCTCAAGGGAAATACTCTCTAGAAATCATCAGATGTGATGTATACCAATTTTGAGAATGTCATTGAACAGAAGATTTGTGTGGTAAATAAGTACAATTGACAAATTTCGAGTTGAGGTAAAGTAGTGAAGGTGGTTGGAAAAAAACCAAACTTGGTGAACGCGCGGTGTTATCAAAATCGTCTGATAATACCGTGCCCAATGTTTGAGAATACCGAGTTAAAAATATATCGATGAACTCATTTTTGGATTAACTGACTATTTACCTACACTTTTTGTCTAAAACGTTTTTTTCTATCTATCATAATAAAGTGGTGGGGGAAGTTCAATTATTTTATTAAACAAACGGAGATTTCTCCCGTTTCGCTTGACCGATTTTAACGAACTTGGGCTCATATGAAAGAGCATGATCTGCACTTCAAAAAACTTTTTTGGTTTTGAATGTTTGACCTTCGCCGTCGCCGCTAGATGGCGTTAGCTGAAATGGTATCATGTTTTTGAGTTTTTTTTAAAACATTTCAGAAAATAAATAGTCTTACCTTCTTCAATTATTATTTAACTAGTAAATAATCGATTTGTTTTCTACACATACCTTATATACAGGGTGTCCGGAAATTACGCGTCAGGATTTTGGTGGGCGATTCTACATGAAAAATTAATGCAACAAACTTCTATACAATTTTTTCAAAAACTTCAAAAATTTTTTCAAAGTACGAATTTTTAATTATTTAAGGTACGGTTAATGTTTAAAGTCGTTTTTCTCCGTTAATTCTACGATGATGCAACACGAGCACCTTTTTAAAAAATATTTTGATGCTCTTTACTAATTTGACATCCAAATTTATAAAAAGATTAAAACAAAAAAGTTCTAAGTAATTTTCCTAAGGTGAAGGACAGCTTCAGCCTTTTGTCATTGACGACTAGCGTCAAATTAATAGGGTGAATACAAAAAAACACTAGTGACATGCATGCAAAATTTGGCGAAAATCATTACACTAGAAAAAAGTTATTAAAAAAAATAAGAAAAAAAAAATATTTATTAACACCCTGTATCTTCCTTAATTTTGAGTTTTTGAAAAAATTGTATAGAAGTTTGTTGCATTAATTTTTCATGTAGAATCGCCCACCAAAATCCTGACGCGTAATTTCCGGACACCCTGTATACAGGGTGTTTCATTAATATTGCGAAAAAATTCAGGGTAAGTTTCCCCACTTAAAAATAATAAGAAAACTTCATATAAAGGTGTGTCCGGAAATGCTTCGTTACAGATCTACAGGGTGTTGAAGTTTTATTTTTATTTTTGTTTTTCTAAATAATATTTGAACCAATGT
Organism: Orchestes rusci; assembly: GCA_958502075.1. NCBI lineage: Eukaryota > Metazoa > Arthropoda > Insecta > Coleoptera > Curculionidae > Orchestes > Orchestes rusci. Next base: position 7,273,300 of record OY293312.1, read on the forward strand.
CTATATTTCCATAAAATCGGTATTTGAGGGTTTCTTTTTATGCGGAATTCGAATTTTATCTCAGTTTGGTTCTAACTTATAGAGGGCGCCACCTACACTCATTTGTCCTGACATGTACAGCCATAACTTTTTTAGACGTAACCGTATGACATATTTGAGAGAAAAAGAATATTTCTCCTTTATTTTTATGCAAAAAAGGCATACTTGTTAGAAGTCGCTACGTGGAACCATTTTCGAGATATTTGGATTTGAAATAATTAATACATGTGATTTTGAAATTATGGCGAAGGTAACCTGCTAGAAGTTATAACATATTACGCATTAATGCTTCATATTTTCAGTGAAAAAGAAAAGTCGACTTGTGTGTGATGTTATCAACAACTTTCATGCAGATATTATTTAAACAAAAACAAATAAAAAAACTGAAAAAAAAATAAATTAAATAATAACTTTAACACCCTGTAGCGCTGTAACGAAGCATTTCCGGACACATCTTTATATGAAATTTTCTTTTTATTTTCAAGTGAGGAGACTTATCCTGTATTTTTGGCACGGTCAATGAAACACAATGCTCGGCCATAATTTCATTATCTTTATGTATTAATTATTTCAAATCCAAATATTTTGAAAATGGTTCCACGTAGCGACTTCTAACAGGTATGTCTTTTTTGCATGAAAATAAAGGAGAAATATGTTTTTTCACTCAAATATGTCATACGGTTACGTCCAAAAAAGTTATGGCTGTACATGTCAGGACAAATGAGTGTAGGTGGCGCCCTCTACAAGTAAGAGTCAAACTGAGATAAAATTCGAATTCCGCATAAAAAGAAACCCTCAAATACCGATTTTTATGGAAATATAGACATTGGTTCAAATATTATCTAGAAAAAACAAAAATAAAAATAAAACTTCAACACCCTGTAGCTCTGTAACGAAGCATTTCCGGACACACCTTTATATAAAGTTTTCTTATTATTTTTAAGTGGGGAAACTCACCCTGAATTTTTTCGCAATAATAATGAAACACCCTGTATACATATTATTCTGACCGCCCCTCGTGATAGTCGTCATTAAACGCTCAAGCACAGTCAAAGTTCAGAAATACGCTTGCGTTGCTGGCCGGAACCTAATGGTGATAAAGCTTTGCGAAAAGATCCGAAAGCTACCGAGCGTAGCCGAACGCCCAAACTAATTGGAAAATTAAACCGCGTCTTGGGTCATCAGCCGCAGCTAAAATTTGATACATTTGCGTCATCGATTCTAGCCGTTGATCGATCGACGTTTCGGAAAAACCTCACGGCTATAACGATTTTTGTTTTGTGAGATTAGTTTGGAGTGCTCGACTTTGGTCGATGGTTAATATAGTAAAAGTTGGATTAGTTTGTGTCAAGTTGGGGTAGTTCATGTCAAGTTAGGTTAGGGGAATTTGAAAAAATCCCCTTAAATAAATGCCAAGAATTGGAAAAAGCATACCCTCATGTGACTGGCAGGAGATTGAACACTAACCGCTAATGGATTTCCCGTTAAGTAACTTCCTTTCAAAGTAACTGCTAAGAATAATTGAAAACAAATTTCTTCTCAAGAAGCTGCCAAGAATTGAAAACAAATTTCCCATGAAATAACTGCCTAGTGCCTGGAAATGGAAACTAGTTTCCCCCTCTGAGTAACTGCCGCGAATTGAAAACTAGTTTCTCCTCAAGTAACTTCCCCTTAAGTATCCTTCCCTTGAGTCTTGAGTAACTGCCTGGAATTGAAAACAAATTTCCCCTTTCGTAACTGACGGAAATTGGATACAAATAACCCCTAAAAAAAGCCTATTTTCAAATTTAGTTTTGACCTCCCAAGATAACCACGAGCCGCTACTGCATTTAAAGTCATTCTGCTCAACTCTCTATCTTTGACCCAAAAAACAATCACAAAAACCCTCCCCACTATCGAAATTGAAACCTTTTTCAAAACGTCAAATCAAATCTCAAAAAAATAATCAATAATTGATAAGTCCCAAGTAAGCAGGACTGTATCCTTGGTTGCCGATAATCAAGTCATATGCTTGCAGCACGTTGTAGAGCACGCCGCCTCACGTGACCGCATGGCGCTGTCTGGGCGCGAAAATGGCGGTCTTATGATTAGGAGCGCAGAAATGGGCGGGGATAAGCCGCGGTTGCCACAACTGAAACATATGCTGCTTAGGTTGGTTTACATCGTAGAGCTGAAACGGAATAACAATGAATGTTGGTTCGGTTATTAGTCTGAATCGCCAATGAAATCGGGTTAATTAATGAATTTTCAAGTCATGCTGTCCTTATTTAATCCAAAATTAAGCTTCACTATTAGCGGACGCCGAACTTTATGATATGAGAACATTTTGGAAATTTGACAGTAAGCCAGCGTCTATAGGGGGTAGGTATCCAGGCTATAACAAATCTGCTTTGCAAACTGAAGGAAACCCACTCAACTCCACTCAATTCACACAACAAAGCTGTATTACCTCCCGCCTCATCTGCCCTCCTAATCAGTGAAGCTTAATTTTGATAACTCGATGTGCAGATGAAAAGAAATAGATCGACCATCATTTTAAGATCTGCTTCTAAAGAACGAAAAGCAGCAGAAAACATTGAATTAACCAAAATGATTTTTCCGCATCAACCCCACTGGTTGTTAATTCACCACCCCCAAATCTTCCCTCCTCCAGCTCATCAATTTAATTACTCAAAACTTCCTTCCTTTGTGCCCCCATAGAGCTCATTGAAGAGCTAAAAGGGGGGTCGATATGAATATGATCGGTTGTCATAAATAAAGTGGGGCGTAATAAATTATGACGACATATATTTTCTCTAATAATTCATAACTAAGAGGGCTTTGGTATTAGGATGTCATAAAAGGGAGGCGGTGGTTTTGAGTTGGAGAAATTGGAGAATTTCTGAAATTTATTGGCCAATTACTTTGGTGAATGACTGAATGATCAACGAACATTTATTTCAATTACTTTGAATTTAATCTCAGTGTAGGTATCCCCATCTACCTAATACAAAACCAGATTTTAAGATTTTCAAAAACTGTGGAATTGAATTTTTCCAACCCTCGCGGTGAAATAGAAATCTTGTTTAACTAGTCTAGGGTGTCCCCTAATATTGTGTATATTCTGCTATTCTGTTACCACTCATTCCTATCCATTCCTTCTTGGAATTTTGGGAATTCGGGGAATTTTCAAAGAATTTTTGTTAAATGTTGGCAATACCCTCGTGATTAGGCGGTCAGAGATAGATGTGGGCGAGTGGCATATTTCTAGAGAGTGGTATGAATGAAAATGCTGGACGTATGATGTCAGTTCAAGTGATTTTTCATCCTATTTTTTTTATAGTTTCCCATTGAAAAAAAAAGAAAAAAAGAGATTTCTTATATTTTCACTTTTCATTGCATACTTTGAACATTGAAAAAATATTACTTGAGTTGAAAATATACGAACCAACTAAAAGGAAAATTAAAAATGCATGATTAGGTAGTGTTTTTTATTTTCCAGTAATAGGTGGTTATTGCATGAACAATTGCATATTGTTTCATGATTAAAAAAAAACAACATAAAAGTGGCAAAGTGGCACTTAATCTTATAAAAAGTCACGAAATCAGATATCAAAAAATGATAAAAAAAACGATGTGTTTTAGAGTGATGAAACATTCGCAAATGTTACAAACCTTACGACAATAAAATCGTTTTATATTTTTTATAATGTATTCTCTATTGTTTTCTATTAAATACATCATTTTGACTGGAGAATATTTTAGATAATTTTTGAAATCATATAAAAGTGGTAAATGAACTTTTAAACGAAAAAAGAATCACCAAAGTGGAAAACAAAAATTTGTAAGGAAACAAAACGATTGAAAAATGGAGAAAAAGAAATATTCGCGAATGTAACAAACACTATATTCAATGACTATAAAATCGCCTTTGGTAATTTTTATGGTTTAATAAAAAAATATAAAGTGGCAAAGTGACTCCAAAGTAAAAAACAAAGTATTTATAATAATAATAATAATACATATCGCATTTGCTATAAGTATATCATCAACCATAAAACAATAATTATAGAACCGTATATACATATTGTTCATAGAGAGAACATAAATAAAGAGAAACATTATTAGCAAATGATACAAATAATGTAATAATGTACTATGCGCCCCATATTTTTAATTTTTTATACTTAGATAGGTAGGTATACAAGTTTTTGCTTTCTACATAAAAGCTACTCTAAACAGTCTAAACGTGGAAAAATTCACCAAAATACTAAACAAACATGATAGTTGATATCTTGAAGAGTGAGGAATAAAAAATTACACATCGCATAGGCATATTAAAAAATCATTTTGAGACTGGGAATTGACAAAAAAACAAGCATGATCATGATCCATCAGAGTTAATATAAAAATCTCTTGCGCAAAATTTTGGAAATATCAACGGCAAAGATTGAAACAAAAACACACAAGCAAGAGAGCAAAATATTGGAAGTTAAGATACATAAAATTTATCTCAATAACCCCCAGTTTCTGAATAACAAGAACAAGAAGTCTATTGATTGGATAAACAACCAATCTCAATGATATTATGTCAAGTTATCGGATCCATGAGTTGACATTGCTGGCATATGTCATATTGATGTTGAGAAACTGAGTATAAGAACAAGGAAAAAACCTCAAAATAAAAGTGGGTGATGTAGAAAAAACTCATATTGTGAAATTGCAAATAATACCCAACAAGTGAAAAAAATCTAGAGAGACCGCTAAAGATAGTCTCTCAGTCAGAGTGAAAATGATTAATCGAGAGAGTGAATAGCATTGAAAAAAAATAATCGCAAAAGATTGGATATTGGTAAATTTAAAGAACGCAACAAAAAAGGAAAAAACACTCAAAGAAGTTGCAGAAATAATATAAGGAAAAAAACCTTGAAAAACAAACAATTGCTGGAAAGATAGATTAACGGAACGTGGAAAAACGACTCGAATTAATATAATATGAAGATAAAAAAAAAATGAATTTGACGGCTACAGAAATGTAAAAATACCTTAACAATCTAAAAACACACGAACATCACAATTCAAATTTGAAAAATCCCTGAAAGTAGACAGAATTGGTTGATGCGGTTGAAAAAAACTAGTCCTAAAATAAATGGTGGAAAAAATTGAAAAATCACTGAAAATTGTGAAAAAAAAGAATATGAAGTCTCTCAGACAATAATTTAAAACCAGTGAATGAACAGAAAATTGATGAGAGTAACCAATTGAAAATGTGTTTTCCAAAGAACGGATTAGGTATTTCAGTGAATTGAGAAAACGTTAAAATATTTGGTTAAACAAGAATTGGAAAACAAATAAGAAAAATACTCAAAATACTGGAGAAAAAAATTCGATCCCTGAAGTTTCTGATCAGACTTAACAAAATTAACACAACTCGAAACTCGAAATCACGAAACAAAATTAAAATCAATGAATGCATAGAGAATGAGATCGAATATTTACATTCTCTCTCACCTCTATCCACATTTCTCCACACGCGCTTCAACCACATTTCTCATCTCCGCACAATCTCTGGTCTCCTGCTAACAGAAAATCGCCAGGAAGTCCGCAATGGATTCCGCCAGGACATTCCTGGAATTGATGGAATAATTTCGTTGAAAATTCTCGTGGTCAGTCGGTTCGGACATGCAGAAATCGTATCTTGTCCTTTTGAGATCCTGATAAAAAAGTCGAACTAGTGCGTCCATCCGTTGGCCGGCCAAAGAAACTGGTTTTGTCAGAAGGGGCCTTCAATGTCTTTTTACACGCATGTGGTTTTGTTGAAATGGCGACCAGGTTCTCTTATGGTTTTACTCACTTTGTTGGCAGTTTGATGCGGGAGGAATGAAGGGATGAATGATGAATGATGTTTTTCTCTAATGCTAATGTATCCAAATCCATCAAGTTGATTATTCTCTCCACTTATTTTTTCATCTCCTTATTTTCATATTTGAATTTTTATAGACTTTAGGGATCATCATCCTCATTTTTTTTAAATTATTTTTCCATTGTTTCCACGTTTAATTCGACCGTTTTCCAAAAAATCAACTTTAATGTTAAAAAACATGATACATTTTTTGATCTAGTTTTTGTTCTCACTCATAATTGAACAAAGTTTATTTAAACATCAGAACGACTTCATAATTGCAAAATAAAAAAAAAGTACAAATCAGAAACATCTAAATTGAATGTTGGAAATGTCCCTGTATCTCGAAAATAGTGCATTCTAGAGGTTGTCAATGAAAACTCTGTGTCATACTTTTGGACGAGCTATCACATCCTGAAGTCCTGCGTATATTTTATGTAACAATCTACAGAATTCTTCTTTTTTTCATTAGACATTGAAAAAAAACTGTTTTATGAATATAGGTTTCGAAAACTTTTCTGTTCACATTAAAAATAGTAAAGCTGTATAAATATGATGCGCAATATGACGCATGTGGAATTTCTCCATATATTGGTAATATTGGTAAGATACATACGGTGATGATGCGTCTTATGACAGTGGGAACCTATATCAAGCGTATAGAGTACAGAGGTACGTCACGTAAAACTCCGCATCCGTCATATATGACTGTATATGATGCGCAATATACGCATGATGCGTGATGTGAAATTCCACAAGCGTCATATATGACAGTGAGTATACCTTAATCAAGGGCATAGAGTAGATTGGTACCTCACGTGAAACACCGCATGCTCCATATGACTGTATATGATGCGCAATATGACGCATATATGTGGAATTTTTCCATATATTGTATTGCGCATGATCCGTAATGTGAAATTACACATGCGTCATATGTCAGTGACGACATGAGGGTATAGAGTAGATTTGTACGTCACGTAAAACTCCGCATGCGTCATATGACTGTATATGAGGCGCAATATGACGCACGTAGAATTTTTCCATATAATGGTCTATTCCACATGCGTCATATGACAGAGTGACCTATATCAAGCGTATAGAGTTGATTGGTACGTCACGTAAAACTCCGTATGCGTCATAAAATATGACTGTATATGATGCGCAATATGACGCATGTGGATTTTTTCTATATATTGGTTTAGAGATTTAATTGCGCGTTTTCGTATTACATCATCGTCAAAATAATTTTATTCGCGGTTTTTTTTTATCGCGTTTTCACATATTATCGCGTTTTGAGAGATTTTATCGCAGATGTTTGTGTATGACTGCTATTTGACGAGATAAGAGTGCATGTGTTGATAATTTTTCGTAAAAAATAGTTTCAAAAAGTTACTCTCCGGCCGGGAATCGAACCCGGGTCTCCCGCGTGACAGGCGGGGATACTGGACCCCTAGTGCAATCATATAGTGACAGAACTGAAACCCAATCCAGTAAAAGAATCAAAGAAATCATGCATCTATTTCCAGGTAGAACTCTTAAGGCAATTGCTACCAAAATGAGGATGTTTTATCCAGACATTTATTATATGAAAACAAAATTTGAAGAGGAACTGATCATAGATCAAACAGATGAACCTAACATAGAGCAAAATAATGAACCAATACAAACACCAACTCCACCTGTTCAAGTCATTACCAATGTTGAAAAAGATGATGAAGAAATACATAACGAAATTGAAGAACAAATTGATGATGAAAAATTAACACCAATGAGTATAAAGTTCGAGAAAATATTCAAATGTCAAGGAAAAATTAAACAACCAGTGAAGAAATTTTTAGTCAAACCAAAAGATTCCGAAACAATCAAGATCGTTGATCTAATCCTGCACAATAAAATAACTCAGATTGAAAATCAACAACTAACATACCATCGAAAGAGGAGAATGATCAAAAACGCCATATACACATCTGCAGTTTTATTAAGGCAATCAATTTTAGGTAAAAGTGAAAAATACCTTCCACTTTATAACTATACCATGAAGAAAGTAAAAAAACTGGAAAAACATCTGAATTACGCACAAATAATAATTCAAAACCAAAATTCAAAACTTCCAAAACACTTGCTGAGGGAAATGGAAATTATAAAGAAGATGAAGCTATCTGTGTCACAATATATTCATTCAACCAAAGAACGGATAAATATTTTGAAAAACAAATTAGAATGGGAGAAACAAAGGAGTCATCGTCATAATGTAAGAACAAAATTTTATGAATCTCCATCATTACGGACCATTGAAAGAGGAATCCGAAATGAAGTTTTGCCAGACATTAAAGAGACAGAATTATTTTATCAACAGTTATTTAAAAAAGAAGAAGAGGATATACCCAGCCCTGTCCTGAATCAATGGTTATCCAAATTGAAAAAATATACCAATCAACAACAGCTCGATCAACAAATAGAGACGCATAACATCAATTCTCGAATAAAGAGCCAACTACAAAAAGCAGCACCTTGGAAAGCAGCGTCATAGCAGAAAAATACCAACTTTTATCTATAAAACCTTACCAACTGCAAGAAAATACTTGGAGTCTTTCATCCAAGATATAATTGCTGATAAAAATAAAATGACAGAAGCTGATACGAGGGCACAAGTCATTATTTTATACAAGAAAGGAGACCAAAAAGATCCATCCAATTATAGGCTTTATTGAACACGGATTATAAAATAATGACTGGTGTTATATCCGATATATTAACAGAATTTCTTCCAAAATGGGCAATTCCTGAAGAACAACTTGCTAGAGCAAATATATGGGGTACGGTTCATGGATTCCTCATGGACAAAGCCATAACCCAAGCAGCGAGATTGAGAAGATTGAAAAAGTGTTCGGCATGGTTTGACTTCTCCAAGGCATATGATTCAATATATCATAAACATATAAAGCGCTTGATGGACTGTTTACCATTACACCCAAACATAAAATTAACTTTTAAACATGCGATGGACTTATGGGGAATAAGAGTGATGATAGGAAAAAAACTCACAAAATCAATACCTGTCCAACGAGGTGTATACCAAGGAGACACTTTATCACCACTCCTATTTAAACTGATAACAGCTGCTGTGATAAATGAAGTCAAAACCAACACCAAAGTGACAAAAGCTGCCAAGGGAAAACAGTCCATTATCGCTTTTATAGATGATATAAAATGCCATGGTCCTGACAAGAAATCAATCAAAATTATCACAGAGTGTCTTCAAAACTGTGCTTCAGAAGTAGGACTACATCTCAACATCAACAAATGTGGAATCTACAACAATAATAGTGAAGAAGAGGAAGAAATTGATGATCCACCATTCCTTCCAGTTATTAGAGATGGCTATAAGTATTTGGGTATAAATCAACTAGAACGAGACAATCAGGACAATTTTGAAACCATCAAAAACAATATTTTGGCAAAAGCAGACACCATACTAAACTCGGAATTAACAACTTTACAGAAAATTCATCTTCTAAATTCTTTTGTGAATCCGGCAGCCAATTATGTGATGGGAAACATTTACCCAAATGAAAAACGAAGCACGACATTTAAAAATTGCGACGACTTGGACAAAGAAATAAGGAAAAAACTGGTTCAATACAAAATTAAAGGTAAAACCACTTCAAATGCTAGAGTTTATATGCCGACACAAAAAGGTGGATTGGGACTTAGAACAATCAAATTCGAAGCTGAAATGCAGTACGTCAGAAAGGGTGCCTATTTACTGATGCAGAAAGAATTGGAAAAAACAAAAAAAATATACCAATCATTGAAAAAAGCAGGATGGAGAAATCCAATCAGTGACTTCGAATTTGTGATAGAAAAATACGGCATAACAATAAATTTGGATGAATATCAAAACAATTATAAACTCTATTGCAGAGACATTTTCGAAGAAATGAAGATCAAATATTACAAAGATATTGAAAAAGACTGGATAGCAAACATGCACTACGGACAAATTGTTGTAAACGAACCGACTATCACGTTCCCAGCTCATTCATCACCAAACATGGATAGTTGGAGATTGAGTGTTTTGAATGCAGCAAGCGAAGAACAACTTCATGGTCTTGGGTCAAATCCACTACAACGATCCAAATGTTTGAAAGGCTGCAATTCAGATGAGAACTCATACCATGTTTCAAGTGCATGTCTTACACGAGCATACATAAGTAGACATGATTTTGCCGTACACTGGATAATTAAATTTATTTTGAAAAATCTTGAGGCACCAGAAGAAGTACAACTTAACTTTCAATTTGGGAAAGCGACCGTCCATTGTTCCTTTCAAAACAACAACCGTGAAATTACTGTGGAAGCCGGAAACAAAATCATCACTGAAAAAAGAATCTACCACAACAGACCCGATATAATCGTCAAATTTACAAATCCAAAAGAAATTTTCGTGTATGAAATCGCTGTTTCCCATATCCAAAATTTACGGGAACAAGAAAAAGTTAAAGTTGTCAGATATTCAAAAAACTCTGTGGAAATAATCAATTTTCAAAATGTAAACCGTGTTACAAGAGATTTCAACCTAATTGGAATATTGGAAGAACAACAAAGATGTCCAGTACACTTGGGAGTATTCATTATTGGTAGTTTTGGAGAAATCATAAAAACATTTGAAATGACAAAGTTCTGCAACTTAATGACCAAGATGGGTATTGATAAGAAGGATATCCAAATAATAATCAACAAATGTAGCTACTCGGTTGCGGTAAGCACCAGCAATATGCTACTGAAACGAATTGAAGAAAGAAAACGATTGGGCTGATTCATTAATATTTTCATTTATACATTTCACTTTACACTTATTAATTTTTATTCCTTCTATTATGTAAATGTCCATAAGGACACATTTCAATGTTTACAGTAAAACTTTAGAATAGGTTCATAATGTAAAACATAATATGAAATAAAGAGATATACTACCGAAGACTTATAAATATCGCGTTCCGCAATCCAGAGAATTTTTTTTTTCGCGAAAAAAATCGGAAAAATTGATTTTTTTGGAATTTTCGCGTTTTTTCGGGTAAAATGAACGTCTTCAGTTTATATTGAATATAAAAAACTCGCAATCAAAAGTCTTGAGTAGAATCTTTGGGTATCTTGGCGAGAAATAAAAATAAAAGTCGCGAATTTCCAAAAATCTTCGCGATTTCGCGAGATTTTCCGCGAATGTCGAGTTTTTCGCGAATACATACTAGCGTTTGTCTTACTCCAACGATTATCTATCAACATTTATTTTGTAATATAGGTGCCTATTCGCTTTTTATATTTGATTTCTTGGGTGAGTATAATATACCTATAATTTTGATCAAGTTTTCAAAAAACTTATTTTATAAATTATTTCAGTAATACAGCTAGGAAGATATCAAGCTAAAATTTGGCACACCTGCCTATAGGTTTGTCGGAGAAAGAAATCTACAGAATTCTTCATTTTTTCATTAGACATTGAAAAAAAAACGGTTTTATGAATATAGGTTTCGAAAACTTTTCCGTTCACATTAAAAATAGTAAAGCTGTATAAATATGATGCGCAATATGACGCATGTGGAATTTCTCCATATATTGGTAATATTGGTAAGATACATACGGTGTGATGATGCGTCTTATGACAGTGGGAACCTATATCAAGCGTATAGAGTACAGAGGTACGTCACGTAAAACAACGCATCCGTCATATATGACTGTATATGATGCGCAATATTCGCATGATGCGTGATGTGAAATTCCACGAGCGTCATATGACAGTGAGTATACCTTAATCAAGGGCATAGAGTAGATTGGTACCTCACGTGAAACACCGCATGCGTCATATGACTGTATATGATGCGCAATATGACGCACTTGCTGCAAGTAAATCTCCGCTAGCGTCATATATGACTGTATATAATGCGCAATATGACGCATATATGTGGAATTTTTCCATATATTGTATTGCGCATGATCCGTTATGTGAAATTCCACATGCGTCATATGACAGTGAGGGTATATAGTAGATTGGTACGCCCCGTAAAACTCCGCATGCGTCATATGACTGTATATGATGCGCAATATGACGCACGTAGAATTTTTCCATATAATGGTCGATTCCACATGCGTCATATGACAGTGCATGACCTATATCAAGCGTATAGAGTAGATTGGTACGTCACGTAAAACTCCGTATGCGTCATAATATGACTGTATATGATGCGCAATATGACGCATGTGTAGTTTTTCTATATATTGGTTTATTATATTGCGCATGATGCGTAATGTAAAATTTCACTAGTGTCTTATGACAGTGAGTACCTATATCAAGTGTATAAGGTTGATTGGTACGTCACGTAAAACTCCGCATGCGTCATATGACTGTTGTTCATGGACAATATGACGGATGTGGGATTTTTCCATATTAGGCGGTTTTGGCGTATTTTAAAGCAATTAGAGATTCAATTGCGCGTTTTCATATTACATCATCGTCAAAATGATTTTTTCGCGGTTTTTTTTATCGCGTTTTCACATATTATCGCGTTTTGAGAGATTTTATCGCAGATGTTTGTGTATGACTGCAATTTGACGGGGTAAGTGTGTGTTGATAATTTTTCGTAAAAAATAGTTTCAAAAAGTTACTCTCCGGCCGGGAATCGAACCCGGGTCTCCCGCGTGACAGGCGGGGATACTGGACCCCTATACTACCGAAGACTTATAAATATCGCGTTCCGCAATCCAGAGAATTTTTTTTTTCGCGAAAAAAATCGGAAAAATTGATTTTTTTGGAATTTTCGCGTTTTTTCGGGTAAAATGAACGTCTTCAGTTTATATTGAATATAAAAAACTCGCAATCAAAAGTCTTGAGTAGAATCTTTGGGTATCTTAGCGAGAAACAAAAATTAAAGTCGCGAATTTCCAAAGATCTTCGCGATTTCGCGAAATTTTCCGCGAATGTTGAGTTTTTCGCGAACACTAGCGTTCTTACTCCAACGAATATCTATCAACATTTATTTTGTAATATAGGTACTTATTCGCTTTTTTTATTTGATTTCTTGGGTGAGTATAATATACCTATAATTTTGATCAAGTTTTCAAAATACCTATATTTTATAAATTATTTCAGTCATACAGCTATGAAGATATCAAGCTAAAATTTGGCACACCTGCCTATAGGTTTGTCGGAGAAAAAAATCTACAGAGTTCTTCATTTTTCCAATAGACATTGGAAAAAAACCTGTTTTATGAATATAGGTTTCGAAAACTTTTCCGTTCACATTAAAAATAGTAAAGCTGTATAAATATGATGCGCAATATGACGCATGTGGAATTTCTCCATATATTGGTAATATTGGTAAGATACATACGGTGTGATGATGCGTCTTATGACAGTGGGAACCTATATCAAGCGTATAGAGTACAGAGGTACGTCACGTAAAACTCCGCATAAGTCATATATGACTGTATATGATGCGCAATATGCGCATGATGCGTGATGTGAAATTCCACAAGCGTCATATGACAGTGAGTATACCTTAATCAAGGGCATAGAGTAGATTGGTACCTCACGTGAAACACCGCATGCGTCATATGACTGTATACATATAATGCGCAATATGACGCATATTTGTGGAATTTTTCCATATATTGTATTGCGCATGATCCGTAATGTGAAATTCCACATGCGTCATATGACTGTATATGATGCGCAATATGACGCACGTAGAATTTTTCCATAATGGTCTATTCCACATGCGTCATATGACAGTGACCTCTATATCAAGCGTATAGAGTAGATTGGTACGTCACGTAAAACTCCGTATGCGTCATAATATGACTGTATATTATGCGCAATATGACGCAGGTGGAATTCTTCTATATATTGGTTTATTATATTGCGCATGATGCGTAATGTAAAATTTCACTAGTGTCTTATGACAGTGTGTACCTATATCAAGTGTATAAGGTTGATTGGTACGTCACGTAAAACTCCGCATGCGTCATATGACTGTTGTTGATGGACAATATGACGGATGTGGGATTTTTCCATATTAGGCGGTTTTCGCGTATTTTAAAGCAATTGGAGATTTAATTGGGCGTTTTCATATTACATCATCGTCAAAATAATTTTTTTCGCGGTTTTTTTTTATCGCGTTTTCACATCTTATCGCGTTTTGAGAGATTTTATCGCAGATGTTTGTGTATGACTGCTATTTGACGGGATAAGAGTGTGTTGATAATTTTTCGTAAAAAATAGTTTCAAAAAGTTACTCTCCGGCCGGGAATCGAACCCGGGTCTCCCGCGTGACAGGCGGGGATACTGGACCCCTATACTACCTTCTGTGCAAGGAGGACATTGTTTCTTTGCAAGAACGACTTCCAGGTAGATCTGCGGCGGCCATCAAAAAGAAATACCTGGAAATAAAGAATGCTTCGGAGGATGACAGGCGGGAGAAAGCCCCCTCTAAGTGGACGGAAGAGGAAACGAAGAGGTTAATTAAGGCATATAAGGATAGAAGGGAGAACCAATCGACAGCGAGGATTAAAGCCATTATTAATGACTTTCCAGGGCGCACCATGAAGGCGATCGCCACAAAGCTGCGACTGGCATGTCCCGATATTTATTATATGAGGAGAACATCATCGTCCTCGTCTGATTCCACCATCACACAAACATCTGATGACGAAGCGCAAACAACACAGGAAAACCACGGGACTGCTAGCCCTGTTCCACCTCCACCGGAACAAATCCCAGTCAACCCAACATCCCCACAACCTGGACCTTCTCAGCGGACCCCATCAATCGAGGCCCTGGAGAACGAGAGTCTTGAGGAACCAACACCTCAACCACCCTCTGTACCCGACCACCTCGATGACATGGATGAGGAAACGGCAAAGCTGCAGGGGCAGTTTGACAAAATGTTTCGCTGTGTAGGAGAAAAGAAGGTAAGGATAAGGAAATTCTACCTTCGACTTTCCAACCCAAAGGTGGCCAAAGTCGATTCAATCCTGAAAAGGAAAATTGATGAAATCGAGGCCAGCCTGAAAACCAGGGTTCAGAAAAGAAGGGCAATTAAAAACGCTATTTTCGTAGCTGGGGCCTTATTGCGAAATACTGTACTGGGAAAAGGGGCTAACCCAAAACCTAAGCATGTTTTCACAGAGAGGAAAATACAGAAGCTAGAGAGGCATGTCAAGAACGCCCAGGAGATTCAGTCGGGCCAGCCTCTATCCAGAAGATTGCTGAAGGAAACAAAGATCATGAAAAAGCTCAAGATGAACCCATGCCAATACATAGCATCGACTAAGGAGCGAAAGAAAATCCTGGAAGAGAGACTAATATTCCAGAAGAAGAGGTCGAAAATATTAGAGCTGAGGGCAAGATTTCACCAACGGCCCTCAATAGAGACTCTAGAGGTGTCGGACCACCAAAGCAGTGAGCTTAACGCGAGGGCAACCGAGGACTTCTACAGGAAGCTTTACAAAAAAGAGGACCATAACCGAGCCACACCAACACTAAACAAATGGCTTCAAAAAATGAAGAAGTTCTAGAGGGACCAGGCGCTGGAACATCAGATTGAAGACAAGAGGTTGGAGGAGCAAGTTGAAGAGGCTCTGAGGAGGGCATCCCCTTGGAAGGCACCGGGCGAGGACGGTATCCCCAACTTTGTGTACAAGACCTTACCAGCAGCAAGGGCGTACTTGACTAGGTACATCAAGGCAATCCTCAGGAAAGAGGACACTTTCATGGAGTCAGATGTACGAGCCATGGTCATCCTGATCTACAAGAAGGATGATCCACAAGACCCAGCGAACTACAGGCCGATATCTCTGCTAAACACGGACTACAAAATTGCAACCGCCGTTTTGGCGAACACGCTGAAAGAGGCACTGCCACAGTGGGCTGTTCCAACCGAACAACTGGCGAGACAGGGTGTGTGGGGGACCACACACGGGCTTATGCTTGACAAGAGCATTTCGTCGCTCGCCAGATTACGGAGAGTGAGCAGCTTCTCATCGTGGTATGACTGCAAGAAGGCGTACGACTCTGTCTTCCACCGTTGTTTGAAGAGATTGGTCGATAGCCTACCGATCCACGACACATGTAAGTACGCCCTTAAAACAGCGATTAAACTTTGGTCTCTCCGAGTCAAGGTCGACAAGACAACTCTCACGACACCCATCCCAGTTAGAAGAGGCCTTCTGCAGGGTGATTCCATCAGCCCACTCTTGTTTGTCCTCATGTCCGCCTTCATTACCGACCACATCCGGAAAGACCCCGACATCAACAAGGAAACGAAGGGTAAACACAACATCCTGGTTTTCATGGACGACTTCAAATGCCATGCACCCACCAAAGAAGGGATTGCGTGTATCACCAAGAAGCTGACTGGGGCCGCGGCGGAAATCGGACTGGAGCTGAACATCGCCAAATGTGGCACCTACTCCAGGGACGCAGGGGACGATGCGGAGCCCGACGTTGCACCTTTCCTGCCGCAAATCCGCGAAGGATACAAATATCTTGGCCTGGAGCAGCTGGAGCGGGACACCCTCCGCAATTTTCAACAAGCGGAGGAGAAGATGGAGGGTACGTTAGATATAATTCTCAAGTCTAATCTTACTACCTTGCAGAAGATAACCCTGATAAATTCCACGGTAATCCCCGCAGTGGTATACGTGACAGGCAACATATTTCCTGACGAGAAGCGTGCATCCACTCTGAAGAGATGTCGGGACCTGGACGGGAGGATCCGGAGGCTGTTGGTGGAGCATAGGCTCAAGGGCAAGACATCCTCCAACGCGGGCGTGTATCTTCCTGTGAGCAGGGGTGGCCTCGGGATCCACTCCATTGAGCACGAAACTGAGGTGGCGTTTGTTCGCAGGGGTATTTACCTTCTCCGCCATGGTGACATGGAACAGTGCCGCATAAGATACCAGGCGCTGAAGAAGGCTGGATGGAGAAACCCGATCAGCGATATGGAAGCTGTGTTGGAGAAGTACGGGGTGGAGGTTGTCCGAGACCAGGAGCTGCAGAAGTGCTGCCGACTCACGGTAAACCAGATCAGCAAGGCATTCCAAGAGAGCACGAAGAACGACTGGACCAAAAACATGCATTACGGGAAGGTGGTGGAACCCCAGCCCATAGGTCACCCAACCTCGACCCTTGGAGGCGAGGAATGCTACTGACTGCAGCCGAGGAGCAGATCCATGGTATTGGGTGCCACCCAAGCAGACGCAGATGTAGAAGAGGCTGTAAGCACGACGAAACTGTCTACCATGTTGTGGCGTCGTGCCCCAACAACGGCAACGCCTATATTACCCGGCATGACTACGTTGTGCATTGGACTCTGAAAGCACTGCTGGATGGACTGAGAGCCCCTAGACACTTCTCGCGCAACCTACAATTCGGCAAGGCCTCCTGTGAGATCACCTTCAAACAAGGCAACCGAGAGGTTGTTGTACAGGCTGGGCGTAAATTCTCCACAGAGAAAAGGCTATACCATAATAAGCCAGACATCGTGGTGCGTCTCACTAACCCGAGTGAGATTTTTGTCATCGAGGTGGCTGTGTCGCATATCCAGAACTGGCGAAGCCAGGAGCGACTGAAAAGGACCCGGTATGAGGTGAATTCAACCCAACACCTTACCGAATTTGACCTTTCAACCGTGACTCGGGATGCCAACCTTGTGTCAGAGCTGTCCTCGATGTACCGATGTCCAGTGAAGCTGTCAGTTTTCATTGTGGGGTGCTACGGTGAGCTGGTTGAGACGGAGGAGCAGACTGCATTCTTCCAGACGTTACAACGCCTGGGAGTGACGAGGAGGAGTGTGGCAATCCTGAAAAACAAGGCCAGCTACAGCGTGGCACTCTCAACAACAAACATCCTTGTGAAGAGACTGAACGAAACCCCTCTGTGATATGCATGTCTTCATTTTAGGGTGTCCGTGATCGTCCTGTGGAGAGTTTATTTACACCCTTTTTAACATCTTTTAACATCTTACACTGTGACGTCACTTATACACTACTTTTGTATAAAATTGTTTGTACTGACTAGCCTGTGATATGTTTAACTGAATAATTGTGATATACCAACTTCTGTGCTGTTGTGACGCTATCTGTGATCCGCGCATTCACCATTGGCGAGAACAATAATTAATGTTGTAAACTTTGATTTTTGCACATATACACATGCCATGTATTGCTGTAAAATTTGTAAATAAAGAATATATATACTACCGTTCCTGCCTTCAACGAGTGAACATCGTGCTCCGGCATGGCTGGCGATTTCGTCAGTTTTCACCGGTTTTTCGAGGTTTAATGAGTTGAAAAAGTGTCCACAATCGCCCGATTCATGAAGTAAACAAGATAAAAGTGCAGTGCCGGGCGGTTCGGCTGTGCAATCGTCATAGAACGAGGGGCACTATCCAGAAACATCGGACTTCCAGCGGCAGATGTCCTAATTATCACCTAATTATCGCAGTCTATACCCACCAAAACATCAGGTAGGGCAATTACATCCCTTCAATGTGCCAAAATGTGAAGCAACGTGGTTCCTTTGTTTCGTGAACCCTTTTTTGTGCGTGCACACGCCGCGCATACGAGGTGTGGTCATGACAGCATGGCGCGAAAAGCAGAGGAAGCCACGTTTTGAGGTTAATTAACATCAACCAGAGGCCCCCAATAACCGCGGCCCCATTATGGATGGAGGAGGATAAACAATTAGCAGCCCACAGCCTGCAGGAATCATTTGAACCAGAAGTACAGGATATCGGGGTGGAGGAGTCCGGGGATAATGGAGCACTTTCCACTCCAACTAGCCCCAAAACTCCGCTAAACTCCGCCGATGGCAATGGTGACAATGATGAAGCGGGTAACTCTCCAAAGGCTTGGCTACACACGGGGGGCAAAAGGGCATATTGAAGGACTAGTCTGTGACATATGTAGTTCAGTGAAAAAAGACTAGCATGTTATGTATTGTTTTGTTTCATTTTAAAATAACTTTAATAGTCTGTGATGTTTTGTGATTTATTTTGATGTCTTTTATGCTGTGATTTTTAAGCAACTGACTGTGATATTGTATTGACCACCACATACATGTTTAAACTGTAAATATTCCATTTTAGCATAACATACACATACCAATGTATCATTGCAAAATATGGAAATAAAGAGAGATATACTACCGAAGACTTATGAATATCGCGTTCCGCAATCCAGAGATTTTTTTTTTCGCGAAAAAAATAGGAAAAATTGATTTTTTTGGAATTTTCGCGTTTTTTTGGGTAAAATGAACGTCTTCAGTTTATATTGAATATAAAAAACTCGCAATCAAAAGTCTTGAGTGGAATCTTTGGGTATCTTAGCGAGAAACAAAAATAAAAGTCGCGAATTTCCAAAAATCTTTCGCGAACACTAGCGTTTTTCTCACTCCAAAGAATATCTATCAACATTTATTTTGTAATATACTTATTCGCTTTTTATATTTGATTTCTTGGGTGAGTATAATATACCTATAATTTTGATCAAGTTTTCAAAAAACCTATTTTAAAAATTATTTCAGTCATACAGCTATGAAAATATCAAGTAAAAATTTGGCACACCTGCCTATAGGATTGTCGAGGAAAGAAATCTACAGAATTCTTCATTTATTCATTAGACATTGAAAAAAAACTTTTTTATGAATAGAGGTTTCGAAAACTTTTCCGTTCACATTAAAAATAGTAAAGCTGTATAAATATGATGCGCAATATGACGCATGTGGAATTTCTCCATATTATATTGGTAATATTGGTATAATACATACGTGTCCACTGTGAAGTCGCCCACCCTGTATTAGGCATCGATGATTTTTTGTTTAAAACACACATTCTGGGATTTTATTAACAAATAAGAACGAAAATTAAAATTAGAACGTACAGGAAGACTCAATGAGCAGTATAAGTATTAAATTAACAAATTAAAAAAAAAAAAATAACCAAAACTGTAACGTTTTTTTTTTTTCGAAAATGTGAACAGGGAGGTTAAAAATTACGCGCATGCTAAAGTACATGTTATTTATAAACTTTTTTGTTATTTAGTCGAACTCATTTATTGTACTCAGTTTTGAGATATACAGTGTGTCCAAGATAAGGATGTCTATCATGGGGATCTTGAAAACCGTGAGAGATACAAGGTCGGTTAAATGGAGGCAAAGTTGCGTATTTTGATGCTTAACAAAATGCCGTTTTAAAAGCCAAGAAATTCCGACTAAGTCCGAAATTATCCGAAAAAAACCAAAATTTTTCAAAATTGTTTTCATTTTTTTCTGACCACATTTGAAGAGATATTTTGAAACGAATGGAACTTCTTCATTGCCACTATTTGCCCTTTACAAGATGACGTTATTAAATTGAAGAACCGACGTTTCGTCTATGAGCAGCCATCATCAACTTTGTTTTTTTAAATACGGTCCTGGATTTTTTATGCCGGATTTTGAGGGCCTTTGATGTTCCTAAACCAACAATGTATCGCAATTATTCAAAAAAATTATGTTGATGGATTTTTCCATAAGAACTCATGTGTTAGAGAGAGACAAAAAATACATTTTTAATAGGATCAAAAACAAACACCGCTTTTTCAATAAGTGCGATACATCGTTGGTTTAGGAACATAAGAGGCTCTTAAAATCCGTCATAAAAAATCCAGGACCGTATTTAAAAAAACAAAGTTGATGATGGCTGCTCATAGACGAAACGTCGGTTCTTCAATTTAATAACGTTATCTTGTAAAGAGCTAAAAGTGGCAATGAAGAAGCTCCATTCATTTCAAAATATCTCTTCAAATGTGGTCAGAAAAAAATGAAAACAATTTTAAAAAATTTCGGTTTTTTTCGGATAATTTAGGACTCAGTCGGAATTACTTGGCTTTTAAAACGGCATTTTGTTAAGCATCAAAATACGCAACTTTGCCTCCATTTAACCGACCTTGCATCTCTCACGGTTTTCAAGATCCCCATGATAGACATCCTTATCTTGGACACACTGTATATCTCAAAACTGAGTAGAATAAATGAGTTCGACTGAATAACAAAAAAGTTCATAGATAACATGTACTTTGGCATGCGCGTAATTTCAAAGTCACTGCAATCGATTAATATTTTCGATGCGTCGCGACGCTTTACTCTTGGTAGGCGTCGAATTTTTTTAACTTTGAAAAATAACTACTCCACCCCATACATTGACTACTTTTTACAGAAATCAAATATTCCTATTCGTTTCCGAGATATTGACGTGCGGAGTTTTAAGTGAAAAACCCTGTATATATATATAGAAAAACTAAGTCTAGTGGGGATGCAGTCTAGTCAGTCGCGACTACTTTTCCATATATATATATATATATAAGCAGGTGGACAGATTAAATATACACTTCCTAGAGCAGTTCTACACCTTTATTGCTCCCTCTGTTGAGTGCGTGGGGTGATCCCAGTTTTGAAAAAAAACATTATTATATATATATATATATATTTGCGCATGAAGCGTAATGTGAAATTCCGCATGCATCATATGACAATATATCATGCGTATAGAGTAGATGGTACGTCACGTAAAACGTAAAACTCTGCATTCGTATATGACTGTATATGATGAGCAATATGACGCACGTGGAATTTTTCCACATATTGGTTAACTATATTGCGCATGATGCGTCATGTAAAATTCCACATGCGTCATATGTCAGTGATCTATATCAAGCGTTAAATTGGTACGTCACGTAAAACTCCGCATGCGTCATAATATGACTGTATATCATGGGCAATATGACGCATGTGGAGTTTTCTATAAATTGCATATGGTATATTATATTGCGCATGATGCGTGATATAAAATTACACATGCATCAGTGTTTTCGCGTACTTTCAAGGAATCAGAGTTAAAATTGCGCGCTTTCATGAAATGAAGTGAAAATTTGTTGTTATACCGGAGTGCAGACTGTTTAAGTGGGATTTGATAAACGGACACTGTATTTTTTCATTCAACCTAAAAAACAATTATGTTTGTTGTGGCAGAATGAGTTCTTCCCATTAGGATAAAACTTTATACCTACATAATCCTAGTTCTTGATGAAGAACAGCCTTTTTTTTTCAATTACAATCATTTAATTCATGTAGGTACAGCTACATTGAAGAAAACCTTCAGATCAGCTATTATTATTCGTAGAATGTCTCTTGAATAAGAATGTTCCAATGGGATGATTTAGGATAGGCTTTTAATTCAAACTGAATCTTTAAAAAATATATTTTTTTTTGCGAATTAGTCATTTTATGTGTATCGACATTTTCAGGACGTTATACAGAATACATTTTGGCCAACAGTGATTAGAAGTCATTTTGTATAATACGCCACTATTTTTTTACAGTGAATTTGCTTTTTCTTATCATGACAATCCCTTAAGGTATCAGGTACCTTCACAAAACTTGAAATGTCATGAAAATTGAACCATCGAACAATTTTTAATTATTTTTTTCCAAAATGTTTCATCTTTAAAACTAAAACTAACCATACTGGCGCAGTGGCGCATTAGCCATTTCTCTTTTCAAGCGTCGATATGATGCGCAATATGACGCACGTCGCCGCACGTGGAATTTCTCCATATATTGGTATTTTATATTGCGCATGAAGCGTAATGTCCGCATGCATCATTTGACAATATAGCATGCGTTAAGAGTAGATTGGTACGTCACGTGAAACTCCGCTTGCGTCTATGACTATATATAATAATATGATGCGCAATATGACGCATGTTTAATTTCTCCATATATTGGTATATTATAAAGCGCTTGAAGCGTAATGGAAAACTCCACATGCAAGCGTATATAACTGTATATGATGCGCAATATGACGCATATATTATATTGCGCATGATGCGTCAATGTTCCTTTATTTAACCGTTATCGAGATATCGCGTTTTAAAAATGGCATTTTTGCACCTTTGACGTGCTATAAAACTCAAACCATTCAAATTAAAAGTAAAAAGGGTCCGCACATTTCTATTTGAACTTTTAAATTCAAGAGCTATTCTGTCATTCGAATAAAAGTTACTGTCAATTGTCAACTTTTTTCGAAACATTTTAACATTTTTTTTACAAGAATTAATCATTATTGGATAGCCCTCGAAACAGAATAAAAATTTCCGAGAGTTTGAATAGTTTTAAGTCTAGCTTGAAAATACATCCTTTATCTTGATATGATAATGCACTTTCAAATTATAGGATTTTTGCCCTTGTTGATTTGTTATTAATTTAAGGTAACCACGTGTTTTTGAATTTTACTGTCCTATTGCACTTGTTTGCTAGTAAGTTCGACT